>CM018044.1:2195000-2795000 GCA_008638375.1 Nyssa sinensis
TCATCATATCCTCTCAAATCTCACACCACTCAAGTATACCTAACAACATGAATAACAGTAAACATCAGAGTCCACAACAATTGTCAATACGTTTGATACAAGATGTGTCCATATACAATGATCATAATAACAATAGTGTCCATCCATACATCCATGGTAGAAATGCAAATAGTCATAATGCACCAACATAATACTAACAATCATATCATAATAACAAACAAAAGCCAACCATCAGAATAGTAAGGATAGCAGCATCACAGAAATCAATCAATGGTAAGACATCTGAAGAACAATGACAGTCACATCACATGAATCAAATGAGAAATATGTCATGCCAACTAATCAGGACATCACTCTAGTCCCTGTCATCACCCAACTACAAAGAGACACTACTAGCGTCTCTCACCATATGTCATTTTCCATTCCAGGTGTGAATCATTTCTCCCTTCAGAGTCTTTATGACTCTTACTAATCGAGTTACTTATGATTTCCCTTAGTTCTATGTAGTTCATTATCCATTTTACATTTAAACAAGATTCAATCATTTTTCTTTGTAAGCATATCCTTAATTTCAAGTTATGACTTAGATTTTTGTCACCAAGTAATTAAACATTTTCAATTTGATTTTGAATCATTCTATCCACTTCATATGATAAGTTAAGTTACCAAGTACATAAACATTATCAATATGGTTTCCAATCATTCCATTTAATTCATATGATAAATTCGCCATTAGATTTTTCCATTCTTTTTGCCATGCATTATTTAAATCTTACATCAAGTTCCATTCCTCAATGATCAAATAATTGCCCACCACTATCTAATTCTTGTTCATCACAATAATTGATTTGTTGTAAAAAAATGATTCTTATTTATTGGGATTTTTCTTAATAAAGCACATGAAATATAAGCTTTGCCTCACTGGTTTTAATAGTTTAGAATTGAGTTTGTTCATAAATTAGATACAAAAAAAAAAAAAAATGAAGAAAAAAGAATTCAAATTTAACTTGAGTTCAAATAAGTCACATTTACGCATTTGACCCAGAGTTCAATTTACCCCAATTATAAATGATCGAGTTTGAACATGTATTTAGGCGAGCACAATATGAGATGGTGTGGGCATCAGATTAATTAGCAGGTATATAATTGTCGGGATGCCCCAAAACATTAGGAGCATAAAAAATCCAAATGGAAAAAAAGATAGCAAAAGCTACCCAACCTACTAGATCCTTTACATAAAAATAAGGGTAAAAAGAAATTTTATCCATCTCTGAATGTACACCCAATGGATTATTTGATCCATATTGATGCAATGCGGCCAGATGAAGAAGACTGGCGCCTACTAAAAGAAAGGGGAGTAAATGATGAAGACTAAAAAAATGATTTAAGGTAGGATTGTCCGCTGAGAAACCACTCCAAAGCCAAGTCATTATGATATCTCCTACTACAAGTATGGTGCTAGCAAGTTGAATTAAACATTGATTTTTTACAAATCAATTTTGAAAAGCTTGACAAATGCTGGTAGTCAAATGCAAAGAAGATAAATTTTTTTTTTTTTGGTACCTAAAAAATATGCAGATAGGCTACTTCACGTATTCACTAAGGAGCATTGCTCCTTAGCACCACACAGCCATCTGTAAAGGGCCTCACTGCACTTATGTCGGAGCCAAAGCTTAGGTCTCACTGCATGTTCTGGACACTAAAGAGTAAGTTTAACCCCCACTAAGCGATTATAGAAACTCGAACCCAAGCATTGAGTGAGAAAATCCAAGTTCTTACCTATTGAACGAACTGCTCGATGGTTAAGAAGACATTTTCATTTGTCTATTTACAATATGTTGACTTTCGACCCCCACATATAGAAGGTAATTTTTTATTTTCACAATTTTGTTAACGCTATGTAATTCTAGCGAGGTCAGTATATTTTACACACGAATTTTACGATATCCAAGATATTTGAAATGAAGATTGTGAACGTCACAAGTTCCCAAGATATTTGAATTGAAGATTATAAACGACATTAATCAGTTCACTCAGATCTTGTCTTAAGCTGACACATCATTCATTTTGGATTAAACTTCCAGTTAAAATGGTGTCTTCATTTTTCATAAATGACATAGGCACTAATATAATAAACAATAATTACAAAACCCCAATAGCAAATCAAAGAGCAAAAAGAAAACAAATCCAAAAAAAAGTATACTAGGGCAGAAATGAGATGAAAAGGCATGAAATGGAACAAAGACAGAGAACTGAGAATGGGCAACAAGGGAGGCCAACATGTTCAGAGACAGCGAAGGACTGGGAGGGCGGGTTTCACGATCGAATTTGGAATCATAACCAGCCTTGATAGGGAGCCCAATCTTAACAACTGCAGAAGTATTCTGAGCCCTGATGCTTTCCTTCCACTTCCACTCTCAGATTCAGTCATTCGGCAGATTGAGAAGATGATTGAGAGGAAAGCCGATTGTCAGTGGTGGTGTTGAACAGAAAAACTTTTCTCCACTTGAGCTCGGCTCGTTTATTAAATAAACCGAGCTCGGATGAGCCGTAACCAAGCCAAGCTTGAGCTGTTCATGAACGACTCAATTTGTTTACACCCCTACCAATCCTAGCAAATGGTAGACAGCTAACCTCGGTATTCCACTGTTGTAATCTAGAGAAAGTAGATAATAGGGTAGTAGATAATAGGGTTGTTTTGCTAGCTCATTAGCAGGCCAAGAGGGCTAGGTCCAGTCTTTCAGTGTTGTCCCGAACATAGGCAAGCTTGGGTGTCTAGGTTCAGGTTCAAGTTGTTCACCAACCCAGGACCATGGCAAACCTCCAGTTCCCATTACTACTATTCTATCTTCTTCATGTTCTATTTCCCTTTCTTTCTTTTTTTTCAGTAAATGGAAGAACTTTATTAACATCAACCAAGTTATGCCAGAGTATGAAGAAACCACCCAAAGATAAATAAACTACAGATACAAGAAGTCAAACTAACAGGGGGAAAACCAGGATACAGCAGACACAAAAGCAAAACAAAACAAAACCAAAACCAAACCACAAAAAAGGGGTTCAATCAATTAAACCTCTTGTAAACCCGAAGGGTGAAGAATCAGTATATAAGCATCTCTCCCAACCTAATATTAAGGTTGCCCCATCTATTGGCTTAGAGAATTAATCCGAACACATGGAGTTGCAAGCTCTACAGGCAAGCAACAGAACCAGTTGGCCTCCTTTAAGAAAACCCTATAATCCAGTTCATTTTGTATACTTCATTTTTGGAGTATTTCTTTGTTTAAAGGATAAAACTACAAAAAAGAAGGGGTCCAATCGATTGAACCTCACATATAAGTATCTCTCCCAACCTAAGAATAAGGAGGCCCCACCTGTTGCCCTAGAGAATTAATCCTAATACATGGTAATGCAAGCTCTACAGCCTACAGGCAAACAATAGGGCCTCCTTTAAGAAAATCCTTACAATCCAGGTCATTCAATATACTTCAGTTTTGGTTGTGTATCGCTTTGTTTGAAGGATCAAAAGTGTCGTTGCAAATTTTGGCTTGGATGTTGGTAACTATGGACCTAGTCTTATCTAATAACAAATTCTCCTCCTAAGAGGTCTGTCATCTGATGCAGCTTTTGTGGGTAGGTCTGTTTTGATTTTTCTTTCATGTAGTTCAAAAAGATTGCACCCATAGCATTCAAATTGCAAAAGATGAGATGGCAGTCAGATGCATCACAAACAGGAAAGAAAAATATAGTAGTAAAATGTTTACATAAATTAGAGGAGTTGCCAAAAGAGATGAAAAGGATTCAAACAGCACCACCAAAAGAAGAAATAAATAAATCTAGAAGCCAGGGTAGAGTAGCACATCAAGGGAAACAAATGCTACAAATTTCTAAGTTTGCTTCTTGTTACAGGGTGTCAAGATACTTATTTTCAATCTCAAGAAGGCTTCTATGCAGGTTAATGTAGCAAGTTCCCAAAGCACACCATAAGAAAAATCTCTTCTGGCTAATGTCCATTTCCAGCTAACATTCAGAGCAAGACAGAGGAAAAAAAAAGGCAAATAATACATGAGTTAAATGCATGAAGGAATCCTATGGTAGTGATGCAAGAAGTAAGCATCATTAGATTAATGTATAAGACAAACTTGAGTAATTAGCAAATGAACATGTGAACCCACTCATTCCATATCAAATGCTACAGACTGATCAACTCCAGTGAGAAACAAGGACCACATTCCTGCAAGTTCAAAATGGAAACAAATTTCTTCCAAGCAGCTGAGTAGTTGGATTTAGTATGAGGGAAAAAGAAAAGAAAATTGACTTTGACCCTTTGTAGGTTCTACTTATTATCAATTCTCAGCCCAGGCATTGGACTGTTTGTCCAAATGGTTAATGTTAGAAAATATAATAATAAATTTACACCCTCTCAAACAGTTTAAGCTTTTAGATAAGTTGGTGATCCAACATGGTATCAGAACAGGTAACAGCCCTGTATTCAAACCTCACCGTCCCCCTTATAATACAAATTGTACGCGTGTTGGCTCAGTCTGGCACACGTGATGGGGCATGTTAGAGAATATAATAATAAAGTTACACCCTCTCTAGCAACTTAAGCTTTTAGATGAGTTGATGATCCAACAGTTAACAGCCCAAGAATTTGTCTACGGAATTTTGTCTACTCCAAAAAGCTCCCAACTACATAAGCCATTTGATCCACTCCTTTACAGGAAAATGAAAGTCATAAAGCTTCCACATTCAACCATATCACAAATACTTCACCTAGACTCAACTCGTCATTTAAAGCCACCAATGTTCAATCTCACTATCACGGGAAAAAAAAAAACTAGTTTCACTCCAGCGCTTCAGGTATATTTTTGTAATTTGGTTGGACCTAAAATGATGTAGGTCTTTCTTCTATTCTGTGTTTTAAGGCATCTAATACAGTGTGATTCCCTCAAAACTAATTTCACTCCAGTGCTTTAGGTATATTTTTGCAATTTGGTTGGACCTAAAACGATGTAAGTCTTGTCTTCTATTCTGTGTTTTAAAGTATCTAATACAGTGTGATTCCCTCAACTATTGCATCTTTCAACCGCTACTGGGAACTGTAACAGTTGAGAATTGGTTATGTAGTTAGTGACTTGTCTAGTGTCTACAGAAACAGCACATCACATATCAACTTAAATGGTCCCCTGTAGCTCCTTTTTTCTTTGGTTGTACACGGGTTAAACCCCCTTTGGTGTTTCTGTTTATAATACTACTCATTACTTTAAACCACAAAATATAAAAATAAATATAAACTTAAATGGTAAAGAGTCTAAGTTTTTTTTGGCATATTGTTCTGATGTTTTTCAATAAGACATGAGAAGTTGCTGAAGGTGGTTTGATCATATAAAATAAAGACCCACGACCATACCAAAATGATCATAACAACAACATACAGTGATTTGATTCAAGTGAATGGTGCTACAAGGACGAGAAAAAGGCTAAAAGACAGTATTAAAGGAAGTGAGAAATGAGAATAGAAAGAATAGCCTACACTTAAACAAAGAATTGAGATAATGGTGCTAAATGGTGAAAAGATGTTTGGCTGACCACAAGAAGTTTAGTTTCAAATATAGAATCGAGCTTAATTTAGAATGTAAGTTTCTTCTTAATTCACTTCACTAAATGACCCAAATGATTCAAATTGGTCCAAGCATGTCATGCAATCAACCGAACTGGAATTTAGAATTTCCAGACTTTTGAGCCATTTGAACGACCAAACCAAGCAGAGTAAGGTCTAGCCAATGAAAGTCCTAGAAGCTTGTAAATCGATTAAGATCCACAAAAGCAATGTGCTACAAAGAAAAAATAAATAAAGCAGGGAAACACAAACCTGCAAGTCTGCAACTACTTTCTCCTGAGATCTCTTCTTGTCCTTACTGCCCTTGCCTATTTCACCTTGAGTTGCTCGGTTTACTTTCTTTGACTTCAAAATTTACCTTCCCACAATAACAAAAATTAACTATCAGGAAACCTTATCCTCGATACAAGTAAAAAAAATTTAAAATAGAGCATATGATAAGTGTAATGGATACATACTGATTATAGCAAAAAAAATATAAGATCTTGCTGATGGTGGAAGGTCACAACTCTCAGACCACAAACATGCTAAAAAAACAAGAAATAAAAACACTCATCTCATATGAAACTCTGATGAAGCATTAAGTGTAGAAATCACATTACAAGTAGTTCTCATGAAACACTTCAAATCATATAATCATGTTATTACATGAAATGCAATTATGATTTGCATAAATCGGATAACAGAGCGCTAGGTTAGGCAGTTTGGGATGGCTAGATCTCAAAGAAATACATGAAATGCACTAATGATTTGCGTAAATCGGATAAAGCGCCAAGTTATAATTGTTTGAATCCGTAACCTCCAGCATCATCGGAATAAAATAACCTAAGCGGACCTGAAGATAATGTTGCTCGCCAAAACAACGAAATTTACATTAAAAATGAAAATTTGAGGCTTATAATGGCCTTTTTCTCAAAACAGGCATCGAAAACTACCTTCGGCACTCTAGAATGGCTAGATCTCGAAGATATACATGAAATGCACGTATGATTCGCGTAAATCGGATAACAGAGCGCCAAGTTATACCTGTTTGAATCTGTAGTTTCTTGCATCATTGGGATAAAATAATCTAAACAAACCCAAAGATAATGCTGCTCCAACCTGTGATCAATATCAGCAGTGATCTGATCATGATGAAGTAATAATCGCTCCTCTAACTAATCCCTGGTAATCGGCTGACCGACGGAAGAAGAGGAAGCTCCTATTGACGCACCACTATCAAGGGGTTGCCAACTTTGTCAAGGCTGGATAGGTTATTAGTATCTACTAAGTGGGAATAGAAATTTTTTAGGGTGATTCAAACACTTTTTCACGTACAGTTATAGAGCATGTTCTATTGTGTTGGACTGTGGAGGTTTGATGAAAGGGAAGGGCACCTTTAGGTTCAAAAGTATGAGGCTTAAGAAAGACGGTTTTAGGGAGCTGGGGAGAGGATAGTGGCAAGGGCACATGGTCAGGACTTAGGAGTAATCCAAGCTTCACTTTAGCACAAAAACTGAAGATTACTTGCAAATGAAAAAGAAAAGTATTTGGTAACTTTGAGTGGAGGAAAGAGAGGCTATGCAAGAGATTAAAGACTTGGATATAAAAGAGGGATTATATTCATTGAGCAAAGATAAGGAAGTGAGGAGAGAGGTGGGCATGACAAAAATTAGGAAGTGTGTTAAAAGAGATTAACTATAGGTAGAATTCTAGAGCTCTATGGCTTAAAGAGGGAGATAAGAATATAAAGTTCTTTCCCAAGTTGGCAAATTATCATAGAAGTGTGAACCGTGTGGGAGGAGTTGAGAGAGAGAGAGAAAGGAAGAGATTAAAGGGTAGTGCGTTTTTATGAAACCGATATTTAGAAACTGTTCAATGGCTACCCTTGATGAATGGGACAGAGTTTAGTAGGATTGATGAAGGTGACATAAAGGAGTTGGAGAGATCTTTTATAGAAGATGAGGAGTTTCAGGCATTGAAGAGTTGTGATGGATATAAAGCCCTGAATCTGAATGAGATGACAATGTCCTCCCTTCAACATTCTTGGGATTATATGGGGGATGATGAGATGGTACTATTCTTGATTTTTTATATCCATGGAAATTTGAAAAGAGTCCCAACACTTCATTTATTGCTCTAGTTCTTAAAAAAGGGGGATATGGAAGATTGATTCGGTGGAAGAGGAGTTATTTATCAAAAGGATGGAGATTGATCCATAAAAAGAGTACATTGTGTAGTTGCATCAAAGAGATTGATCCAACTAGTCATATTTTATGCCACTCTTCCCACGAATAGCAATGTTGAAGCGCTTGTAGTTGCGTCAAAGAGATCTCATGAGGAGAGCACAAGGGAAAGAGTTTTAAGTTTTATCTAGTGGAGTAGAGGACTATATGTAAACCAAAGTAGTTTGGGAGTTCGGGGATAAGAGATATGAGGTTATTTAACAAGGCATCTTTGGGAAAGTAACTTTGTAGGTACCGTAATTGAGGGAGATAGCCTTTAGAAGAGGGTTGTGGAAAGGAAGCACAAAAACGAGTGGAGGTTGGTGTTCAAAGGAGGTCAAAGTGGAGAGATTTTCCCAAAGAATTTCAAGTTCAAGGTAGGTAGTGGGTAGAGATTGAAGTTTTGGAATAATTGGTGGTGTGGGGATGGTTCTCAGGGTCAATCTTTTCCAATGCTTCTAGGAATTGTAGCAAACATGGAAGCAACACTAACAGACTACTTGAGGAGGTCCAAGGGAGGAGTGGCTTAGGAGTTCATCTTTGTAAGAGCCCTTCATGATTGGGAAATGAAGAAAATTTTGTTGTTTTATTCGAGTTATATAGGATGGACTTAGGAGATGGAATCCAAGACGAGGTGAGTTGGCTGGAGTCTGCCAAAGGAGATTTTGAAGTAAGGTCTTCTTATCATATCCCAAGGGTAGATAAAGACCTCTTCCATTGGAAGATGGTTTGGTGCACAAAGACTCCACCCAAGGTTGCCATTTTATTCTTTTGTTGTACAACAAATTGGCTAGGGAGTTATGGCGACTGATCTTTAGTTGTTTGGAGCTCAATGGGTGATACTGTGAGTTTTTTTTTTTTTGTTGGAGAGGCAAGAGATGAGGAGGGGGAAGGGAGGTGGAGTATTTAGCTCCTCATTGCATTTGGTGGAATATATGGTTGGAAAGAAACAAAACTCTTCAAAGGGGTTGAATCCCCATTTTGGTCGTTGAAGTTTCTCTTGATTCCACTTATTTAAAAAAAAAAAACCTCATGATTAGATTCCTACTTTTTTTTTTGTTTCTAGATTCTCTTATAGATTTTGTAAAGGAGATAAGAATGTAATTGTGTCTCTCATTTTTGTAAACTTTGGTGTACAACGGAGCATCCCCTGGTGCCTTTTGAATTCAATCATCATTTACTTAAAACAATAATTCTATAAGTTGGTAAAAAATAATATCTATTTTTTTCCTCAAATAAAGGAGTAAATTGAAGAATTAAGACAAAAAATTACAAGATGCCACTATTTTTTAGATAAACAATTAAAAAATAAACACGTAGTAGATAAGAAAAAGTAGTAGCAATGAAAATGAAAAAATAGATGACCAATTTACTTTAATACTTAGTTATTATATATAATAAATTTAACTAGCTACGTGTTTTATTTAAATTATATTTTTATGTGTAACTTATGTCAAAATTGTTTAATTCATGTATATTAGATAGTACATGTCATGGCATTGTATTTAATTATACATATTTATAATGATTTCATATTACATAAAAAATTAACTCTAAAATTTTTATACTTTTTTTAACAAGTAAAGAATTATTTGGTATTAATGACTAATTTATATTTATATTTATTTCTTAATTCACTGTATCCTCATGTGGATGCATTGTATCATAAAACATTGTCAATTAGTTAATTATAATATTTATCTTCTTACATTCATATATTTTATTTTATGTTTCCAAGTCTCTAAGTCTCTCTACGCATTTTATTTTTTTTTTCATCTTTTCCATTGTATTTCCAAAAATGTTTATGAAATGTTATTGTTTCCAGGGTGCCTAAAACAACACTCCGAAATGATATTTTGATCCTTGCTCATCAAAAAAAAAAAAAAATGTTAAGAGAATCTAAGATATAAGCATGCCTAAGGTATATTACCAAAACCCAACTAACAAGAATAATAAAGAAATGTTTGTTTTTGTTCCAAAATCCAAATCTAATTGGTGCCCATGCTTATCACATAAAAGGAGTATTAACAGTAATAATTATCATTTTCTTGATTAGTAAAGTATTGTATTAAAGCACCCAAAGGGAGTGAACCCATATGTACAAGGGCAGCTATGAGATTAAAGCCTTGGAGTCCCTAAAAAAAATCTAAATTTACCTTTAAAAAAGAAGTATTAACATAATATATCATAACTACAACTACAACTAAAATTACAATTATATTATTTAATTTATTAATAAGAAAAATTGACTGAAGAAGACTATTATTTGCAATAGCTTGATGATGCACACACAAAAAAAAAAATTGATTAGTAAAATTTATTCAAAACATGCTCAAAAGGAAACTGTAAATTTGGCCTTGATGATGCACAAATTTATGCCGGCTGTAATTTATATTCTTCTTTGAGTTGACCTTAATATCCTTGCTTGGTCTTGGGAGCTTGAAATGGGCAGTAGGTTCGTCAGGTAAGCCATTGACTAAGAGATCATCTACAGCACAACCACTGAAGTTGGCAGCTGGAAACCTTTCAAGGACTAAATAGGGGAAAATAAAATCAAAAAGTAAAAAGAAATAAATTGCATTTTTTTTTCAATATAAAAGACAAATTGAAAATTAATCTAGGGTGTGGAATTTAAAAGCACTAACCTGCTTCCCTGCAGTTAATTTTCTTCCCATTGCTAAACATTGACAGGGGCAACTTTTGTGATAATGAATGAAAGATAATGTAGTGGTATAAACATTCCACAACCACCTTATGCACAAAGTTGTTCTTCAAGAACAATCATCCTTGTTGATGTGTTTGATTGATGCCTTTTGGTACCTCAGTTTCTCACTCTCCTTCTCTAGAAAGTCCAGAGTCGTGTCAGTGACATGGTTTGGTGAACAGCCTGCATTCAGCATCATCTTTAAGAATTTGTAAGCATCCCTCAATCGACCTGCCTTGCCATGAACTTCAATGAGTGTATTATAAGTGACTACATCAGGATTTACTCCACTGGTTCTCATCTGCTGAAATAGCTTGTTTGCTTCATCAATTCGGCCAGCCTTCCCCAGTGCATTAATCAAGGTATTATACATCACAATGTCAAGATAACCACCATTTTTCATTAGTTTATCCATTAAGGCATCGATTAAATCTGCTCTTTTCATCTTCTCCAAGCCTTGAATTATCACATTGTATGTTGCTATGTCTGCTGGGCAAACCTTTTCAACCATTTCATGAAGAACACCCCATGCCTCACTAAAATAGCCCTTCTTGACAAATGAACTCATCATGGAATTGTATGTGTAACTCACAGGGTTGACACCCATGTTGGTAAAAATCTCAAACAACTTGCATGCTAAACTCAGCTTTCCCTTGGCCAAAAAGATGGACAAATAAGTATTAACCATATCAATATCAAAAAAGTCCACACCTTTTGCCTGAACTCGTTTCCCCTTGAACAGCGAGAACAATGAAAACATCTGGTTTTTCGAGTTCCCTTGGTTGGCCAATTGATCCATATACGGGGATGATGACCACTGATCAATGTCATTAGACGAAATGTCCTCGTCTTGTGGGCCACCACCCTCAGAACCAAGGATAGTGTCAACCCCGAAGTCAGCCGAACTTACCAAATTTATGATCTCACTAAGGTCACCTTTAGATGGGAACATAGGTGCAAAATCCTTTCTTTTGCTCTGAGGATTTTTCATTGAAGCCTCCATATTGGCTTTCCACTTAAGAATGGTAGGTACTAGATTCCCATCCCTAATGTGCTTCATAAGTCTGTCCGTCCAATCCCGCCGACCTTGTCTATGAAGTCCAATCAAGAGTGATGTTAATGTAATCAGATCAACAACAATGCCTCTAGCTTCCATCTCTTCTACTAACTGCAGTGCTTCCTCAACCAGACCCTCACTGCAAAGATGCAATACAACAATGCTGTAGGTAATTCCATCCACAAATTGCCCTTTTTTTTTCAAATCACAAAACAGTGAGTAACCAGCTGCTGCCCTTCCATTTCTAAACAAACCGTCAATCAGTATATTGTGCGTCCAACACGAGGCCCTTACCCCGTCCTCAACCATTTTCTCAAATAGTTGGCATGCTTCTGTGAGTTTCCTTGCCTTGAACAGCCCATTTAAAAGGGAGTTATAAACAACAGTGTCTGGACGAAAGCCATTGTATTGCATCTCGCTAAATATTTTTGTCGCATCATTCATTCGGTAAGATTTAGAGCAGCCTTGAATAAGGATCCGATAGGTGAAGAAATCAGGCTCATGACCAGACCCCTTCAATTCCTCCCAAACAATGAGCGCATCCTTCACCTTCCCAACCAAGCAAAGCACATGAATGAGGCTGTTGTATGTGCACAGATCCGGACCCGAGCCCAAATTCTTTTCCTTCATCTCTCTGAAGAGGCTTAGCGAAGTAGCCAAATCACCCCAACACCCAAATGCATGAATACATATATTGTAGCCACATGTATCCATCGCAAAGCACTTCTTCTCTCTCAGTTTGTCAAAGACCTGCTTAAAGTCTGCCCTCATGTCTGCTCTTCTTAGAGAAACAAACAATTCATTACAGGCAATGGCATCAGGAACAACACCACTCTCATTGCCGTTGGCATTTGAGGCTTCTAAGAGCTTGAATAAGATAGACAAGGCCAAATCCAACTGGCCTTTGCGGACAAGGGCAACAAGGACAGAGCTATACACATGGGGGTTCAAGCAGTTAGCAATCCCCAATTCTTCTTCCTCCATGTGGTCTAGGATTTGCAATGCAGAATCAAACTCACCCAATCGAATGAAAGAGTCAAGGAGAAGCTTGAAGGTTGCAGGATCAAGGACAACCCCATCTCGCTTCATAGAAGTCAGCAGGTTAGGGACTTCATGAAGGTATTGAAGGGAGCTGACTCGACAAACGATGCGGAAGATTTGGGAGTAGGCATCCGTCGAGTGCTTGTAGCCAGGCTTGAGAGAACACCACTTAAAGAAATCGATCTTCTTAGATGCGTCAAGAGAGTTCCTTCGGAGGACTTGGAGGACAAAACCCTCTGAAAGGGGAAAAGAATCAACTTCCAGATTTCGAGTCCCTCCAGTTTCAGTGAGAGCTTTGTCAATGGAAGCCATCAGGACGAGGTTCTCAAGTTTGGCTGTCATAGTAGTAGTCTTCTTGTCTCTTCTTAAAGATAGAGCAGCAATAGAATAAAATGCTGCTGTTGTTCCTCCTCCATGGCACATTGCCCTTGCAGAGTGACTGAATTTTTGCATAGCTGAAAACACTAGAAGAGGAGGGGAAAAGACAAATTATACTTCTCATATAAAAAACATGCACTAATGGTAAATCAATTTGAATATGAAAATTTTTAACTTAGACATTTTGAATTAAAAAAAAAAAATCATACCTTTAATATTCATTACTAAATTATAACAAATTAAAAACGAGAATATTATATAGAGTTCCACTTAATGGGTTTATATGCGAAAAAAATTAGGAATAATTACACTTACCTCCCATAAGGTTTCTGACAATCGCAAATAGTCTCCCACTAGTTTCTGAAATAAAACTGATTCCAATGTTGGTAACAGATTCCTCCTGCCATCCATGACCGTTAGTTAACCTAACGGAATTGGCTGATGTAAGCAATAATTTTTTTTCAAAATGCCAATTTTGCAGTTAAAAGTTATGGAAGGACAAGATTACCCTTAAACACTTGTAAACTTACAAAATTGCCCTTTATTTAATGACAACCATGCCGTGCATATATACATGTAAACAAAAAAAAAAACTAAACAATAAATAATATCTTTAAAATTCTTCTATTCATAAAAACCTTCTCTCTCTAAATTTTTTTTTTCTGTTTTGAACTTTATTTATGTTTTCAAAATTTAACATATAATCTCAATAAAACAAGTGATCAAAAATTTATCTTTTCAGAATCTTATCTTAAATATCTCTTAAATCCGTGGGTCTTCTCAAATTTATCTCACTAAAAATTATCAAAATATTTTTAAAATTAATTTTACTCCCTAAAAAAATATAAAATATTTATTCTAAAATTATATACGATCTCTCACTTAAAATTGTATCTCTCTAAAAATACTCTCCCAAATTATTTATCTAAAATATTTCATAAATTATTTTCTCTTTCTAAAATTATTTTTCACTAATATTATATGGTCTCTCTAAAAATTCATCTCTCTAAATTATCTCTTTAAAACCTTATCTAAGATATTTCTAAATTAATTTCACTCTCTTAGAAAAAAAAATAATTTTTTTTCTCTAAAATTATGTATGGGTCTCTCTATCTATACATTCCACTTTAAAATACTCACTCTAGAATTTGATCATCTATCTCTCTAAATTTATCTAAACCCTTTCTCATGCTAATAAATTTATCAAAATCTTAATCAGTATTGAATTCCACCCAAAACATGAACCCCAGCCTCTCATCAACACATAGCATGTATTAAAACTGAGCATGTATTAGTGTTCATCAACAAAATTGATTACTAAATTCTTTATAAATTTCAAACAATATATACAAATCTTCCAAAGCATATCACAATCCAAAGCCACAAAGATTCACAAATTATCAACCTGAACATGTCCCCTGTGCAAACCAGTGAAGAGGTCAAACTACCAATTCTTTATACATTTTTAATTTAAAAAAAAAATGTAAAATAATCTCTAAGCTATCTGCAATTACAACTGCAGTGGCCATGCCAAGAAATGTTGCTTTGTTTCTTTCTCAACTTCTTCCTGCCATAGAAGATATATATATATATATATATATGTGTGTGTGTGTGTGTGTACATACATACACACATCAAATCAGTATGAATGTAGAAATCATTTGCACATCTCACATTAAAAAAATTGTCCATAAAAACAATAGCAAAATTAATTTACAATGATTTACACAAAAATGAAAAAGTAAAGGTGGACTTGAATGAATCCTCTTTACCTGGTAATGTTGCTTGTCCTCTCTTCAATCTTATTTTCAACAATCCAACGATACGAGCACATGTGGTTTCTAGCACATAAAGATTGAGCAGTCAAAGGGGATTGGGCCAAGTTGCGCCAGTTGCCTCATCGTGAAATCATGCTGGGGTTTCTACTTCTTCCCATCACTAGGTTCAAGATATAGCTTAGTTCCAAATTTTACACAGAAAATAAAGATACTCATTACGGATTTTTTGAAAAAAACAGATAATGGGGGTTTTCTGTGAAGATTAAAACGAGATATCTAGTATCTACAGCCATTGCAATCACAATTCACAATCGGTGAGAGCATCTCAATCGGAACGCTGCAATCTCAATTTGCAATCGTACTGAGAGCATCGCAATCTCAATCGCAATTGTATTGAGAGCTTCCAGTTTCACACACACACAGTCTCTTTCCCAACATTGCAATCAGATGAGGGCGTGAATGGATTTGATATGATCGGAAAGCAATAATCCGATTGTCATCGATTCCAGCGACTCCAAGTGTGACGACGTCGATTCCGGTGACTCCGATTAATAGCGACGGCGATTCCGGTCTTCGACGGGATTCGTACATTGCTCCCAACCCTCATTGTGTATTTCTTTACATATATATATATTAAACAAAAGGAAGAGAATATTTAAATAAAGACGTAAATAAGTCATTTTACATAATATTGTTAACACCGTTTGTCTACGAGTTTGGTGCATTCAATTTCAGAAATAATAGTAAAATTATTTGTAATTATCATAAATTTTATTTGAGGTAAGTGTAATTATTTTAAAAAATTATTAATATGAAATTAGATTTTGTGCATTTTTTTTATGGGTACAACTGAACGGATCGAGCTCATGTTGAGTCATGTCTAAGTCTAATTTAAATTATAAAATAATTAACTCGAGTCGAACCTGAATTCAATCTGAATTAAAATTCATTAATATCGAATTCAACCCAAATTCAATTATTAATTCTATTTTTTATATTTTAGAATAAATTATATTTACTTCTTCGCGATTTCTAACAATTACACTAATTTCTCATAAAATTTTTGAAATTATACTGAACTCTCTTACTTTACTGACAATATCAAGATTACCCCACCGGTCTTTTTTTTTTTTGGGTGATGGTCAATTTTTTTTTGAAATAATAAAACTATCCCTTTCATTTTTTGTGAATTTTTTAAATTTTGATTTTTTTATTTTTTAAATAAATATCAATAAAAATTTTAAATTTATTTTTATATAAAATTAAATTAAATTATTTACCTTAAATTTATTTTTATATAAAATAAAAATAAGTTAAAATAAGTTATTTACTTTAAATTTATTTTTAAATGAACTAATAAAAAATATTTTTAAAAAGTTAGAAAATTAGTCCAAATATGAAAAAATAAATAAATAAAATGGGCTTTTTTGCAATTTGAAAAAAAAAATTGATTGAAAGAAGGTATATGTAGATTGTCAGTTAAAGTAGGAGAGGTCAGCGTAATTTTAGAAATTTCATGAAAAATTAATGTAATTGTTAGAAACATGAGGGAAGGTCAGTGTGATTTTTCCTATATTTTATTCATGATTTATTTAACTAGTTGTTGTCTTCTTCTTTTTTTTAATTTTGATTATACACTAAGAGCTCCTATAATTTCTCTCAATTTCTTCTTTTAAAAGAAACTAAAAATCATTAAAATAATTCCTTTAATATAATTTAATTTTAAAAAAATTTAAAGATCAATAAGCTTTTAAAATTATAAAATGTAAATAATAATTCTTGTAAAGAATGCTTATTAATCTAAAGTGGATAATTAAAGTATAAAAATTATAATATATAAAATATTGAATTCAAGTTCGGGTTGGATTCGGATTTTCAAAGTTTCAACCCATGCCCAACCTTAAGTTAGATCGGACTTAAATTCTTTTGCCCAAACTTAACCCAAAGTGTAAAAGATAAAACCCAAGCCCTAAAAAATTTGGGTCGGACTTGGGTTAACCCGTCTAAGTTGCACTCTTATTCTTTTCTCCATATATTATAACAAAATTTCCTTCTCTATAAGTATGGCCTAATTATTCGTGTTAACGCGTCTGGGGGATTTGTGAATTTATTTTTACAAAGGATAAAATCATAATAGAAAATTTTGGCTAATCTGTGTTTGAAAAAAAAATTGAGTTGTAATGTGTATTCAAGTCAAACATTGTTCTCAAGCCTTGTGGTCATCTAAGCATTCTGAGCAACATAGAGAGTTCTTCTCATCAAAGGTGGTTGCAATGGCAGAAAAAGTAAATTACTTGGATACATGGTTCACACTTCATGCATTTGCAAATGTTTTAAAATCATTTTTTTCTAAAAAGTGTGGCCTTGATATTAAAAGTCTCATTGGTCTTCAAACACATTCATTATTGTTAAATGAGAAAATTTTTTATTTGTGTGAGTAAGTTCGATTGAGCTTTTTGCTTCGATCGTTCAAATGAGCCTTGGCTTCATTCGAACGACCAAGACAATAAGATCTCTAAGTTGTATTGTGAGATCTCGTGGGTTTGATCATTCTAATGATTAGTCTAGAGCCTTCACAATATTAGCTCGTGGGACCCTATGGGAAATCTTGTTTGAACGACTAGAGCAGCGAGCTTGAATCCCGTTTTATTAAAGGCACTCGTTCAAACGACCATTAAAAATTTGTGTGAACAATTTTTAATTTTTAAAAGGATTCTGCTCTATTTTCACCTAGGATTATATATATTCTTTAGCATGATTTTGTAATGTCTTTTAGTTGCTGCAATACATGTTATTCTCCTAGTACCAAAAGGAATTCAATTGGCATTATCATTCTTTCACATCCATGGTCTATTGATCTAAAAATCTTACCATACTTTCTTCTACACCAATGGAGTACATTCTTGTGGATTTCAAGTAGTGTGCAATTGGTAGAGATCGATGTTGCGTGAAGATTCGTAGTTGTGATTGAGGTTATCCGTTCATGGATTCAAAGCAAAGGTCTACTTAAAGAGCGCTTGTAGAATCAAGTTTAAGAGTTTCATAGCAAAAGCAAGGCTTGAAAAACTAAGTCATTGTGGCAATTGCGTTTATAATCACCAAAGCTTTTCTAGTGAATTTAGTACATCTGGGTTAGCACCCCGTAATTTTTCAAAGTTGATACGATTGATCTATGGCTGTTGAAAAGAAAAAATATGCTCACGAAATGTAACATCACAACTAATAAATATGACATATTTTTCGAGATCATAGACCCAATATCCACGTTGACCAAAAGGATAACCTACAAAGCTTCCTTTAATGGCACAAAGAGAAAATTTGTGTTTATAAGGTGACATGTTTTGTGTATAACATAAATACTCAAAAACATGCAAATTGTGATATGATGGTTTGGTATGAAGTAGGGTCTCATGCGGTGACTTTTTAGACAATAATGGTGTGGGTAGACGGTTGATGAGATAAGTTGTAGTGAGGATGCATTCCCCCCAAAATTTTAATAATAAGTGAGCTTGAAAGAGAAGAGCTCTAGATACTTCTACAAGATGGCGATGTTTGTGTTCAACCACTCCATTTTGTTGGGGAGTGCCAACACAAGTTTTTTGATGGATAATCCCATAGGTATTAAAGAAATAGTGCATGGAAGTAAATTCACGACCATTATCACTTCAAATTTTTTTAATAGAACATTGGAATTGATTTTGGACCATGGCAAAAAAATTTTGAAGAATAGTTTGAGTTTTAGATTATTCTTCATCAAATATATCCATGTGCAACGTGAGAAATCATCAACAATGGTTAAAAAATAACGAGCACCAAAAATGGACTGGACAAAGAAATCACTTCATCTATAAACATGAATTAAAGCAAAAAGATCATCACATTTACTATTTTCATTAGGAAAGAGGTAACCTAGTGTGCTTGACTAACGAACATATAGTACAAAAATCATTAGAACAACTAGATATGCCAGTAACAGTTTTTGACAAAATAAAAAGCCTAGCAGGGGATAAATGACCTAAATGCCAATGCCAAAGAAAGTCTTCTCTTCCTCACAAAGGAAAGTCTTCCTTTCCTCAAGGAATAAAGTCTTCTAATTGAATAAGAAGGAAAGTCTTTCTTTCCTTAAGTAAAATCTTCATTTTCCTGAATAATGTCAATATAAAAAATTTGTCAACCCTTTAAAAAATAATTTTCCTATGAATACAAAGAGTTTTTCTAAATAAAATTTAATTTAATCTTGTTAAAGGATTCTTACTCCGTCATTTAAGAAAAATATGTTGTCTTCTAACCCATGTATTTAACAGAAAAATGGGTGTCATGAAACCTTAATTTCTCTCCATATAATTTTAGACGCATATCATATTATACATGTATTAAATAATGAAATAATAAATGATGTGACCAAAGCTATCAGAACTGCACTGCATCGGCTGATTCAACTAGTTGAACTGAAAACTCGACCTCTGACCGGCTTGGTACTTTAATTAGTATTATATTTTGTAATAAAATCAAATTAAAATTATGTGAACCAGCGTAAATTGGTCAATTTTTGCCTAAACTGAACTGACACAAAGATGTGCTGACACTTAAACTTGAATGGTGTGCTGTCTTGCACTTCTTCTATTTATTGTTATCATTTTGTCTTACATTTATTGTTGTCAGCATAATCTTTTGTCACACGCAGTACGTTGTCTTTCCAATATGTAACGTCTTTTCTATGTAAAATATTTAGTTTATTGTAGCACAACGTACAAAAATTTGGTAGCTTTGAGACTTAAAACCATATTCATGAGCTTGAAACTTAACTCCTCAGTCACTTGGTTAATGCTTTCTCATATTAATTTTTATAGAAAATTTAACATATATTCAAGTAAAATAGTAACTCATATTTTTATATTTATAAATAAATTAATTGTAAAATCAGTTGAACTAGTAAACCGTGAACTAATCCTTTATCTGTTAATTGTTGAATTCAATTTTAAAGATACTAACTCATATTTTTATATTTTTAAATCTATTAATTGTAAAATCGGTTCAACTAGTAAAAACCGACCCTTTTATCTATCTTGCACTTCTTGCAGTTATAGCTGTCAACATGATGCACTGTTGCATGCCGCCCATTATCTTTCTAATGTATAATGTCCTTCCAATGTATAATATTTAGTTTATTGCAACACAATGTATAAAAATTTGATAGCTTGGAGAATCAAACCTACACTGATGAGTTCATAAGTTACCTCCACAATCACTTGGCTAATGCTTTCTGATGTTAATTTTTATACCAAATTTAATATATATTGAAGTAAAATAGTAACTCATATTTTTATATTTTAAAATATATTAACTGTAAAACCAAGTTATTTTTATTAGATTTCAATATTAAAATTTAGAAGATTAGTGAAAAAGAATTTAGAGGATTAGACAATAGAAGTGGGGGAGAAGATAAAAAACTTGTGAACCCTTGAAATTATAATTTTTTCTTTGTATATAAGGACATTTACTTAATAAAATTTAATTTAGTCTAGTTAAAGGATTCTTACTTCTTCATTTGAGAGAAATATGTTGTCTTCTAACCCAAGAATTTAACAGTAAAATGGGTTTCATATAATCATAATTTCTTTCCATATAATTTAGATGCATATCTTATAATGCATGAATTATTAAATAATGAACTAATAAATGATATGACCATAATTTCTTTCCATATAACGTAGACCGAATCGGCTGGTTCAACTAGTGAACCAAAAACTAGACCTCCAACTAGTTTGGTATTTTTGTTGGCAGGTTTTGTAATAAAACCATATTAAACTGGTCTGAACTAGCCTAAACCGACTAATTTTTGCTTATACCGACTAGACCAATATAGAGATGAACTGGCACTTAAACTTGAAAGGTGTGTTGTTTGGCACTTCATGCATTTATTGCTAATTTCATATCTTACATTTATTGCTATTAGCTTGATCTCTTATGAAAAGCAACATGCTTTCTTTCCAATGTATAACTTCTTTCCAATGTATAATATTTAATTTATTACAACACAATGTACAAAAATTTGATAGCTTGGAGATATCAACTTGGGAACCCTTTAAATTATAACTTTTTCTATGTATACAAATAGATTTAGTTAATAAAATTTAATTTAATCTAGTTAAAGGATTCTAACTTCGTCATTTAAGAAAAATATGTTGTCCGATAACCCAAGTATTTAATAGTAAAATGGGTTTCATGAAACCTTAATTTCACTCCATAAAATTTTAGTTGCATATAGTATTATGCACGTATTATCAAATAATGAAATAATAAATAATGTGACCGTAGTTTTCATAACCAGACTGGATCGTCCGATTCAACCAGTGAACCGAAAACCAGACCATTGACCGATTTGCTATCTTAATTGGATGAGTTTTGTAATAAGATTGGATTAAACCAGTGTGAACTAGCCTAGATCGGCCAATTTTCATCTAAACTGACTGAACCAAGCTAGAGATGAATCAACACTTAAACTTGAAAGATGTGTTGTCTTTCACTTTTAGCATTTCTTTTTGCTTTCATGTCTTGCATTTAAACTTGAAATTTTTTTGACCCGCTTTTGTTTTGGGTCTGTTTTGTCTCTAATGTTGTAATCCACTTATATAAGAGAATTATTTTTTAGGGTTTTGACTTATGAGAAGATAGTTATCATTGGAAAAAGGGGGGTTAAGGGTTTTTGGAGTTTTTTTCTCTTGTAATTTCTTTGATACATAGTGGACTGATTAACATTGCTCATGGACGTAGGCATCTTGCCGAACCACGTAAATTTTGTGTCTTTTCTGTGCGTTTTGTTTATTTTTGCTTGTTTGAGATCATTTTTTTGTTTATTTGATCACTTCTGTACAACATATTCAAGTAAAATTATAACTCATATTTTTATATTTGTAAATATATTAATAGTAAAACCAAGTTATTTATATTAGATTTTCTCTATTAAAATTTAGAAGATTACTGTAACTAAAAAAAAGAATTTAAATTATAATTTTTTCTATGTATACAAAGACATTTACTCAATAAAATTTAATTTAATCTACTTAAAGGATTCTTACTTCGCCATTTGAGAAAAATATGTTATCTTCTAACTCAAGTATTTAATAGTAAAATGGGTTTCATGAAACCTTAATTTATTTCCACATAATTTTAGATGGATATCTTATTATGCATGTATTATTAAATAATAAAATGTGACCATACTTATCAGATGTAGATTGAATCGACCAATTCAACTAGACAACCGAAAAGTAGACCTCTGACTAGTTTGGTATTTTAGACGGAAAGTTTTTATAATAAATTCAGATTAAACCGGTGTGAACTAGCCGAAATCAAACAATTCTTGCCTAAACCGACTAGACTAATATAGAGATGAACAGGCACTTAAACTTGAAAGTTGTGTTGTCTGGCACTTCTTACAGTTATTATTGCTTTCATATCTCGCATTTATTGCTATTAGTTCGATCTTTTATGAACAACATATTATCTTTCCAATGTATACTATTTAATTTATTGCAACACAATATACAAAAATTTGATAGCTTGGAGATAGCAACTCATGACCCTTTAAATTATAACCTTTTCAATGTATACAAAGAGATTTAGTTAATAGAATTTAGTTTAATCTAGTTAAAGAATTCTAACTTCGTCATTTGAGAAAAATATGTTGTCCTTTAACCCAAGTATTTAATAGTAAAATGGGTTTCATGAAACCTTAATTTCACTTTATAAAATTTTAGATGCATATAATACTATGCATGTATTATTAAATAATGAAATAATAAATGATGTGACTGCAATTATCAGAACTAGATTGGATCATCCGATTTAAGCAGTGAACCGAAAACCAGACCACTCACTGGTTTGGCATTTTAATTGGATCATCCTTGTAATAAGATTCGTTTAAATCGGTGTGAACCAGCCTAAACCGACTAATTTTAGTCTAAACTTGAAACTTGTGTTGTCTTTCACTTTTTGCATTTATTTCTGCCTTCATGTCTCACATTTATTTTTTTCAGCATGATTTCTTGTCATAAGTTTCACATTATATTTCCAATGTATAACGTCTTTCCAATGTAAAATATTTAATGTATTACAACATAATGTACACAAAATTGATAGCTTGGAGATATAAACTTGTGAATCCTTTAAATTATAACTTTTTTCTATATATACAATGAAATTTACTTAACACAATTTAATTTGATCTAGTTAAAGGATTCTAGCTTCGTCATTTGAGAAAAAATATGTTGTCTTCTAACTCAAGTATTTAATTATAAAATGAGTTTCATGAAACCTTAATTTTTCTCCATATAATTTTAGATGTATGTCATATTATGAATGTCTTATTAAATAAAAAAATAATAAATGATGTGACCATAATTATTAGAATCGAACCAGATCAGTTGATTCAACTGGTTGAATCAAAAATCAGGCCTCCAACTAGTTTGGATATTTTAATTGGATTATTTTTTAAATAAAATCATATTAAACTCGTGTGAACCAGCCTAAAGTGATCAATTTTCGTTTAAATGGACCTAATTGGCATAGAAATGAAACCGACACTTAAACTTGAAAGTCGGGTTGTCTTGCACTTCTTGCATCTGATTGTTGCCTTCTTGTCTTGCATTTAGTTACTCTTAGCATAATCTCTTGTCCCAAGTAACATGTTGTTTTTCTGATGTATAACGTCTTTTCAATGTGTAATATTTAATTTATCGAAGAACAATGTACAAAAATTTGATAGCCTGGAGATTATCAACTTGTGAACCCTTTAAATTATAATTTTTTCCTATATATACAAAGAGATTTAGTTAATAAAAATTAATTTAATCTAGTTAAAGGATTCTAACTTCATCATTTGAGAAAAAAATTATTGTCATCTAACTCACGTATTTAACAAGAATTTAACAAGAAAATGGGTTTCATGAAACTTTAATTTCTCTCCATGTAATTCTAGATGCATATTATATTATATATGTATTATTAAATAATAAGATAATAAATGAAGTGATCATGACTATCAAAACCAGATCGGATCAGCTGTTCAACTAGTTGAATTGAAAACTAGACCTCCTGATCAGTTTGGTATTTCAATTGAAACATTTTTGTAAAAAAACTGAGTTTAAATGATATAAACCAGCCTAGACTGGACAATTTTTTCCTAAACTGAGTGAACTGACACAGATATGAGCGGACAATTAAACTTGAAAGTGGTGTTGTCTCGCACTTCTTCTATCTATTGTTATCGTCCGGTTTAAATGTCAGCATTATCTCTTGTCACAAGCAATGTATGGTCTTTCCATTGTATAACGCCTTTCCAATGTAAAATATTTAGTTTATTGCATCACAATGTACAAAATTTTGATAGCTTTGAGACTCAAAACCATATTCGTGATCTTGAAACTTACCTCCTCAATCACTTGGCTAATGCTTTCTCATGTTAATTTTTATACCAAATTTAATATATATATTCAAGTAAAATACTAACTCATATTTTTATATTTAGAAGTAAATTACATTGACCTCATTGAGATTTATGACAATTATATTGACTTCTCTTGAGATTTCTAAAATTACACTGACCTTTTATGAGATTTCTGAAATTATATTGACATCATTTTATCTGATAATATACAGATACCTCATTCCTAGTAAATTTTTTCTTCAAAATGAAAAAATTACCCTTTTCATTTTTTAAAAAATTTTGGCTAATTTTTTTTTTCATTTTTCAAATAGATATTGATAAAAAACCTTAAGTTTTTTTTTATATAAAATAAAAATAAGTTATTTACCTTAACTTTTTTTGTTAAATAAAAAAATAATTTTTTTTTTTAAAAAAACCTAGAAAATTGGTCAAAATTGGATAAATAAATAAATATAAGGGAAAGTTTCCTCATTTTGAAAAAAAATTGTAGGAGGGATGTATCTGTATATTTTCAGGTAAAGTAAAGGAGGTTGGTATAATTTTATAAATCTCAGAAGAGGTCAGTGTAATTGTCATAAATCTCAAAAGAGGTCAGTGTAATTTTTTCTTATATTTAAAAATATATTAATTGTAAAATCGGTTGAGCTTGTAAACCGTGAACCGACTCTTCATTTTTGAATTTAGTTTCAAAGGTAGTAACTCATATTTTATACTTTTAAATATATTAATTATAAAATCGGTTGAACTAGTAAATTGTAAACCAATCTCTTTATCTGTCTTGTACTTTTTGCATTTATTGCTATCTTCAAGTTTTGAATTTATCGCTGTTTGCATGATCTCCAGTCTTTATAATGTATAGCATCTTTCCAATGTATAATATTTAGTTTATTGCAACACAATGTACAAAAATTTGATAGCCTAGAGACTCAAACCCATATTTATGAACTCGAAAGTTACCTCCTTAGTCACTTGGATAACACTTTTTCATGTTAATTTTTATACCAAATTTAATATTTATTCAAGCCAAATGGTTTATATTTGTAAATATATTAATTGTAAAACAGTTAAACTAGTAAATCGAGAACTGACCCTTTTATTTGTTAAGTGTTGAATTCAATTTTAAATATAGTAATTCATATTCTTATATTTATAAATATATTAATTATAAAATCAGTTAAATTAATAAACCGTAAAACAACACTCTTTATCTATTTTACACTTTTTGCATTTATTGTTATTGTCCCGTCTTATATTTATTTCTATCATCATGATATCTTTTCACAACAGCTTTTCTTTCCATTGTATAACTTCTTTCTCTTGTATTTTATTGTAGCACAATGTCTAAAAATTTGATTGCTTAGAGATTCAAACCCATATTCATGAGCTCAAAAGTTACTTCCTTAATTATTTGACTAATGCTTTCTCATGTTATTTTTATACCAAGTTTATTATATATTCAAGTAAAATAGTAACTCATATTTTTATACTTCAACTAATCAATTTTGAACCGACTCTTTTATCTTTCCTGCACTCATTGCATTTATTGATGTCATCTTGTCTTGCGTTTATCACTATTACTATGATGTCTTGTCGCAAGCAACACGCTATCTCTCTAATGTAAAATATCTTTCTAATGTATAATGTTTACTTTATTGCAGCACAATGTACGAAATTTGATAGCTCGAAAAGTCAATCCTATATTTATGAGCTCACAAGTTACCTCCTTATTCAGTTGGCTAATGCATTATCATGTTAATTTGTAAACCAACTTAACATATATTCAAGTAAAATAGTAACTCATACTTTTTATATTTTTAAATATATTAATTATAAAATTGATTGAACTAAGTATATCAGAGAACTGATCTTTTTATCTGTTCATTGTCAAATTCAATTTTAAATATAATAACTCATATTTTTATATTTTAATTATATTAATTATAAAACGGAATTGAACTAATAAATCGTAAATCCAGTTCTGTTATCTGTCTTACACTTCTTGTGCATTTATTGTTGTCGTTCTAGTCTTGCATTTATTTATGTCAAGGATAAAACTATTTTTACTATCTAAATTTACCAAAAGTGTTTTACACGCTGTGTGACAGTGTTGTATTGGTTATATGTCATATCATGACTTTTTACATGCTGATATGCCAGTGTTGTGACACATCAGCGTGTAAAATACTTTTAGTAAAATTTTAAGATAAGCATAGCATTACTCTTATGTCAATATGATGTCTTTTCTCAAGCAGCACATTATCTTTCCAATGTAAAACATTTTTTCAATGTATAAAATTTTGTTTATTGCAGCACAATGTACAAAAATTTGATAGCTTAGAGGCTCAAACCCATATTCATGAGCTTGAAAATTACCTCCTCAATCACTTGGCTAATGCTTTTTTATGTTATAAAAACTTAATATATATTCAAGTAAAATAGCAATTCATATTTTTATATTTTTAAATATATTAATTATAATATCAGTTAAACTAGTAAATCGTAAACCGATCACTTTTTTTTTTATTGTCGAATTTGGTTTTAAATATAATAACTCATATTTTTATATTTTTAAATATATTAATTATAAAACTAATTAAACTAATAAATTGTGAATCGATTCCTTCACGTCTTTCACTTTTTTCATTTATTGTTGTCAATATGATATCTTATCTCAAGCAACACATTGTCTTTCTAATGTATAACATCTTTTCAGTGTATAATATTTAGTTTATTACAGCATAATGAACAAAAAAAATCTGATGGCTCGGAGACTCAAATCCATATTCACGAGCTCAAAACTTACCTTTCAGTCTCTTGGCTAATACTTTTCATGTTAATTTTCATATCAAATTTAATATATATTTAAGTTAAAAAATAACTCATATTTTTATATTTTTAAATATATTAATTATATATTTTTTTTATAACTTAATATTTAACATTTCGGGTTAACTAATTTAAAAAATCAATCCTATTAATAAAGAGTCTGGTTAAAATCAGGCAGCATTCTTAAAAATAAGCCTCTTAATTATTATTAATTGCCCCACTCAATCACCCTCTTGAAATTTTAATTATGAAATTTTGAAATAATAAATCATGAATTGATGCTTTTATCTGCGCATTATTGAATCCTATTCTGATAAGTATAGATGTGACATGCACAATCGAATTTAAATTAAATAAAATTGAGAGCTTTTATATTAAAAGAGTGCTCTGAGCAATTTTTCATGAATAAAAATTTAAGAATCATAGAATACAAACAGGAAATTAAAATGAAGACCAAAATAAAATATGAAAAGAGTAATTCAATTACTGGATAAAAAAGCATTCTTCATCTTATCTGCTCGATCTGCTCCTCTTGTTGCTGCTTGCCCTGTTGGTTCTTTGGAGCTCGCGCCCCCTTCACGAGCGTTTCTTATTTTTCTCCCTATTATTATTTTCTCTCTCTCCCCCACCGTCCCCCTTCTCTCTCTCTCTCTCTCTCTCTCTTCTGTCTGAGCAACGAAGAACCGAGTAGTGAAAAACCAAGCAAAGCCCACCCAATCCCCGATGCTCAGATTCTTCACCTATTGAAACCCTCCTTTGGTTTGTGAGTCCCTCGCAAACCCCAGTCCCTAAAGCCTGCAACCCCGAATAGATAGGGAGATATGAAGCGAGACTACCGCCGTCCTCCCTGCGGCAGTGGCAGTTCATCTGGTGGCGCTACTGGTAATTACTCGATGGCACCGAATCGAAAAGCTAAGATGTGGAAGGAAACTGAACAAGACGCCGGAGTAGATGAGCATTTGGCCGTGTTGGGCTACCAGGTGAAATCCTCCGACATGGCGGAAGTGGCTCAGAAGCTCGAACACCTCGAAGAAGTGATGGGTAATGTTCAGGAAGATGGGTTATCTCACCTTGCGTCCGAGACGGTTCATTACAACCCATCCGATCTCTTTTCTTGGCTCGAATCTATGATTACTGAGTTCAATCCTCTTCCCAATCTCGACTCTTCGTCAATCCTCCCGCCTCCGCCACAGCAGATAGAAGATATGTTTGTCGCACCTGCAGAACCCTCCACCATCAATCATTCTTCCAGAATCTTAGAAGCCTCATCTTCTGATTACGATCTCACAGCCATTCCAGGTAAAGCCGTTTACCCTCAAACTCAATCACAGCAAACGCAACCCAACAAACGGTTGAAACCCTCATCTACATCTTCATCATCAATTACTACTAATTCAGTTTGGGGGCTTCCGAACGAGTCCACACGGCCGGCTGAGACAGCTCGCCCAGTAGTCTTAGTGGACTCACAAGAAAACGGTATCCGACTCGTCCACGCACTCATGGCCTGTGCGGAAGCTGTACAGCACGACAACCTCACACTGGCCGAAGTCCTCGTAAAGCAAATCGGTTTCCTCGCAGTCTCGCAAGCCGGTGCGATGCGGAAGGTGGCGACCTACTTCGCCGAAGCTCTGGCTAGGCGAATCTACCGATTATACCCTCAAACCTCTCAGGATTCTACCTTCTCCGACCTTCTCCAGATGCATTTTTACGATAGCTGTCCTTACCTCAAATTCGCTCACTTCACAGCAAACCAAGCCATCCTCGAAGCTTTTGAGAACAAGAAGCACGTTCACGTCATCGATTTCAGTATGAAACAGGGTATGCAGTGGCCGGCTCTCTTGCAAGCGCTTGCTCTCCGACCTGGTGGTCCACCGACGTTTAGATTAACCGGAATTGGGCCACCGTCTCATGACAACACAGATCATTTACAGGAAGTGGGTTGGAAATTAGCTCAATTGGCCGAAACAATTCACGTCAAATTCGAATACAGAGGCTTTGTGGCCAACAGTGTAGCGGATCTTGAGGCGTCGACGTTTGACCTTCGAGAAGGCGAGGCCGTCGCGGTCAATTCGGTGTTCGAGTTGCATCAGTTGTTGGCGCGACCTGGCGCCATCGAGAAAGTGTTGTCGGCGGTGAAAAAAATACAGCCGGAGATATTGACGGTCGTCGAGCAAGAAGCGAACCACAATGGGCAAGTTTTCGTGGACCGGTTCAACGAGTCATTGCATTACTACTCGACGCTGTTCGACTCGTTGGAGGGTTGTGGCGGGTCGTCATCGCCGGTGAATAATCAGGACAAGATCATGTCGGAGGTGTATTTAGCGAGACAGATCTGTAACGTGGTGGCCTGTGAAGGGTCTGACCGGGTTGAACGACACGAGACGTTGGCTCAGTGGCGAACCCGGTTGGGCTCAGCCGGGTTCGAGCCAGCTCATTTGGGGTCCAACGCGTTCAGGCAGGCGAGTATGCTGTTGGCTGTGTTTAACAGCGGTGATGGGTACAGAGTTGAAGAGAACAATGGGTGTTTGATGCTGGGTTGGCATACTCGTCCCCTCATCGCCACCTCGGCTTGGAAACTCAGTTAACTGATGAGTCAACTCAGTTGGGAGACACTTCCGAGTTGAGCCTACCCAGTTCCGGCCTATCAAACCAAAGTTTCCGAACCCTAATTGAGTGTTCTCTGCTGAGTTAGGTACCTTAGTTAGAGTGAGACCCACCACTCCCCAAGTGTGCCCTATATTTCAGTCTCCCAATTCCTACCTTTCTTTACCTACCCGTCTTAGGTTTTTTTAAGCGCTTTTTGTTTTTGGGTGAAGTCTTGTATTTGTATTTGTTTGAGTGAATCTTAGAACACCAATGTGTATTTATATATAGCTTTTCTTAAATAATATGATAGGACTTTTTCCTTTTGGGAATTTGTAATAGTGATTGTCTTGATGACTTGTTATGAAGGAAAAATGGCATATTTGTGGAATATAAAGTGGGGTACATGAAAAGGGATATGATCCTCTCCGTATTAGAGAGGTGAGTCTATCTCTTTTACATGAGAACGGGTTTTGCAAAAAAGTGAGTCTCACTGTAAATTCTATTTCATGTGAGAGATGTGATAGACGAACCTCTTTAATGCACCATCTCAATCTCACGAAAAGCATCATTGGGTGAAACTCTTTTTTGAAACTTGTATTTTCTACTCAACTTCAATACCTGTAATCATTTATTTTTTTTCAAGTGAATAGTAAGCGTGTCCAATATTATTTAAGTGTTAAAAATTTAGTATTCGTTTGGTAATATATTTTTTAAGTATTTTTAATAAGTAGAAATGTAAGTTTTGCAAACTTGATTTTTTTTTTTTTGTTGAAAATAAAAGGTAAAAAATAAATGTATATTTGAGAATCATCTTAAAAAATAAAAACAATTTTTTTTAGTTGTTTTTCGTTATTTAAATAAAAAGGTAGAAAGCAATTAAAAAAAGGATATCATACGGATACTTAATTTTTTAATCACCAAACTATCCATCTACGTATTTGTGTACATATATCTGTAAGTGTGTGTGTATATAAATATAAATATATAAATATATATATTATATTCTCATTAGTTGTTCTGGTAAGACGGACATTGATGATGGCCACTAGAGAGGTCTCGATAATAGTCATTTTGCATGATCAAGTCAGAGAGTGAGATATATGATAATTTTAGAGATTGTACGAGCAATGAATTGAACTTATAGAGTTTTGTGCATTCCTCATATAGTGTTAAGCTACCTTTTCGATAAGATCATGTGTAAGAAAATCTCGAATCACGATTTGGATGTGATTAGCACGGAATAAAAGTTTTTCGTGTAGGATTCTGAGGTGAGCTCAGATCTCTTACGCACTTCAAATTCCATTATCTTGGCTAGGGACTTTGCTTCCACTCATTTGGTAAACCAATCTATGCCTACCAGGAGGAATTTCCTATTGTGTGTGGCTGGAGGAAGTGGACCATCTATATCCATTCCCTAGTGTAAAAAAGGCAAAGGACTAACAATGGGACCTGCTTTTGAAGTGGTTGGTATGGATAGGGGGTGAACCTCTAATACTTGTCACACTTTCTTACGAACTCCTTTGTGTCTTCCTATATGTACGACTAGTAATATCCTTGTGAAAGAGCTCAGAAGGAAAGTGTACTCCCTCCATTGTGATTCTCACATATCTTTTCATGTATCTCTATTAGGACGTAGTAGGCATCCTCTAGGTTCAGGGCACAATAACAAAGGTTAGGAGGAAGACCTCCTATAAAGTTTCCCATTTAGTAGTAGATAATAGGTTGACCTAATCCTCACCCTTCTAGCTTAGATTTTATCTTTAGGGAGGAGCCCTTTCTCTAGGTAGTGGATAAAGGGATTCATCTAGCTTTGTTTAGCCTTATGATCCCTAATTTGCAAAACTTCATTCTCCCATTTAATGTTGGGCTCTTCATGAAAAGTAATTGTTATATTGACTTTAGATCTGGAATTGAGCGAAGTAGCTAGGTTTTCTAGTGCATCTACTCCATTGTTCTTAATTTGGCTCACTTTCTCATAGCTGAACTTTTGGAATGAACCCTTAGGTTGGTTAACCGATTCTGTACAACCTATTATTTTATCAGTCTCGTACTGAAAAGTCTCAAAAAACATGGTTTACAATCAGCTAGGAGTCTAAGAATGATCTGAGATACTATGTTCCACACTCATTTTCCATTCATTAGCCTACAAATAAGAGCTTCATATTATGTCTCAATATTAGAAGCTCGAAAAGCCCATGCATATGACATGTTCTATCACTAGTCCTTCTAGAGTTTGAAGTACCACTCCAATGCCTATGCCATGTTCACTGGATGAACCATCAATATATAAAATCCATAAAGTGATTCCTAAACAATTCGTTTAGATAAGTAAGAAGGAAGGGAAATGGGATGAGAGTATTTGTTACGAGAGAAAAGAAATGAGAGGAGAGGAGAGAGTAATCCCTCCTTTATGTTTGGATAACTAATAAAAGGAAATGAGAAGAAAGATTAATATAATCATTTCATCTTGTTTGGGAATGATAAAGGAGAGAAAGGAAATGAAATGATTTTATATTATTTTACTATTATACCCTTTTAAATGTCCTATAATAGAGGTGTCATTTTTATTTTGACTTTTACAATTTTAAGTGTAATATTGGTATTATTAAAAATTTATTAAATCTTTGTTTCCTTTTCCTCCATTTCCTCCCACTTTTGGAGGGATAACAAAATTGCTCAAATGAGGGTTAAACTCTCCTTCCCTCTCCTTCCTTATTTTTAAAACAAATGTTTCCTTTCCCTCCATTTCTTCCCACTTTTGGAGGGATAACAAAATTGCTCAAATGAGGGTTAAGCTCTTCCTCCCTCTCCCTCCTAATTTTTAAAATAAACATGATATAAGCTCCCATTCCTTCTCCTTCCCTTCCCTTTTTTTTCCAATTGCTTCCATCCAAACATAGTGAAAGTTTGGAGGCAACCCTCTATTGGTGGGGTAGGTTTACTGAATTTTACAATGAAATCAACTAATGCTTAAGCTTTGATTACCGGTTTGGGAACACAGTAAATGGAAAATTCCCCTAAATCCACTACGCATTTGCTAGACGTCTAAAAAGTTCAAGTTTATGCAGTAATAGTATGAGTGGATATGAAGTTGGGACCACTATAATTGAGCCTGAAAATAAGGTCTGAGTTTTCTTGCAGAAATAATTAGTGCATAAGCCAATTTTTATAGGTATGTATACATTGCCTTTATATCCAGAAATGTCTAACTTGTTGGACTCTAATGAGAGCTCAAGTCTGCAAGTTTGGTTTTGCTCGACTTGGTGCCAAACTGAACTGTTAGTTATGATATTTGAAATAGTTCGAGAAGTGGCACCTTATCGAGCTTATGTGAAGATCTGTAGTCCGACATGCTTGATCTTTGATTTGTCCCAATGGTTGGTTGCTTGGAATGTTCATTTTGACATTAGGTCATTGACTTAGAACTGTACGCGACTTGGTTGTCCATGTATTCCAATCTCAAGAATGGTGTCATTTTTGGGTATAATTATAAGAATTTGGGTATTAGACTTTGAATTTTACCAGGACTACAAGCCACCTTTTTTAATCAACTTGAGAAAATTGTTTGAACTTGATGGCAAATTTATTAGTTAATAATTGATTATAAGAATTTGGGTATTTGACTATGAATTTTACAAGGACTAGCAACCTGACATGGTCTTTGTTATATATTTGGAATTGGCCAAGTGAAAAGGAAAGGCCCCAATTTGTTAGAATAATGTAATGTGCTGTTTTGTTGAGTTCAAAGTCTGTAGTAAATAAATATTAAAACTCAAGTTGCTGTCTCATGTGGAAATTGAGAGAATTATTGTATTTGCTGATTCATAAACAGAAATTATCTACATAATTTGTAGTCCTTCGAGGGACTATTATAATTGAGGAGGGAATTCCATGGATGCAACTTACAAGTTCAATGTAGGTAACATCATTAGTCTAAGTAGGTGACCCTTTAAGTCAAGAAATAAACCTAACATCTTAAGGATGTTTTTCCTTTTTATCAATTTCTTTATACAATGATAGAAAAAAAAATCAAATTTATGTTAACTATATGAAAAAATAGGCACTCGCATTACTTGGATAAAAATTCTCTTGCATTCACGCGATAAAAATTCTCATGATATCTTGTTTTTTACTAATAACCCATTGAAAGATCACTGAACATGACCACCTTTTGCTTTTCAATTTGAAATAATTGACATCACCTTTTTCCTTTTTAAGTTTTTCATTTCAACTTTTTGGGCACACTACTATATAGTTTCTTTTTCTTTTACCTCTTTCTTTTTGGGGGCAAACCTCAACTATTTTCTAGGTTGTGCTAAACGTCTTTGAATAAAAAAAATAAACCCTTTTCTAGGAAGTGATTTGATGTCAAAAGGCTAAGACATGTGGAATACAGTAGGACTTTGAGGATAATAATCATGGCCAAAACTGCATTTAAACCATCCTTTTCTCCACTAAACTCATACTCTGTTGGCATGTGAGTCAGCCAGTAACCCTAATTACTTTTCATTTTTTATTTTTTATTTTACCAAATTATTGAATTTAGTTAATTGCCATCCATTATGTTCATTAACAAATTTATTATCTTTCGAATTCTCCTAAAGATATTGGCATGACTGTATATATAACGAACAATAAAAAAAAAAGTTTTATCTTATTACAATTAACTCTTTTATAATTAATATTCAATAAGTTAATAATCTTTAATAATTAATGATTTTTAAAGAACCAACTTGGTTTCATGATAAATAATTAATAATTCTATTACTTAATAATTAATAATTTTTTCTAGAAAAACTCTTTATAATATTAATTATTAGAGAGACAAAATTGTTATATATGTACTTATATATATATATATCACATTCAAGATATGTCTTGATAATTATATTTATTAATTTTACATAATTGAAGTCAAATATATTATAAATGAAAAAAATTATATCATCAGGAAACATAATTTTCTTTACTTGAAATGAACTTTAGGAGTTTTTTATGGCATAAGTTGAGTATTATATATATTTAAAAAACACTTATTAAATTATGAAAGTATAAGAAAACTTAATAATTTATAATTCTAATAATTATTAAATTTTTAATCTCTCATATCTATTAATTATAAGAAGGTTAAGTGTACTTGGAATTGATTATATATACATAAATTTTGTATTACTATTATATTTTATTCGAGGTCATCTAATGAGTTAAAAACACACGTTAATATATATATATATATATATATATATTTTAATTATCTCAACTCAAGTTAATTTTACTATTTTCTCTATCGTGTCTATTAATATAAATCATATTGTTTTTTTCTTATTGAAACAATTATTAATCTTTGTTGAAGACCTATAAATTATTTTATACAAATCATGTCATTTTTTCTTACTCTATAATAAATTATACAAAACAATACACGAGAATAAAAAACTAAGCTTTGGTCATTGAGTTTAGTTGAATTGAAGTTTATAATATTATAAAAAAAATTTTTAAAATGAATTGGATGGTGATATGGCTGGCCAAAGATAACATGGTAGCCTCCTTTCTAATCAATGCTTTGCTAATGAACTTTTCAATCCTCAATAATGTTCTTTGGATTTAGCAATTAAGGTGGTGTGTAAATATTATTATAATAATTATTAATATTCTAAGAATAATTTAATTGATTATTTCATATAACATATAAAAATATTTTTTTTATAAAGATTAAAACATAAAATACTTTATATGCAACAAATCTTTTAGATGGTTGGTATCTTTTATGGAGTGGGATTAGGGTAGAGTCATGCCTCTGGGAGTGGTGCTGTCCTACCACTCTAGTTTCTGCCCATAAAGGAGACTTGGTTGCATATATATTCGTATAATGCAATTCAGAGATCCATAACACAACACAAGGCTGTGGATTGCTTTATGCATCCATCTAATTGAATTTGTTTTTTTCTTCCCCTTTATTTTAATGAAAATGTCATACAATCAAAATATTTAATAAGTATTGTAACGTAAAGTGTGAACATATGAAAGAAAATCGTATACGTTAATTTTTTTGTAAACCAAATAATACGAGAAATTCTCAACTCAATGGGAACTAATCAATTCAAAAGAGAATAAATTCTTTAAAATTTTTAATTAAATATTATTGATAAAAATAATTTACCATAAAAATCTATTACATCATATTTAGAGAGTCAGAATACTACTATTTTGATTAAAAAATTATAACTCTTATTTTATCATAATCCTAATGCAATCAAAACTACAAATTCGAATAGAAAACTACTAATTCCTATATTTTTTTTATACTAATCCCAAAATAAAACAAGGAACTTAAAAAAATTAGAAATAAATTAAAATTGAGGACTAAACAATCCTAATGTAATTTTGAAACAAATATTCTTATATTTAGGATATCACATCTGTCCTATATTAGATGCCCTCACTCCCCACTTGAAAAGGAATTCATCCTCGAATTAACTGGATGTACACAACTTCAAATTCGTCCATAACCCTGTTGAATTTTTTCAAGAATAATCGAAGACTCAAAGATTTGTCGATCCTTTTATCTCTTCAATGAAGTCAGTAGTTCTAGAATCTTCTTTTAATGACAATAATGTACCTGAAATAAAAGAAAACTCATATTCTTGATCCACTAAAATTTCAATCTTCTCATAATTATCAAAATAATCGTTTGCGAATTCAAGTTTAGTTTTATCTTTAGTGTTGACAACTTCAATAAAATTTTCTTTCCTTTTTGTAAAAACTTCATCTTCCGTAAAAGAATTTGTTAGATCTATTGGTGCTACTAAATCCAAACTTCAATCCAATTAAACCAAGCCCATATTATTAGGGAAGTTTCCTAACTTTAGACTCCTAGTTATATTTAGTAATTAAAGTATTTTTGGTTAGGATTATGATTTAGTATTATATATATATATATGTGTGTGTGTGTGTGTGTGTGTGTGTGTGTGTGTGTGTGCCGTGTGGACAGAGAAAGAGGGCCGTGGTGATTGCCAAAGAAAACCGAAGAGTGGTGGCCTAGTGTCATGGTCTTCCAGTGTGTAGCGTGAGGGCATGTTAGTATTGTAAGAGTTCGTAATTTTTCTTCAGTAAAATATATTATTGTGGGTAGTAAAGCAAGCCAATTTGTTCTCTGTTTGATCTGTGTTTTTTTTATCTCTCGGTTTGCTTTGGTTTGTTTTTTTTATCCTTTTGCATCTTTTTCTCAATTAAATAATTGGTATACTATTTTGGATCTAACATTTGGTATACGAGCTTGTTTCTTGATTTGTGAAGATGACTTTGTTTGTTTGCACGGTTCATAAATTTGATAGAAAAAACTCATTTTCTTAGTAGGAAAGCGCGTTGATAATATTTTTGAAATTAAATTGTTTGACAACGAAGTTTATTGAGGAAGAACTTTCAGAAGATACAGATAAACAAACAAGGCAAGCACACTTTAAAATCTTAAATTACATTCATCAAGTATTGAAATTTTTAATTTTCAATAAAATTTTTCATGTTTAGTTTGTGAAACAAATATGAAATATTCTTAAAAAGACATATGTTGGTATTAATAAGGTAAAAAGGGTCATATTATAGAAATTGCGTAGAGATTTTGAGTTGTTACAATGAAAAAATTAGGAAGTATTTATTATTATTTTTTGCAGACCATAGCGCTTATTAATGAGATGGGGACTAATGGTGAAGAACTGAAAGATCCTAAAATAGTTGAAAAAATTCTTCAAAGCTTGACGTTACGATTTGAATATAAAGTAACTGCTATTGAAGAGTCCACTGCTTTCGAGTCCATAACGATGGATGCATTATTGGATTCGTTGTGGGTTCATAAAGAACGCTTGAATGAGAGATCAAAAAATTCAATAGAGGAAGTTTTACAAGCTTAATTAAATTTGAAAAATGGAAAAGGCGAGTTTCAAAATAATGTTGGTTTTAATCAATGCCAAGGCTACCAGAATAGAAGGCATAACTACAACAATAGAGGAGATAGATATAATAATTGGCAGAATAGATCTGGTGAAGGAAGAGGCAGAGGCAATCAGTGGGAGCACAGACCAGTCCAATGAAGAGGAAAATGTAAAAATTCTAATCTACAGTCTCATAAATTCAATATTCAATGTTTTAATTGTAGCAAGTTTAAGCATAAAAACTCTGAGTGAAGATCTAGAAGGCCGAATAATAGAGACCGCCAAACTAATGTTACTGAAAATAATCCTAGTAATAATAATAATTTTGAAACCTTGTTGCTGGCACGTAGTGCTAAAGATAATAATTATGGGAGTAAGTGGTATTTAGATACTAGCTGCAGTAATCACATGTGTGAAAAGAAAGATATGTTCTTTGATTTAGATGAGTCTGTTCGATCAGAAGTAAAGTTTAGAAATAATTTAAAAATATCTGTGATAGGTAAATGAAAAATTGCATTCAGTTTAAAGAATGAGTCTCACAAACATATTTCAAATGTGTTTTATGTACCAGGTCTCCAACAAAATTCGTTGAGTATAGGACAGGTTTCAGAAAGAGGTTACGATATGCGGATCCACCATGATGTTTGCACAATCAAGAATGATCACATGGGGCTAATAACAAAGGTAAACATGACTCCAAATCGTTTATTCCCATTGACTATTAAATGTGAGAATTTATCTTACTTTAATTCTATGATTGATGATAATAGTTGATTATGGCATATGCGTTTTGAACACCTAAATTTTGGCAATCTTAATTTCCTTGCTCACAAGGGTTTCTGGTTTGCCTATGGTAGTCTTAATTTCCTTGCTCTCAAAGATTGGGTTTTTGGTTTGCCTACTATTGATATCCCCAACAAAGTTTGTGAAACTTGTGTTATGGGGAAGAAACATAAAGACATTTTTCCTGCAAGAAATCCATGGAGAGTCAAGTGGTCATTGGAGTTAGTTCACTCAAATTTATGCTCAGTAGAGGTACCTTCTAATGGTGGCAATATGTACTTATTAAGACTACACCACCCTTATCCTCTCATGTAGTTATAACTAAAGAACAAATTCAGGAAAGATCAATTCAAACATCACAAGAAGATAATCATCAGCCAAGTCAAATATCTCTCGAAGATTATTGATACAAATCATGTAATTTGAATTTCAAATGTATATTGAATTTCAAATTAATGTAATATGTATTTGAATTTCAAATTAATGTAATCTATATTTGAATTTCAAATGTAATTTGAAATTCAAATTTAATGTTATCTCTACATCAATCATTATAAATACAAGTAAAGCTCCCACATCAACTCAAGGGAAGCTAATTATATTCAATATCTTTCATGGTATAAGCAGACCAAAGGTCCTAAGTTCAAATCTCATTGTCACTCTTATTAATATGAATTGACACGTGTGCTAAAAATTTTGCTACACGTGAGGGGGCGTGTAGAGAATATAATAATAAAGTTACACCCTATTTAACAATTTAAGCTTTTAGATGAGTTGGTAACTTTACATGGTATTAGAACCCATAGACTCACGTCCAACTATGACAAAATCTTCCCCTTCTTTTACTATTGATTCATCCACTACCTCTTGATCCTCCCTAACTCATACACCATCAAATCATCTTCAAGTTAAACTTATCAAAGACAACTATCTCTCTTAGAAAACCACCTTTCTACCCTATATCAATGGAAATAAAATCCTACATCATGTTGATGGTAGTACAACCCACCCTCCTAAAACTATTCCCTCTTCCTCCTCTTGTCCTAACTTGATTTCTAATCCTGAATATGACTATTGGTTTGAACTTGATCAACTTTTGTTGAGTATTTTAGTCTCCATTATCTCTGAACCACTTTTATCCCATGTCGTTGGTTTAACCTCATATCGTGAGGTTTGGCAGACTTTAGAGAAGATTTTTTGTTCCCAATCCCGTGCACGTATCATGCAAACCTGTTATCAGCTTACTACTTTGAAGAAATGCAATCTTTTGATTCCAAATTATTTTCAAAAAGTCAAAAACTACACTAATCTTCTTTCCTCGATTGGCTAGTCTCTAGGTGAATATGAAATTATCTCCTACATTCTAGCTGGCCTTCCCTCAAAATATGATTCACTAGTGACCTCTGTAAATACTCAGTTAGAATCCGTCTCTCTTGATGAACTCTTTTGATTTCAAATTAAAACTTTGAGAACTCATGAGAGTACAGAGTATATTGTTTGCGATAATTTTTTGGAAAAACATGGTATTAAGTATTAGTTGACTGCTATATACACTCCTCAACAAAACGAAATGGCAGAGAAAAAGAATAGAACTGTTATGGATATGGTTCGATGCATGTTGAAATTTAAAAATCTTCCTAAAGGGTTTTGGGCTGAAGTAGTTGTTTGTGTTATTTATGTTTTAAATATGTGTTCTACTAGAAGTGTTTCTAATAAAAGTCCGCAAAAAGTTTGGAGTAGACATAAGTCTACAATTAAACACCTAAAGGTGTTTGGATGCATTGTATATGCTTGTGTGCCAGATTATCTTAGAACGAAGCTTGAAGACAGATGTCAAAAGTGTATTTTCATTGGTTACAGTCAGTTGTCAAAGGCCTTCAAGTTGTACAATCTAATAACAAAGAATGTGATTATCAGTCGTGATGTGACTTTTGATAAGTAAGGACTTTGGAATTGGTCTGTTGTCAAAGGACCTTCAAGTTGTACAATCTAATAACAAAGAATGTGATTATCAGTCGTGATGTGACTTTTGATAAAGTAAGGACTTTGGAATTGGTCTCAGAATGATCAAAGGCAGCCATATTTAATTTTTAATAGCACATATCCACGTATTGAAGTAGAGAGTGAGTGCCAAAATAATTTATAAAGGACTTATTAACATGTGAACAAATTCAATTATAGTGATTAATTCATTATGAGTTTCAAGCGAATAACTAGAGAAAGAAGAATCAGATAATCCCTTCTCATATAACTAAGAGTGCGATACCGTCATGAAAGTCAAATTTTGACAATGTGATTAGAGTGCTCACACAACGAAAGTGTAATTTATCCACGTGATGTGTACATTAATTATGTGGCAAGATTTCTAATGTTCCTTACTGACTTTACATTAATCATTCGTGACTGAGCGTAACGATTCTTTATAACAAAATCAATTAAGAAAAGAGATTGCTCATGAATTGATAAAACATGAGGGGGCATTAATTTAATTTAGTGTACACTGACCAATAGATAACTGAAAGAATGAAGGAAGGAATATATCTATATCTATATATAGATACACACACTCAACTTGCCAACTGGTGTGATTTAAGATCTATGGGCTGAGATTGCCCATGAATTGATAAAACAAGAGGAGGCATTAATTTAGTGTACACTGACCAATAGATAACTGAAAGAATGAAGGAAGGAATATATATATATATATATATATATATATAGATAGATACACACACTCAACTTGCCAACTGGTGTGATTTAAGATCTATGGGCTGGACCCCCCCTTTCTCTAATTGACGGAGATTACATCAAAGGACAGCATTTCAAAAAACCCCCCACCAATGTAATTTGCTCCTTTTCCTCAAGTGGGTTCTGTATAAGTAGGCTAGAAGACAAGTCCAACTAAAATTGTTTGACAATTGTGGCTTCAGAAGATTTAGAAACTGTTGATGAGAAAGAGGAGAGAGTCAAAGTGAAATTGAAGATACCTTCTACTATGACTTCTGAGGCTTGTATATAATATATAATAAACTCTAGAGAGAGAAAGAATGCATTAGAATGGGGGCCGCTGCAATAGCAAGAATGTGTAATAACTGTGTGTGTGTGTATATATATATATATATATATATATATATATATGTATGTATGAAAACATGAACATTCTATGGAGTATGGAGGGAGACACGGTGAGCGTTGAGGGTCAATATCACTCGTGAGGTTCCATTTAGGATGACTAAACATGTCGGGCGGTGTTTGAAAGCGACTTTGAGTCTGCCTGCTTCGGAATCTGTCTGTGAATAACTAATCAAACTAGAAAGTCTAGCGCTAGTGGCTATGACAATTAAGTTTTCGTCGCGTGATTGATCCGCGTAGTTAAATACATCAATCAATCATGCATTAGTTAAATACACTAATCATGCAGTGAGAAATGATGAATTGTGATTGATCCTAACATTCTTCCTAATCAAACTAATTGAGGAAGTTTTTTCATCTTGGCTGAATTTTTTATCCTCGTATATAGTTTATTTTGTTTTTTATTGTCATATATCGTCATAAAAATTCAAAAAAGTACATTTATAAAATATAATAATTTTAATTTTTTTCTCTCAAATGCACTTTTATGAATTTGGAGATCAAGTTCTCTTAAATACCCACAAAACAATTTATCACGAGTATTTTCAAACAATGTTATATAGCTAAACATCATTTTTTTAAACCTTGCATTTGCCATTTTAAAATTAGAATTAGTTGAAATAGAAACAAGTTAACACCAATTTTATGATGATAGATACACTTGGTAGTGTAAAATTTGTGCCCTGGAGTTGGAAGTTCAATTTTAATTCCAAAGAATCAAGTGATGTTGTGCCTTCTCAATCCAATTCCTAAGTGTAAGTTCCATGTTATCAAAGGAATAGTGCAAGAATAGTATATGAATGGTGATTTGAAAATCATTTTAATTTTTTTTAAACTTCAAATTTTGAAAATTATAAATGAAGACCCATCTTTCATCTTCAAATCCCATCTTCAAAAAATTTGAAAATGGGATGAAAAAAGCCTAACTCTAACCCATCTTTAAATTTGAAGATGAATCTTCATTTGTGATTTTCTAATTTGAAGATTGTAAAAAAATTTAAAGAGCCTCTCTAAATCATTATTCATGCACTATTCAAGCACTAATTATTTTTATAATAACTTTATACTAATAAATAATTTTTTAAATTATTTTAATAAATGTTTGAATTTTTAAATTAATTCATCAATAAATTATTTTAATTTTGAAATTATTTTTTATATATGATAGAAATTTTTTTTAAAAATTATCAACCTATCTCTATCATTAAAGATTTCAATAACACTTAAATTTTTAATATTTCATTAAAAAAAAAATTTCAACTTATGCAATAACATAAAAATTACATAATAAATGACTTTTGTGAATCATTCATTAAGATCACATGGAGATGGAGATGGGTCACATAGAGCATTACTGTCTTTTTTCATAAATGTTCAATCAATGCATTGTTCATTCATTAAGATTTCACAAGCCTCGGTTGTTATGTATTTTCATTAGCTTCATAATGTATTTTTGTTTTTAATGCTTTTTATTAGTTTTAAATGTAGTTTTATTTATTTTCTAATATGTTTTAATTTGAAATTTATTGGGTATATCATTGAGTTTTTTTTAATAAAAAAAGCGATAAATAATTGACAAAAATGACATTCTTAAAAGTGTGATTTAAAGAACGAATAGTGATTTGAAGATTGAAATGGATGAAGTGAAATTGTAAAAATGTCGGATCTTATGTGTACTTGAAGTTATGTCAAAATGAAGATGAAAATAAAGAATGTGGATTGTAGTTGCTCTAAGTTATGTGTGCGTGTGCCTGCATATATAGACATCATGTAAATATCATATTTGAACAAATTACTTTGATATAGAAATATATAAATATCAACAAGTGCACATAAAGAAATTTATAAATACATAAAAAATAATAATATTATTTTTTGGCATAAATCAATCACTATTTTTTGCTTTTTATGCAAATAAAAATACTTAAAAAATATTACCAAAAGCTAAATAATATGTTCAAAACAATAAACTAACTACAAGTATTGAAGGAAGTAACTGGTGACATATAACATGTTTTATTTTCATTTTCACCAGTAAATACCAATGATAAAATATTTTCCTTCCTTTTTTTGAAAATAATAGAGATTTTAACTTTTTATAATATGGTTAGTGTCACTAAACAAAGTTACATTATAGAACTTCATTTGGTGTCTCTTTTCCACAAAAAAATATTGACTATTTTTAAATAAATATACAACTATATAAGAAGTTATTACAACTAATTCAAATACTTGTTTGGCACTAGCAAAATAACCAATTTCATTTTGACAGCTATTTAATTCTTGAAAGCCTAACTAATTATTAGGGTCGATGATATTAAATTTCTATTAATTCTCCTTTTTCTTTCTTCTGTAGAGACTTAAATCGTACTTTTATTTTTAAAAATGAGCAGGTAATGTCACTGGACTACTACTCGCTTCTTTTTAGAAGTAAAAATGAGTAAACAAATTTAAAATGTACTTTGGTGGATTTCATTAGATACAAGGGAAAAAGGTGTTTACAAAATTTTAGGGCTACCATCATTTCCAAGCATCTTATCTTATTTCTAGTTTGATTTTCCACTGAATCTTATCATTCATAAGGTATAAACCTTAACATTTTTGAGTAATTGTGGATTGACATACCTCTTTGAGTGACTGATGGGCTTGTGTCTGGGGTTTGAGTGTGGACTTGGGGAAGTTGGACTACTCTGGACCATGGGCCTTGTGTCCACTCCTATCAACTCTATTCTACTAGTCTAAAGTAGTGACCCTACTTGCTAACTTGTAGGCCTTCTGCCTTCATGGACCCAATCATGGTCTGGGCTTCTAAGTGATATAGGTATATTTTTTTTGGTATAGGAGTTGAGCATGTTTATTAGTTATACACATGTACTTGTAAATAGTAATTCCTTCTTTTGGTAAGAAGAAGAAGAGGATATGGATACATCTATTTTTTACTTTCTATTTTTGGAACTAAGTGCCCAAATCCAAGCATGCTTAGGATGAACAACAAACCAAATTACTTTAACTCAACTTAGCATATGTTTGGTTCAGTTTAATAGATTTTAGATCGGACATTTTTAAGTTTAAAATAGATTTTTTTTATATAAATTAGGTATTTAGTTTAACTTATGAATCACACTTCTCGAGATTACAATAAGTCCAAAACAGACGTTTTGGTTAAGCTATTGGTGAGCCTCTCCAAACTGTACTTTTCTATTGCTCATCTGAACAAGCCTTTAGTTAAAAGATTGTTTAAGATTGATTTGTGAGATAAATAAATCAAACTTTGATTATATTTTGAAAGTCGTTGATTTCCTGAACTTGAGTTTCAAGTTAGCCTTATAAGTTAACGAAAACTTTATGATTATATAAAAGATCAAACTTCTATAACTTGGGTTGTTATTACCAATGTTTATTTCTGAAAATACATAAAGTATTTTGAAAAAACAGTAAACTATTTTAAAAAATAAAAAATTATTTTGAAACTAAAATATTATAAAGTCCTGAAATAAAATAAAAAAATTGAAAATATAAAAGTAGTATTTTAATAATATAGAAATGTAATTATTACCAATGTTTATTTCTGAAAATACATAAAGTATTTTGAAAAAACAGTAAACTATTTTAAAAATAAAAAATTATTTTGAAACTAAAATAAGTATAAAGTTCTGAAATAAAATAAAAAAAATTGAAAATATAAAAGTAGTATTTTAATAATATAGAAATATAAAAACTTAAAAGTGCAGTGGTGTGAAATTGAGCTGCTGAATTTTCATGTGAGCAACTGAAAACAATTCCAATTATTATTGTACGGAAGAGCGACAAGGCTTACACTTCACATGCAAATCACATGACACCAAACTACAAGATTACGTAGGCTTCCAACTTCATCATATGTTTTTGGAATCAAAACACAGAAATCACAACACATGGTTATTTATTTATTTATTTATTATTTTCCATGATTTTGCTTTTCAAATCAAATGATACCCAACCATACTGGCTAAATAAACTACAGCCAGCCAGTATGGATTAAACTATATGGGAGTATGACCACCTCATAGGTTATATTAATTAAAAATAATCTCAAACTTCTCATTTCTGATCACTTCACTAATGACTCCAAATTCTCTCAATATAATTATAGTCTCTCTCCCTCAATAACTTATGCGGTGCAATGCTATATATAAAAATTGGACTGTAAAAATCAGATTGTTCTATTCTCCAGATATCTTATCAATCCTGACAATAATAATCTAAATACAAGACAATTCTAACATGGGTTAACGTAAGATTTGATTCTTTCCCACTTTATTTTAAACTTTCTCCAAGACTCTTCACTCAAACCCATGTTCCAAGTAAAGGTTTTTCAATGTCTTTGTGTATATATATATGATGCACATATATTTACATGGGATGAAATTCATTATTATAGTTTCATTAATGAGTCTCTTCCACGTGAGTGCATGAACATAAAAATATAGACATTCAAATATTATTATTTTCCATAAACGTTCCTTAGTTAAAGAAATAAATTACTAATCGTAATGAAAACTTTTTAATTTAAAAATCTTCCAACAAAACAATGACGTCTTTTTTTGAAAAAAAATGCCTACTCTTTTTTTTTTAATTTTTTTTTTATATATATAAATAATATGAGTTTAAAAAATAAGATTTGTTAAAATAACTTGATATATATTGTTAGACCCATTATCTAATAGTTTAAACTTTTAGAACAACTAATAATTTAATATGGTATTAGAACTCGTTGGACCTATTCTCTAATAGCTTAAGCTTTTAGAGCAATTGGTGATTTAACAAGATTAAAATAAAATAGATATGAGAAAATTGTGTTTGTTAAAACAACTTGATATATATTATTGGGCCTATTCTCTAATAGCTTAAACTTTTAGAACAATTGATGATTTAACAAAATTAAAATAAAATAGATATGAGAAAATTGAATCAAAATTACATGATCAAAAACTCAATATAATTTTTGGACGTGACCTAAGAGGGACACGGCTTCAGAAGAACTTACCCTATTTGTTAAGAAAATTATCATATCAGATTAGATTTTTTGACGAATCTATAAATTCTTAATCCATATCCAAAATTTCTTAACTATTGAATTATATGTATTAATATATATATTTTTATATAAAATATTATTTATAATATGTACAATTTAAAACATATAAATTCAACTTAAGAATGTTTTATGTAAATTTAATATTTAACACATCATAAAATTTTAAATATATATTTTAATTTATAATATATAAAAATTAATATTTATTATATTTAATTGGATCAGTCGTTAATGAATTGGTTTATTGAATCCATATCTGATCTATTTAACTAGGTCTGTAAATAGATCAGATCAGATTTTATGATAGATCTATAAATTTTTAATTGAAATTCGGATTTGTTAATTATCGAATTGGATCAGATTTGATCCGATATTATAATAATAATATATTATCTATATATATATAAGATATAACATATTAGATTATAATATATATTAATATATTTTGTTGTAATATGTAAAATTTAAAATATATAAATTCAACTCAATTCAACTTAAGAAAGTCTTATATAATTTAATATTTCACAAATAAAAATAAAAATATATGTTATATTTAATCGGATCGGATCATTAACAGATTGGTTTGATAAATCCATATCCGATCCATGTAATTAAAAAAATTATCAAATTCTGATCGAATCAAATCAAGTTTTTGGATCAAATTCTTCATATTATATGCGGATACCATTAACAACCCTACATTTAACTTAAAAAATTATTGAATTCATATCAGATTCTTGGTACCATATTCAGATAAATGGATCGAATTGAGATCAAGATCCAACTACTGATGGCAACTGAAGAGAAATTCTTCAAGTCAAACTGCTCAAGACCAAAAAAAAAAGATAGAAAAATAATAATAAATAAACACTGAGAAGTAGTCTAGGAATGTATTTCAAATGAGTGTGAAAAAAGAACTTTCCGGTTCTCAAACACTTCTCGCAAAATATGGAAAGAGTTGATACTAGTCAATCATGAACATTGGTGTGAAGTTTAGCTGCTGAATTCTCATGTGAGCAACTGCTACCCAATGTCTACTGGGGGTCAACAATTCCATATATTGTATAGCGGAAGAGGAGATGGGGAATCAGCACACACAACACATTGTGAGTTTTGATGGTGAGCGAGTTGTCTTAAAGGACGTGTTAAAAATTTAGAAATCCCGAGTTTAATCCATTACATGTATAACTCATAAAATTTTCGAGTTACCTTATGAATAAGGAGTAAATTAGTTCAGCAAAGATGGGACACCAAAAAAAAAAGACATTGTTATTTATTTATTTTCCAGGGTTTTGCTTCCCAAACAAATAATCCCCAACCATACTGCCTAAATAAACTACAGCCAATATGGATTAAAATATCAGACTATTAACATCTCCTAAAGTTACATCACCTTTATACTAAACAAAACCATTCCATTAATACAATCTCAAAAGTTCTCATCTCTTCCCTTTCACTAATGATTCCAAATTCTCTCAACACAATCTTTCTCCCTCAATTAACTCATGGGGTACAATAATGCTATATAAACATTCAACTGGAAAAAAAAAACAAAAAAAAAAACCAATGATACCCGTCTCTGTCTTATCTCTCTTACAAAAGTAAGGTCCATGGTTTATAAGATCCGTCAATGAATCTCACCTTTGAAGAAGGGTGGAACAAAAGTGAGTTATAAAATTCTTGTATGAAAAAGTTTTTCATAATGTCGTGTTATTTAGATAAATTGTCTAATTTTTAACATATACAAAAATAACACCATACTTACATGTTAAAATATGGTTGATAGCGTTCATAAAATTAGATCAATAAATCCGATTCATATAAGAGTTTGTTGCGTGACATCAATCATTTATGTGGTGAAAATCAGAGATTGTTCAATTCTCTAGATATTATTATTATGACAGTGGCAGGGACTATCAATAGTTAACTGACCAAACTTTCCCAACATTATAGTTGTTCACCAACCATCCAGTTCACATTAATCAAACAAATTAATTGACTGAGTCAATCCTGACAATAATAATCTGAACACAAAACAATTCTAGCATGATATCATATTCTTCACGCCTCTCTCCAATTTATAATTATATTCTATTCTCAAATAAACCATTTACTTGCCAATTGTTAACTGGATTTAAAGTAATTAAAGTCTCACAGAATGTCATCATCACCCTTCATGAAAGGTTCCAATGAATCCTATTCAGCAAACTTCACCATCCCCATAACAGCTAGCAATGTACCTAAAAGAGAATATACCAATGCCGATACTGATTCTTATTCTGTGTCCTAATTCTTCACAGATTCCACTAAAAAAGGAGAAAAAAAAAAGGGAAAGAAATGGGATTTTCCAATGAGTACTCCTATTTTTATTCATAACTTAACTCAAAAAACTGTTGTTCAAGTGATACAGGCATTAGGCATATAACAATACGAAATGCTTAGGTCTGCCATGAAAGTAAGTAATCAATTAGCTCCGACAAAACCCCGACTGTTATAAAACATTGTTGTGAAGTCTATGAGAGCAACACAATTAGAGATGGTAACGAAGCGGGTTTGGACGAAAAATTTCTTTTCTAACAAATCCAATTAAGCCATATATGATAGGTAGAGCAGGTCTCGTCGCAGTTCCCATTAATTGTAATTAATATTTTTCAAATAAAATATTATATATATTAAAATAGGAGATATGTATGTTGATAAAAAATTAGAATAACAATTTTTTTGAACATATCAAGATTGTCTTGAACTTCTAATGAGTAATTAAAATATATTATTATAAACTTTGATTAATCAAACATAAAACTAATTTATAAATTATATAATTAGGACGGGACAGATGCCTATCATCCAAATAGGTGTAATTTTTTTAGTCATTTTTATTTTCTAATGAATTTGAAATTTTCAAACCAAAACTACGTTTAATAGTGTCTAAAATTTTTTTTTGAAAATGCTTTGCCAAAAGTATTTTTTCATTTTTCTGTCAGAAAACAGTTTCTGAAAACATAAAAGGTCTAATATTTTCAAAATATGTCTCCTCCCCAGCTTTAAAATCACTATTATCATCAACAAGGTCAATAAATTGAATAACTAGTGGACAATATTGACTAAAAATATTTGGCCACCAAACCCCTTGCATAATTTCACATTATTCACTGTCTAATCAGAAGTCAAACTTAGTATTAACAATAATACACTGTAACAAAATTCAAATCTCAAATAAATAAAATAAATCATTAAACTTTACCAACTAAAAATAAAATTCAAAGTTCTACTCTCATTCAGGGTTATGTTTGCATCAACTCCTTGACCATAAATATAATTTAGAATAGAATTCTAAATCGTATTTATTATTTATAATTTTTCTATTAAATATACTTTCGGTTAATTGGTAAGTCTATTAACTATTTTTATTACATTGATGCAAATTCATTATAAATGTCCTATTTACTAAGTGTTAAGTATTTTTTAACAATTTTTTTTAATACTTAACTGTTTAACTTAGTGTTTGTTTGAATGGACTATGAAAATGGACCTTTAAGAAAATAATATTTTGTAACGGATATTTTGAAAAAAAGCTAATTGTTGACACTTTTTCAAAATGTACATTTTGGTTTTGAAAATGCGTGTCTCGAGAAATTCAAATAAACATACAAAGTTCGTTTAAAACGTAAAATTAACCAAACAGACAATGAAATTGCCTATCCAAACACAAACACAGGTAAACAACATTTTTAAACAACTGCTTAAATCAGATAGCTACTTAATTCAAAACATCATTTTACACTGCTCAGCCAAATTGGGGCTTAAATGTATCTTACTCATCACAATTTGCAATGCCATCTCTACCTGCCTCCGTAAGCGCCAGATAGCAGATTGTTATTTCATAGACCAAATCAAAGAGAAGAAACACATACGAATCAATGAAAACCCAACCATCAAAGTTCCCTATTTTATTTCAAAGCAAGAGTACCTCAAAAGGTTTACAATTTATTGTCAAACGTGATTCAATCCACTGCAACTCAAACTCGAAACAAAAGCATTCAGGAAAAAAAAAAAAAAACAACACTGAGAACTCAATTAGACCCTTAAGATCAAGGATAATGTTCTGACCATTCAAATGAATTCAATGGCTAGATATCTTAAGATTCAGAGATTTATTGAACCATGATTTCCAACTACCATTACCCTTCCGAGCAATCACCGATTTTCCATCATCAATGGCTTTCTCTGCCTGCGGCTTCTTGAAGAGTATGAAATTCCGGACTCCATGCGATCCAATTGTCTCCCACGGACTCAAAGCTACAATCCAACACAACAAATTCAAATTAAAGCTTGAAAATTTTGAAATAACATTCGGAGATTGCCGAGAATATAAGGCATTCATTGAATTTCGTCACCTTCTGTACCCGCATTGGGGCAGTAAAGCACGAAATTGCTGAGATCGGAGCCGAGAACAGGAAGGCGACCCTCGCGAGCGTACGACTTAAGCGCAGTATCAATGACGGCAGCCACCAGCTCGTCTTCATTGACGACGAAACGGATCGGACCAGCGCTCCCGAGAACGGTAATGCTGATTAACAGGCGGTTGCCCTTGCCGGCCTGGTTCTTCTTTTGCTTGTAGGGCAACATGGTTACAAACTATAAATTCGCAAAAACAACAAAATCTAGAGAGAGAAGGAATTGCAAACCTAGAGAGAGCGAGAAAGGGTTAGGCTTTTAGAGAGAGGGGCGGAAGGCGTTGGCTGGTGAAAATATTCAGGGGTCGAGGCCTTGGCAGCGGAAGTACCAGCCCTCCTTACAAGATCCAAATGAGAAAGCAGAGGCAACAGAGACCCCCCTCGAAGGAAAGGGGGAGATAATTAACCAATTGCTTAAGATTTCCACCATTCACAATGGATTCTGATTGTAGAGAGAGGAAAAAGACACAGAGAGATTAGGGTTTGTAGAGAGAGAGAGGTGGGAGGCAGGGAAAAAGATGGTTGGCGTTGTATTGCCTTTATAATCCCGAATGAGGATTATTAAGGTCAGGTTCCCTCTTTCCCTTTCTCTGTCGCTCTTTAGAAACGCACAATCATTTATACACACAAATATATATATATATATATATATATATATATATATGCGTGTATAATATCTGGCTTTGGGTGTTTGAAGAAGTCTGGTATTCCGCCGACTTGCTCTCTCTCTTAGAATTGTCTCCCCTGTATACGTCGCCAATACCTGATTCGTTGCGTTTATAGTGTTCGGCCGGCCGGTCTGACCAATCTTCAAGCGGTTTAGGTGTGACCAATCTCCAATCTTCGGCCGGTCTAACGAAAAAGGGATAACTATAACCCGAAATGGATAACCGGCAGGCGTCTTGTACCTCATAAATGTGAGGTTCTGTTTTGAGCTTACAGATTTATCTAAATACGTGACTTATGCAAGAACAATCTACACTCTTAATAATTAATATTTAATAAATAAATAATATTTAATAATTAATACTTTTTGAAAAAAAATCAATTGGATTTTATGGTATATAATTAATAATTTGATTACATAATTATTAATTTCTTTTCAAAAAACTATTTATAATATTATTTATTAGAAGAAAAAAATAGCTATATATAATATATATGTGTGTGTGTATGGATAATGTTTGGTTTTAAATTAGATAAAAAGAACATCTTTCTATCTACATACATGTCATAATTTTAATATATCATATATGTAATTATTAAAAATAAAAATAAAATAAAGATTTGTTTCAATATAAAAAAGTTTGTCACAAATTTATTTCTTTATCTATTTCATATATTATTTTACAAACTTTGCAGCTTAATTTTGTTAATATTTCTTTAATATCATTTTAATTGATAAAAAAAATCCCTTAATAATTATTTCTTTGTTATTATCTAGGGGTGTCAATTTTTAACACGACAAGACAACAAGATATAAAGTTAATGGGTTTAGATTTAGCATAAATGGGTTTGGGTCATAAATGGGTTGACACGTATAACACAATTACTAAATAGGTTGTGTTTGAGTTTACTAGTATCAATTCGTTTAACACAACTTAACACATTTAATTATAAAATATATTATGAGTTAAAGTAATTCGTCTCACATCAAATATTTATCAAAATTTTAAAACTTTTTATTTATAAAAGAAGTTTCTACTTTGATTTGACCCTATATCCAAAGTTACTAAACTTAAAATTATCTATACATATTAAAATATAGGTAAATTTTTTTATTTAAAAATAAAAAAATTAAAATAAACGGGTTAAGTGTCGACACGTGTAATTTGTTTAATAAATAGGTTGGGTTTGGATTTTGAAACTTGACACAATTAGTTAATAGTATCGAATTAGAGTTTATACATATTTTCGAATATATATACATTAGCACGACTCGAACATGACAGCGATAACACGAATTGACATTCCTATTATTTTCTACATCTTTTTAGAAAGTTATAATAACCATTTATAATCCAAGAGAGGCATTTGTTATTATATTAACAACACGCCATGCCATGTTTAAATAGTATTTAGTAAAATATTATCACATCATTTTGAGATTTTACTTTTAACTTTTTGACTTATTTCTATGAAGAGTAACATTGCTGAATGAGAATTAGATTTTTCATCTTTTTAATATTTTCGATTTCATTACTGTACCCTGTTTGGTGCTAAATTGGTATAATATCTAAGAGAAGGGAGGTTTCTTGCCTTTTTTTTTTTAAAGCTAAATAGTAAATAGCATATTAATGGGGAGGTTTCACCTTAAACAGCATTTAATGTTAAATTATTTTAATTTAAAAAATAAATATAAAAAAATTATTTCATAAATATGCCTAATGATATAATAATTTCTATAATTTCAATATATTATAATTAAATATATTATTATTTTTAAATAAAACATATGATCCCTGCTCGATCACCCAAAATTTTAACAATCATAACTTCGTTTTTTTTAAAAAAATAATAATTATGCGCGCGCCGCACACACACATATATATATATATATGTGTGTGTGTATTACAGATTAATTAATGCTATATGAATCTAATAAATGTGGTTCACGTTTAACATGCTGAACTTTTTTATTAGTACAATAAAAAAAAATAATGATTTATCTAGTGCTTATAAAAGTACATCCTGTGAATTACAACAATTATAAACTAATACCTTTATATTTCTCTCAAGTGTGAACTCAAGACAAATCCCACTATCTCACATGTACATATTGACTATATAATTGGACCTAAGAAGTGTGGGATCTAGAGTATATATCTGAGGGATATAAATATAAGAATTAAAATTTAAAGAGTTTTTTTGATGAAAATAAAAAAAAAAAGTAACAACTACTAATATTTAATTTTTAATAAAAAATAAAAAAATATATTTTTTTTTAAATTTGGAGGACTATTTTTTCTTTTGTCCTTGTTATTTGAATCGAATACATTCTGATAAGAGTAAATAGGAATGACAATAGGGGAGTTTAGGCCCATCTCCTATCTCAACTTAGTCAAAATGAAGCTTTTTTCTATTCCCGTCTCATTCCACTAGTTATATCTCTCATCTGTGTTCTCACTTTGTTCCTGAAATCCCATCCCCGTTCTACTTTGGATTAAAAATTAGTTAGATATACATATGTAAGAGTATTTAAGGATGTATGAAAACATTTTGAAGAGTATTTATTTAATTTAAATATATAAATCAAACCAGGACCGAATACACATGAGTACTCATATCCATTCGGCTCACCCCGAACTTATATCAAATTTTAATTACCCCACCCCATCCCAATCCAATCCCATCCCATTAACATTTTGCCATCATAAGGATTAATCATGATTAAAAAACTACATGTTGTGCAACTCTTAAGTTATGTTTAATACGGTAGAATAAAAATTTCAGAAATATTTATTTTAAATTTTTGATTCCTTATTCTTGTTTGGTATAATTGAAAATGTCAATTCTATAGAATAGACATTTCATAAAAAATAATTTTAAACATTCATTTGACCTAGATGAGTATTTTTTATTTAATTTCATATTATTTTTCTTTCATTTTTTATTTTATTTTTTAAAATAACTGTTCTATTCTTATATACCAAACATGATATTATAGTCAAACTTGAATTTACATATGTGAGTTCTAAGTATTTTACTATTACATCAAACAATGATTTACCAAAAGTTTGCCTGACTATACACTGTCAAGACTGCACATGGATTGTACAGAAGTGTGAACTCAAGACAGATCACATTATCTCACATGTACAAACTGAATAGAAATTTATAGCAGATAAAGTTGTTACACAACAAACACATAAAATAAAATAAAAAGTACTCATAATGGTCCAACCTAGATGTACAACCATTGCTACACAACAATAATTAAGTAATGAGAAGTGAGAGTTCACATCTTCACCAATTGTTGTTTCCGTCACATCTACAGCAGACATGGATTAGACCTTTCATGCTGATAACAATAACTTCTAGCAAATTGAAAGGTTTGAAACTTATCTAAACATATCTTCACTTGTTATATATATATATATATATATATATATCATTGTTCCCCCGTCCAATGGCATGAATGAACCTATACCATATGCCAATAGGGAGTTTTGATTAATCTTACTAAGCTTCACATTCAGTTGCCTCCACCACCTACACCCTCTGATGGTTCACTTTTTTGGGAACTTGTACATTTGACATATAGCAGCAATATTGTTAACAATATGCATATTGGCATAAACTTGAGCTGCATTTCACTCTCAAAGTCATGAGTATGAGGATAGAATTACATCTTTTTGAGAGTAGCCTTAACTCCATGGCTTAAAGCTTGTCACCCATTTGCCCATATTATTTGGAAGAAGTCAGGCAACCCACTGTTGAAGGGGCCACGAAGGATTCTGTTAACAAATACAATTAGAGTAATGCTAGTTCATACCATAAAATTTAATCCAAATTTTTTTACCTGCTGACATGGCTGTTCAGGTGCTAGTCAATTAAGCCTCTTGTTATATGTGAGTGTTAGTCAATTAAGCTTTTTAGTGCTAGTCAAATAAGCCTCTTGAACTCACTGACATGACTAACACCAAGAGGTTGAATTCAGTAGCACTAAGAGCAGTCACATCAGTAGGTAAATATTTTTGGTAAAATGTTAAGGTAAGGATAGTATTACTCATACAATTAGGGTCTATTTGGTCAAGGTCACAACCAATTTTGTAAAGTATTGATAAATTTAGTTTGAGTAAATTATACTAACCTTTACTACTTTACTCGACAATATACAATACCTTCCTTCAGTTAAAATTTTTAAGATAAATTATACTGACCTCTCCTAAAGTTTATGACAATTACATTGACCACCCTTGAAGTTTTTGAAATTACACTGACTTTTCCTACTTTACCTTAAAATATACAGATACTTCTCTTGTTAATTTTTTTCTTCAAAATGACAAAATTACTCCTTTCATATTTCTTTTTTTAATTTTTTTAATTTTTTAACTTTAACTAATTATTTTTTATTTTTCAAATAAATATTGATATAAACCTTAAATTTATTTTGATGTAAAATAAAACCTTTTAAAATAAGTAGTCTAATGAAAGGATGCATTCCTATTTGCAGCCCCTATTGCCCTTTTCCCAAGCATTTTGGGTTAACTTGGGATCGATGAGCTTTTGTAGAAATGTCAACTTCATTTTACATAGTTTCATAAAAGCAAATTCACCATGTTAATTCATCATGATTAAGTATGAAGGTACAATGTGAATTTCATTGACTTTTTAACAGGCAACACAAACATTTGTTTCACCTTCATTGGATTCTTGAAAGCATCCAACCTTGAGAGGAAATTTGTTTCCATTGGACGGGCATTGAGGGAGCCCATACGCGCTTTCTCCACCTAATGCGTCGTGGGCCGGTTATGTTTGGCCTGGGTGTTGAAGGCTCAAATCGTGCAGAAACGGGCATAAATGGGCTTCGTCCAGACGCAGGGCAAAGCAGCGTTGAGGTTTATTAACAAATGGCTCTCTCAATGTTGGTTTTACTTACAAAAAAATAAATCTGATTCACTTTTTTCTCTTTATCTGCTAGGAGATTGAATTGGTTTGCGTGCCAATTTTTCCTGCCATCCTCCTTTAATAACTTTTCCTGCCAGAATATGATATATTATATTTTTTCTAATATAGGATGATAATTTGTCCCCGTTTTGTCGGAGACTCGTCTTATTTCGTTTTTAATGAGGTCAGTATGGAATGCTTATAAATAAGATTGGAGTAGAGTCAAAGTATTAAATAAGATTGGAGTAGAGTCAAAGTATGACTTTTAAAATCTCATCAGGTTCCGGATGAGTTCGGGAGATGGTCACTTCGTCTCGACCCCGTCCCGTTTATATATTAAGTTTTTTTTATTATTCTTATATACACTATATTTACCAATAAACAACACTATATACAATTAGTTTTAAGATTTTTCATATCACACTTATATATATTTTTTTCTTGTATTAGTTATTTCAGCAAAAAAAAAAAAAATTAATTTACTTATCAAAATAAACGTTTTAATTTACTTAAAAAATATATATATCAGGGTTCGAAACGGGACGTCGAAAAATATAAACTAGATTGAGGTCGGGATAAACCTCTAAACGAGACTGGGAGGAGTCGGGGGCGGAGAATATAAACGGGATCGAGGTTGGAAAAGGACTATCCCGCTCCAAACCTGTCCCATTATCATTCCTAATATTATATATAGAAAAAGAACATTTACAGTATAATATATATATATATATATATATAGTAAGAAATCAATTATTATTTTATATAATCTTAAATATTCATATATGTATTTTATAGTAAAAAATTATTTATTAATTTAATTTTATAACATTTAACAAACAACCACTAATACAAAGCACCACAAAATTATTTTGAGAAGATTAAAATTATACTGGATCAAGAAGATGATTTTTCTTATTTTATTATAGGAACATTATTGCCATCAAATTAGAGCTTAAAATTATAGACTTCAAGAAAAATGCGATAGAAGAAATACTTGAATATTCAATTATTTTTTAAAGCATTCAACTATTATTGTCGGGTTATGGACAAGTTCAAAGTCGAGTATATTCAATTAACATGAGCACGAGTGTTTTTCAAGTGTGAGGGTTTGATATAAGATAAATATGGTACCTACCAAACATGTATTGTTTTAGAATTATTGTACAATTATCTACTTTACAAATTCTATTAGTATTAGTATAGGAAGTATAAGTATTAGTAGTTTCATATTTGAATTAATAGTCTTTTAACTTTATAAATATGATATAATAAACTCGTAATAAACAATTTTTTTTATCAATAATATTATAATTTTGAATTTTAGAAATATTATTCTTTTAACATTGGTTGTGTCTATCGTATCACATTCCATACTACATCACTAAAAAATAGATACACATTCCGTACTATGTCACTAAAAAATATTCATTCCGTACTATGTCACTAAAAAATATTCAAGAGTATTAACTCCAATAATTTAGATGAAGACGATGCATGTATGTGCACTTTTTACATACACGACTTTCATTATTTCAATATAAGCCGGGTTGATTATTTAAAAACTTGAGTTGTACATGACTCAATTTGAGCTCAGTTTATTCGACTTAAACGCCTAATTGAAACCCTACATCATTGATCTAAAGACCTTGAAATGACTATTTTTCGCAGTGGAGAAACTTATTGTATGGTCCTGAACCATTGATTTTTGGATTATTGACTAAGTCAATGGTTCCAACCAACCATAGAGTGTCTTGTTAGCAAAAATTATTTTATTACTAACTATCAATCTAATATATTATATACATATCATTTTATGATTGGTCGGGACTATTGGTCCGGACCATACAATAATTTCTTCTTCATAGTGAAGCCACGTGGGGTATGCTTGACTGTGTCATACATATAGTTACAAAATATGTAGATGGGCATATACAAACTTCTGGTTGTGAAATGTGAATCTCCGCTTCTAAAGGTCGAGAAAGTCTTGTCATCTTCTATTATTATATTTGTCTGAGCTGGGAACAAAATTGTCTGAACTGTGAACAATTAATACTCTGATTTCCGATGGAGAATCTGTTGGGTCTGCTCAAAATCCGAGTCCACAAAGGCATCAATCTTGCCGTTCGAGATACCGTTAGCAGTGATCCTTACGTTGTCATCACAATGGGTGAGCAGGCATGTTAACTCTTTCCTCCTTCCAATCTCAATTAGCTCTAAACCTCCATATATGTGTTTTTGTGTGTGTGTTTGAGAAATAGAGAGTATTAACTTGAATCTGATGACTTCAAGCTTGTACTTGTGTAAGCTAACTTTTCTGGATCATCATCTTTTTGGCTAAAAGCTATGTTGGATTTGAATTTAAATAATAGAGATGATTCTTGCATTACTAGTTTGCGTTTAATCAATATGGCTTAAATTTTGTTTCAAAATTTAAATCTCATGCACTTAACAATCAAATTACTTTTTTATAGGATAAATCACACAGGAGTTTGTGTTCATTGGTCATTGTACTCGACAAATAACAAACATCATTGTAATATGTGAGCGATAGACTGACGTGACAAAAATTTCTTGACCGAATATAATGTATCAGAACCAATAAATAATTTTGACTTGAACCCTCAATTTCCTGCATGAAGAGTCGAAGAAAATACTTACTAGGTTACAACATTCCTTAGCTGAAACATAAAACTTCTTCGAAAAAAGATATGTAACAACATTGTGAGGGGAGTGCTATATCCCCATTGCAAAATGAGTCTTAACATTTGTAACAAATACATTCTTAATCTAAAAAAAGTAAAAGGAAAAAGAGGTAAATAACTATGAGAGACATAACTATGCAAGAAGATAAACCTGCAGCACAAAAGTAAGATAAATAATTATGTATTTCACAATGAATTGTTGCTAAATGGACGTTAATGAAAAGCATGAATTAACTATTTTATCCTTATAGATAATTAACTTACTTTCCTTGTAATATTTGATAATTATAAGAATCTCTGCTGTAATTTTTGAAAAAATAAGAAAGGTTATTGTAATATATAAGAGAAATTTAGTTAAAAACCTAATGTTTTTAATGACAAAATGTTATATGAAAAAGAGAATCTATATATTGTCAGTATAACAAAGATTCATGTAATTGGATGTGACAGAAAGAATTTATTACATTCCTAGTCATCTGCAGAGTTAGTGAAGAAGCTGGGCAGCTAGCTTGGTAAAATGTCTTTGTTAAATACTTGGGTCTGGGATATCTCTTGACTGACTAACTTGCTCATTAACAACCATGTCATTTCTCCACTTACATAAGAAAAAAAGAAAAGAAAAGAATGTCACTCTGGTAGTTGGGGATTTCTTATAATATGATTCTCTTGAGCTTTGAGTAATGCATAATGAAACTATCATACAGATTTTTGAGTGTCTTTAAGTTTTATCTTGATAACTCAAGTTAAGCATGATGAGTTTGATTAATTGGTCCCCTTTCTGTTGCTTGAATTTGTAGTTTTATGTATGCCTTCCTCTGTTGTAAATGTGGATGCAGAAATTCAAGACTCGTGTAGTGAAGAACAATTGCAATCCAGAGTGGAATGATGAACTAACTCTTTCTATTATGGATCCAAATGTTCCAATCAAATTGGTAAGCAATTTTTTCCCAAGTGTGTGGCTCTGGAATGTGATTACACTACTCATTTTTCAACATGCTGCTTTTATTATTTCTCTACTTGTCCAAATTAGTAACACCAACTTCAGTTCAGAATTGTTTGTGGAATGGAAACTTTTTTTTTTGTATAGCGAAGTCACAAACCCTGATAGGAGGAGAGAGGACCCAACTTCACACATAATAGATTTGCTTCTTATATATACTTAGTGATCATGAATTTGAGTTTTTAAGAGAACTTAGTTTTTCTTAATTCCTTATAAATTTTTACCCACGATGAAGAAAATAATAATTTTTGATTTCATTTGCAATTTCTTCTTAAATTTTGTTTGGATTTCTTTCTTCTTTACAGACAGTGTATGACAAAGATACATTCAGTGTAGATGACAAAATGGGTGAGGCAGAGATAGACATCAAACCATATTTGGAGTGTTTGAAGATGGGTTTGGAAAGCCTCCCACTTGGTACTAAAGTTGATAGAGTTCAGCCTAACAGGAAGAATTGCCTATCCGACGAAAGCTGCATTGTCTGGAACAATGGCAAAATGATCCAAGACATGGTTCTCAGATTGAGAAATGTAGAATCTGGGGAAGTTGATGTCCAAATTGAGTGGATTGAAGTTCCAGGTTCTAGAGGTCTCCATGGTTGAGGTATGCTCTGTATCTGCTTGCTGTAGGTTGGTTTCAAATCTTTTCTTTTGTAATAAACAACTTGACAAGAATTGCATAGATTGTTCTGCTTGTCATAAGTAAAAGGCTCATGTCAAGCAATATGAGTGGCTTATGCTCTGGGATAAATCATGTAATCTAGCAATTGGATGGAATGGTTTCTGTTCTTTTGTAATAAGAACCACTATGTTTGGCTTTTATTTGATATCTGATTTTGTTTCTCTCTTTCATAAAGAATCTGAAAACTGGGACGTCCTTTGGTGGGAATAAAACTGGGCCAGAGGTGGAACTACCCCTAGACTGGCTGGGCTTGACCCCCAAACTTGAAAAAAAATTTACATATAAAATCTTGGCACTTTTGTAGCCTACCCCAAAATTTTCTTTTTTAATCCCATCATGTAAAATAAAATAAAGAGGGAGAAGAAAAAATAAACACAAGTTTCACATGCTTCGGCTTTGATTGTTTACATCCACATATCACTAAATCTTCACGGGATTTTTTATTTTATTTCTCTCACACATATATACAAGATTTACAATGAGAAGAGATATATACAAAAAGAAGAAGAAAGTTATATGGTAAAATGAAATCAATCCACCAAATTTAAGAAAAACAAATATTTTTCTCATAAAGAAAGAAAGTTTTCTCTTTTCTACGAAAAAGTCTTTTATTTAAAGGAGGCAAGTCTTCATTTCTTCAAGAAAAAAAATCTTCTAATTAAATAAAGATAAAAGTCTTTCTTTTTCATTTTCTTCAATAATGGTAATATTTTTTTTCAAGTCGGACCATGAATATCATGAATGTCCAACTTGATCCAATCGAACTTATTTAATTACCAAAAAACCAATTCCTTTTGTCGCCTTTCATTGTGCCATTCCAGCATAAAATCATAATATATAACATCGTTTAACGTGCTAACTTTAATTACATTATATTTACATCATTTAACTCCATCCACTTCTGTCACTTTTCCCAATTCTAATACATATATATATATATATAAACATATTATTATTTTATTTATATTATAATATAAAAGAGTTTTTTTATTTAATCCTATATTAGATATCTAAATTTTATAATTAATTATTTCTTAAATTTTTTAAACTTAATTTTATAACATTTATCAAACAATTATTAATATTATTTAATAAATTATAAAAGACAAATAAGATATTTACATACTAAAATCACTTTTAAATAAGCTATTCTACCATCATAAGTTAATTCTATTTAAACAATCAGAATCTATTCTCTAAAATTTATTTTACATAAGCTGAAGCTTACCCAAACGAGCTCCTAGCAGATAAAGCATTCCAATAAATAACTTTATTTTATAATTTCAACATTTAATTTAATAGTCATTTTGTATGCAAAAATATTAAATTTTTTAAATTTGTATTCCAAATTTCTATAAAAAAGTTATGACATTGATATGTATTATATTATTGTATCTTATTAAATACCTAATTTAAAATATTATCAAAAATACATGACACATTGTTTGAGATAAAAATTAAGAAATTATTGCATTGCTCTTTTTACACTAAAATAAGTCATTCAAAGCGTCTTAATTGCATTTGTATGTGTGGGCGTGCGCGCATGGATGAGGCCCCGTGGGGCTGGGGGGTGGAGTTGCCCCCTCTATGAAAATTGTGTACTTTTCAAAAATAAAATTAAATTAAATGCACCCTTTTAATTTAACCCCCCTCTTAAAACTTTTTACATTTTATTCTTGTCTTAATTTTAATTTCTCTTCCAATGAAATTTTTATTAATTTTTTTAGAATTTTTGTATTACTTGATTTTTTGAGTTTTTTTTTTTCTTTGGTTGGACTTTTTATCTAATTTACAAGTTCATTTATATCAATAAATTTAATTATTTATAAAAATATTATCAATCGATATTAATTTTTATCCATATTTTATTTTAAAATTTATTATCAAATATTAAATAAAAAACTTGCCTTTCTTAACCAAAATTTCTGGCCAGTGAGAGAGAGAGTGTGTGTGAGTGACTACTTCTAGTACTAAAACTCTCAAGTCAATATTCATTAAGTGATACATATATTATCACTCATAAAAATTCTATAAAAGATACATATATTATCACTCATAAAAGATACATATGTTATGATCACCAATACAAGGATTTCAATACATTGATAGATGATTCATCACACCCATGTTTATTAAAATACACGCCATTTTCACAATACTTGGAAACTCTCTAGACTTCTATTATAGGAGTACTTGGTGCACCATATATAAATGCCATGCGACCTTTTGTGCCTATGCTTGGAGATGATGAGTTTCAATATCTTTGGTAACATTAATTGCGAAGTCCATCAATGTATTTGGATCTTCGACATCCTCATTCACCTTCTCATATTCAAAGGTCCAGGTCACTATGTTGGTTTGACCCTTTGTATCAACGTGAACAGTGGCTATGAAGGTCTTGTACAACTCTGTAAGATCTCCCTCAATCACCTTAAAAGTCACTGATTTGTTTTCCTCATCTATGGCTTCAATTCTCTCCTTAACAATCTTTTCTTTCCCATCTGTCATATCACATAAATAGAAGAAATATTATGACCAAGTCTATATATATATACACACACACACACACATATACATCTATGACATTGCTAGTGTAAATATAGAAATGGTGTTGCCTTACCATGGGTATAATTCCAGAGGATAACAGAGCCTACAGTCCCCCAGTCTCCTTCATGCAAATCAACACCCTGTATTTTATCAGGACTCATTTTGGATATGTGGTGTGGTCTGCTTTTGAAGATTTCATGGAAAACATCACCGTCAGATTTGATCTCTGTTTGGCGTACCAGCTTACCAGTTAGATCCATCTCTTCCAATAACACCCAGAAAGCCAACAATTAACAAACAGTAAGGACAGAATGGAATCGGAGGCATGAGGTGGAGAATAATTCCTAACATGCCATCTTCATATATAGTAGAGCCGTGAGTTAGGATCAGATCCTCTCAAATTACCAAGGGCCAACTTGACTTGTCCAGTTTTTCAAACATCCATTCATAACTTGCCACATCCCCGCAAGAGGCTCCCACCTGCAACTGCACCGACACCTGCTCCAGCTATTTTATGTATAATTAATATGAGAAAGGATAAGAACTGTCGTGAATTATCATGACTTATGATTTGTTTGATAGGTGCATTATACCTACGTATATTAGTATGTCAAGTACACGTGCTAATCAAATCGTTAATCACTTTATTCATCCTTTAATTAATATATATATATATATATATATATATATATCTATATATGCCACCCACTCACCCCACACACACATGCAAGTAGGATTTATGAGATAATATATATACATAGAAAGAGACTAGCACCATAATAAAAATTTTCATAAATCTCTTATATTTAAGAAGAATCACATATCATGTAAGATAAAAAAAATTTAACGTAATAAAAACAACCTCGTTTTTTGTTTCTATTTTTTGAGAAATTATTTCATAAATCTTTTACATGATGTGCCGGTCTGTATATTTTTAATATTTTATAAATTATACGTAAAATTTATTATAAAATTAAATTATAAAAATTGTCACACATGATATGATAAAATAATAAATAATATCTCGTAAAAAATTATTTCATTAACTATATGTAATATTAAGACTTACAATTTTAGTATCTTATGAAATCACGAGACTTTGTCTCTTTCAAAAAAAAGCAAGCTTACTAGAATTTTATCTTTACTAAAAACAAGGTCTTAACTTTTACTTTATAAGTTTCTCCATCTTAAAATATTGAATACTGTCTGATATCATCTTTATTATATTTTTCTATGATAGAGTACAGTTTAAGTTTGCTATTTCAAGCATTTAATTTTTGATCAACTGAGATTCTTATCCATTTTAGAGATTAATAAAGGATTAAGTGCAGCAAGTAGCCACGTTATATCACATGATTCACGCTCAACTTGTCATGTTCTGCTTAAATGAATTATTGAGAGCCATCCTTGCCAATAAAAAAATGTTTCACGCCCTCGGCAAATGTGCTTTATGCGATTCTTTGAGTAATTATTTAGTATAACGATGATCTTTCATAATTATATTAATTTTTAAAATTATAAAATGAATTATCTTAAAATTTAGGATAATTAATTAAATTTGTGAGTGACAATTATTTTATATTAAATAATGATATGAAATGACGATTATACTAAATGATTTTTCAACTCTTAAAATTTAGCAAGTGTAACTCTTGTAACATTTGTGCAACTATTTTAAACTTACGGAACAACTCACTACAACATTTAGTGCAACTCTTATAACACTGAATATAATCTACTTACACGAGATAAGTGTAACTTTCATACCGTTGGGTGCAATTCTTATAACACTGAATAATTAACTTACACAAATAAAATAAAACAAAGATATGATGAACTTATTCTTGCTCTCTTTCAGTAGGTGTGTGTGTTTGAGTATATATGTGTGGCATTTATAACTACACAAAAACACAAGATAGTCATAAGAATCAAATGTTCTTTCTTTTTTTCTTTTTCATAACTTCACTTTCTTTTTCATCAAAGGCCAGAGAAAAAGTATAGAAAATACACAAGTCTTCAAGTATGTGAATGAGTGACAGAAGGAGTAGAAGCCAATGGTGATAAATATAGGGAGAAAAAGACTTCTTTGTTAGAGGCGAGGTCGACAGTAATCGTGACAGCGACGGTAATGATGAAGTGATAGAGCACAGACGGCGAGGTGATGAGCAGGTGCGACAACGAAGGTTAGGGTTAGGAGAATCAGTCAGCTGTTTGAATATGTATAAGAAAAACATTGGCATGACTTTGAAAGAGTATTTTTGGCCTATAAAACATCAAATAGAAAAAGTTAATGTATTTATAATATTTATGATATCTGTTAATTTAAATACAAAACATGACATGACTTTGAAAGAGTATTTTTGGCCTATAAAACATCAAATAGAAAAAGTTATGTATTTATAATATTTATGATATCTTTTAAATTAAATACAAAACATGACTTTTTTCTAGCTGAACATAATTGAATCTTAAATATAGATTAAAATTGTGACTGAATTTCAATTATCACTTTAATCTATCCATGCAATTAATCTTTCTTATGATTAAAAAAATATATATTTAACTTCACATTATATGGAAAAACCTTTACTTATTTAGTGACGTGTTTAGACTGTATCTATATATTCTCACATTTACAATGCAATAAATTAGTACATGACGAGTTTTAATGCAGCTACGTCAATCTCATTCTTGATGCCAAGTATTATTTTAAATACGAAGATGTCTCCCATACTTGAAGCCAAGTATTATTCTAAAGACATAAAAGATAAAACCTATATTTAATGCAAGTTAGATGAGCTGTTCTAAGATGTCTTTCATGCTTGAAGCCAACTATTATTCTAAAGGCATCTAATTAATTATTAAATTTTTTTATATTTTCATTAATTAAAAAATATTTCTTACATTTAAATATTTTTGCTACATAAATAAAATTTTATATACAACTTTTTAATGACATTTACTTTTTATTAAAAAAAATACACAAAATATTCACTTTAAAACATAAAAAACTTGTAATGTCATTTTCAAATAAATAAATTAAGTTTCTTAATGTCATTATTTTTCTTACTTATAATACTTTTGATTTCAGTTATGTTAAATTAATAAATATAATTACTCAGACATGTCATAAATAAGATATATTTAAATACATATATAATTATTTTATCTCTCTGATAATTAATATTATAAAAAAAATTTGAAAAAAATATTATTATTAAGTAATAAAATTATTAATTATCTATTATAGAATCAAATTAGTTCTTAAAAATTTATTAATTATTAGAGATTATTAAATTATTAGATATTAATTATAAAAAGAGAGTTGACTGTATATCATAAGTAATTTTGATGTCAAAAATAATGTTTAAGTTTTTGAGTGAATTATTAATAAGTACTTAAAGAGTATAAAATATTTTCCTTGCCTTTAGATATCAAAGTATATTTAGTCATGTGTTATGATAATAAAATTATATTATTTATATAAATAACAAATACATGTATATAAAACAATATAAATCAATAATTATTATTTTTTAATATTAAATATATATTATCTATATTATATACATATTATATTGAAAATAATATTCAATATTTTACTACAGCAAGTATCAATATTAAATGCATATCATTCATTATATAATATATTTATTTATATAATTATATTTAATTACATACATAAATCTTTTCTTTTTTCAGCAAAAGAGAATTATCATTAATGATAGAAGAATTACATCAATAATAAGAAGGGATGCAAAAGGCATCATGGTAGAAAACCAGCATCCTAACTAAGTTAGTACCTTGGAGGTACAAATCATGTGTCAGTTATCCCACAAACAGCCTCACTAAACCCAATTGGCAAGAAGCCAACCAAAAACCAACACTCACAATACAACTAAATAGTCGCGGATCTAGAAATATTAATTAGGAGAAGACAAATTATAGGTATAAAAATTTAAAAAGTTCATATAAATATAAGAAAAAAATTGAAGAGGGCAAGTCTTATTTCATTAGAAAATTCAAACAAATTTAGTGGCAAAAAAATACAATATCTAATTTTTTTAGAGGGTGAAATATCAGGTATTAAAATTTAAAAAAGTTCTTATGAATACATAAAAATATTTGAAAGGACCAAGTCTTATTTTATTAAAATAATTTAATAAAATTAAAAATTAAAAATACAATATCTAAATTTTGGGAGGCCATGCCCCCTCTGTCCCCTTGAATCCGTCACTGCAACTAAGGGATACAAACATGCCCCCAGACCAAAAACTTTAAGCCAGAAAAAGAATTCAAAAAAAAAAAGGGTTTGATATACACACATACATACAAAAATATTCACAGACACGCACATAGGCAGAATATACTGAGAATACTGGCGTTGTTTAAGAATTGTTTGTAACTAGGAATGACATACAAACAAAATTTTGGAAATAGATGTAGGATAAGATGGTAACTTGAACGTTGGCATGATAGTAATATTTGTGTGAGGTGGTGACAATTTTCTAACCTCACAAACAAGCGTGATCAATATAATGGAAAAAAAAAAAAACTAGAGGAATCAAATTAACCCAAATCGCACTATTTGGACAACAGGTGCTGCCAAATAAGCTCATTAATTAATTTGATTTTATAATCAAACTGTCTCACAGGACGTTTAAAATCGCATAAGCCAACCACGCTGAACCAAACAGCACCTTAATTGATAAAACGTACTCGGAAACAACTTAATTTCATGATTTACTTTCAATATTTTGCACGAAGATGAGCAGGTTAGTTCAGGAGTCCCAATTGAAACTCTGTGTGTGTGAGAGAGAGAGAGATAGAGATAGAGGGATTACTGAAAATAGAACCTTCAACAAGTCAATATTCATTTAAAAGATAGATACACGATCATTCATAGAAAATGCAGCCACCAATACAAGGTTTTCCATCAAATTGATAGAAAATGGATCACACCCATGTTTATCAACAGACACCATTTTCACAATATATAGAAACTCTCTAGACTTTAAGGTCTTCCATCAAATTGATAGAAGATGGGTCACACCCATGTTTATCAACAGACACACCATTTTCACAATACATAGAAACTCTCTGGACTTTTATTGTACAAGTACTTGATGCACCATGTGACGAGACCTTTTCTGTCTATGCCTGGAAATGATGAGTTTCAATATCTTTGGTAACATGAATCACAAAGTCCATCAATGTATAGGGATCTGGGACATCCTCGTTCAGCTTTTCATATTCAAAGGTCCAGGTCACTATGTTGTTTTCACCCTTTGTGTCCACATGAACAGTGATTATGAAGGTCATGTACAACTCTATGAGATCTCCCTCAATCACCTTAAAAGTCACTGATTTGTTTTCCTCATCTATGGCTTCAATTCTCTCCTTAGCAATCTTTTCTTTCCCATCTGTCAAATCACATAAATAGAAGAAATATTATGACCAAGTCTATACACACACACACACACACACACACACAAATACATATATGACATTGCTAGTGTAAATATAGAAATAGTGTTGCCTTACCATGGGTATAATTCCAGAGGATAACAGAGCCTACAGTCCCCCAGTCTCCTTCATGCAAATCAACACCCTGTATTTTTTCAGGACTCATTTTGGATATGTGGTGTGGTCTGCTTTTGAAGATTTCATGGAAAACATCACCGTCAGATTTGATCTCTGTTTGACGTACCAGCTTACCAGTTAGACCCATCTCTTCCAATAAAACCCAGAAAGCCAACAATTAATAAAACAGTATGGACAGAAGGGAATAGGAGGCAAGAGGTGGTGGAGAACAATTCCTAACATGCCATCTTCATATATAGTAGAGCTGTGAGTTAGGATCAGATCCTCTCAAATTGCCGAGGGTCAACTTGGCTTGTCCAGCTACTTTATGTATAATTAATATGAGAAATGATAAGAATAGTTGTGAGTTATTGCCACTTGCGATTTGATTGATAAATACATTACATGTGTGCACGTAATATTACATGTGTGCACGTAATATTGATACGTAAAATACATGTGCTAATCAAATCATGAGTAACTTTACTTGTGATTGACCCTAGCAGTCTTACTCACCCCACACACATGTAAGTATAATTTATGAGATTACATATGTACATAGAGAGAGTAGCACCATAGTAAAATTTTTAATGAACCTCGTGTCTAAAAAGAATCACATATCATGTAAGACAAGAAATTTTTTAGCATGATCAGAACAACCTTGTTATTTGTTTTTATTTTTGAAAAATTATTTTATAAATCTCTTACATGATGTACCTATCTGTATATTTTTAATATTTTATGAAATATACATAAAATTTATTATACAATCAAATTATAAAGACCGTCACACATAATGTGACAGAGTAATAAAATAATATCTCGTAAAAAATTATTTCATAAATCATCGTATAATATAACAACTTATAATCTTAATATTTTATGAAATTACGAGAATTTGTCCCTCTCAATAAAAGCAAGCTTACTAGAATTTAATCTTTATTAAAGGGAAGGTCTTAACTTTTAGTCTTTTACTTTATGAGCTTCTCCAACTTAAAATACTGAGGTTACTGTCTGATATCATTTTTATTATATTTTTCTATGATAGAGTACGGTTTAAGTTTGCTCTTTCAATCATTTAATCTTTGATCAACTGAGATTCTTATCCATTTTATATCCTTGTATGACGCATTTTAGAGCTTAATGAAAGATTAAGTGTAGCAAGTAGACAGGTTATATCACATGATTCACGCTCAACGTGTCATGTTCTAGTTAAATGAATTATTGAGTCATTCATTTCGTACTTGGATATAGATAGTCATTATTGCCAATAAAAAAATGTTTCATGCCCTCAGGAAATGAGCTTTCTGATATTGTTTGAGTAATTATCCAACATAACGACGAACTCTCATAATTTCTTAAAATTCAGGATAAGTAAGTAAAAATAATTATTTTATGTTAAAATAATGACGTGAAATTACGATTATACTAAGCAATTTTTCAGGATTATTAGCATTCATCTTTTAATAGAGTCTAAAATAGGTAATAATCAATGATAAGCTATATTGACTATCTATATGAAAAAAATAAGGATAAAATATACTGACCGTCTTTAATAACAAAAATTAGAGTTTGAATTTAAACTATATAAAATTTTTGAATTTAAACTATATAAAATTTAAATTTAAATTTATCTTCAAACTAATCTTTGTTTGTGACAAAGATTTATTTAAATTTAAATTCAACTAATCTTTACTCGTAACAAAGATTAGTTTGAATTTAAAGTTGAATTTAAAATTAGTTTGAATTTAAATTTGAATTAAAATTCAAGATAAGTAATTAAATTTGTGAGGGACAGTTACTTTATGTTGGATAATGATGTAAAGTGACGATTATACTGAATAATTTTTTGGGATTATTAGTGTCCATCTTTTAATGGATCCCAAAATAGGTAATAATCAATGATCGACTATATCGACTCTCTATATGGAAAAGTAAGGGTAAAATATACTGATATCTTTACTAACAAAAATTAGAGTTTGAATTTAAATTATATAAAATTTAAATTTAAATTTATCTTTAAATTAATCTTTGTTTTTTACCAAGATTTATTTAAATTTAAATTTGAATTCAACAAATCTTTATTTGTAATAAAGATTAGTTTGAATTTGAATTTGAATTTAAATTTAAATTTGAATTCAAAATTAGTTTGAAATTAAATTTAAATTCAAAACTAGTTTTTGTTACTGCCTATATGCAAATACAGAACACCTAAAACATTTTGCTAAGAAGAAATGGGGTTTTAATATTCCTTCCAAGTTACCACTTGGACAGAACACTATTTAGAAGGTGATGCTGATCTTTAAACCCCATGGTGGTTTCATTCACTAACATGGTGACTTCATGGACTTCCATTAGGACATTAAATGAGGTGGCCTTCCAGTTGAAAACCAATTAAAAATGAAACATAGAGATAGAAACGGTATGTAGTTGAGAATTGATTTCCTTATCTAGACTTTTATTGTACAAGTACTTGATGCACCATGTGACGAGACCTTTTCTGACTATGCCTGGAAATGATGAGTTTCAATATCTTTGGTAACATGAATCACAAAGTCCATCAATGTATTGGGATCTGGGACATCCTCATTCAGCTTTTCATATTCAAAGGTCCAGGTCACTATGTTGTTTTCACCCTTTGTGTCCACATGAACAGTGATTATGAAGGTCATGTACAACTCTATGAGATCTCCCTCAATCACCTTAAAAGTCACTGATTTGTTTTCCTCATCTATGGCTTCAATTCTCTCCTTAGCAATCTTTTCTTTCCCATCTGTGGTAATGGTATCACACATAAAAACAATAAATAGAGAAGAAATATTATGACCCATTCATACTAATGTTCAATGTTTACATATTCGGTATACACATACATATATGAAATGATCATAACAAGCGTAAGTTTAAAATGGTGTGGCCTTACCGTGAGTATAATTCCAGAGGATAACAGAGCCAACAGTCCCCCAGTCTCCATCGTGCAAATCAACACCCTGTATTTTATCAGGGCTCATGTTGGATATGTGGTGTGGTCTACTTTTGAAGATTTCATGGAACACATCACCATCAGACTTGATCTCTGTTTGGCGTACCATCTTCCCAGTTAGACCCATCTTTTCCAATAACCATACAATTAACAAAGAGTATGGATAGATAGGAATAGGAGGCTAGAGGTGGAGAACAAGCCCTAATATAGTGGAGTTGTGAGTGAGGTTCAGATCCTCTCCGGTTCCCAAGTGCCAGCTTATGTCATTTTTTATTACCTCCCCCCCCCCCCCCCCCCCCCCCCAAACAACAAAGTAAGGTGGATCTGGCATTTGTATAGCATTTACTTAAAAATGTATGGTCAATTGTATTTTCATTAGCATTTACTTAAAAATGTATCGTAGATTGTATTTTCATTTGTCATATACTAAATTTATATTAAAAATTACAGTATTATTTGTTAACAAGCCAAATAATATTACATTCAAACATGATCTCTTACATTATTATGAAATTTTAAAAACAACATATCAACTGACACATACATTAGAATTGTTTTAACATGTCACATCTTAACACGACTTTCCACCTGCACCTGCAATTTCATATACATTTAAAAAATAATTGATAATAAGTTCTCCATATAAATTATGTGGGAGAATGAGTCCATGCTATTTTATTTTATTTTCTGTTATAAGTTCAATCAATTTTTTTTTAACTTGGGCTTCTTCCTTAATCATGTGTTGTTCGACATATCTTGATTTCTATGAATAAAATTTATATCTTTGGATTCATATTTTTCAATAACTCGACAGTGCTATAGATTTGATTCTTTTTATCTCATTTTAATCATACTCTCTCACATGAGTGAAAGCATATTATTCATTTAATAAATAATGAATCTTATTCATGTTAGAGGATGAGATTAAAGAGAGATAAAAAAGATGGGATTTTAAGCAAAATCATCTTTGCCAACACGATTAGCTTAAATTATAAATATTTTAAGCATTTATTAATTAAGTTTTATGATGGAGTACAGTTTAATTTTAAAATCATTTAGTTTTCAGAGATTCTTATTGATGCTGCACTTTTTGACTCGCAACACGTGAGGGCTCCGTGACCTGTAGAACACTCAGAAAGATGATTAGAGGACCACCGGATTGGCTCCGGCGGTAGCCGCTCCGATGCTTAAGTGAGTAAGGGAATTGAAAGACTGTATTGAAAGTCAAAGAATGAGCATGAATTTTATAGCGTACCTCTAGGGTTTAATATATAGGCCGAAGCTTTCCTAAGTTGATTAGGATTCGACGCCATGAATATAGGGATATGATCATCGGAGATTGCAATTACCTTGTGGGCATTGAGTCGTAGATGGAGATAATCATAAATGGTAGTTTCCGTATTGGAGACTGCTTCCTTATCCTCTGCCCGGAATCCGCTAAGGCGGAGATAATCATAAATGGTAGTTTCCGTATTGGAGACTGTTTCCCTATTCTTTGCTCGGAATCCGCTAAGGCGGTGACGAGATCTGAAGCTCTGGTCTGGACCCTGTGATCAGTTCTGGATATATTTGTTTGGTCACTTCCGACCTTATGTGATGATCTGGATGTCATTGGTTGAGCGAGAATCATGCTAGCTGAACATAAATCGGACTGTGGTCATACGTGTCAAGTGTTGATTGGCCTGTCTTTTTATGGTATATCAGTTACTCCCCCCCCAAGTCCTAGTTTGATGTAAGTAACTAGGGCTAAGAGAGTTATGTGTCTCGCTTTTTCGCCTTCCAAGACAATTGTTGGGGCGCCATTTATTGCGTAGTCGGCGATTAAGTCTTTTCAAGGTCACAATTATACTGGGCGGACAGTTGGTTTTCTCGAGAGCATCATTGTTCTGAACCGTCATGGCGTTTGGGCTTGGTGGGTCCCTTCTGATACCATGTTTATAAATACGGGATGAGATTTTTGAAATGACCTTTCCCTCGACATTTTTACTGTGCTAGAAGATTTCATCCGCCATTGTTGGTTCGTGCGACCTTGAAGAATACAGATCCCCTAAGTGAAAACAGGTTCGACTGATTTTTCCCCCTCTCTTGCTTCTTTCTTCTTGAGTTTGAGAATAATGTTTGTTCCTTCGGAATCTCGAATTGTGAATGAGGGAGTAGGAGACCATTCTGAGATGGCTGGTCCGTCTGTTGTAGGAGATGTAGGTAACCCTGCTCTTGAAATTATTGAGGAGAGGCCTGTTGATCCTCCCCCTAGTCCAGGGGTTAGAATAGTTGATGCTTTCGAAGAGCCCCGAGACAGGGCCGGGGAGACCTCTGGTAGGTCTTCTCATAGAGAAGAGGGTGAGAGTGCCGTCACTCAAAGCCTCTTGGATGAATGGAGGGTGAAATTTGAATTTCCCCCAAATGTGACTTGCAGAGTTCCAGGACCCATGGACCGTCCCCAAGATGTTAAAGCCGGGGAGATTTGCGTTTTCCTTGCCTGGTTTGAAATGGGCTTAAGGCTTCCATTGCCGGATTTAGTCAGGCAATTCTTTTGCTGGTTCAAGCTCTGCCCTGCCGACCTGAATCTCAATAGCTGGCGGCATCTTCTAGGATTTATGGTGCTGGGACATCTGAACAAAGTGGACGTGTCTCTGGACTTGATCCGTAGCAATATGGATCTGAAGTTCAAGCAGGCAGAGGGCCTCTATTATATGTCCTTCGAGAAGGGGTTCCGACCCCTGTCTTCCGTTCCTACTTCCAACAAGACGTGGAAGAAGTGGTACTTCTTCGTTGGAGGAGGATGGGAGCATAAGGACTTCCAGGCCGGAGAGACCTCGTCGTTTCCTTGTGTTACGGGCCATAGGGGTGAGACTTATTCTCTTGGGTTTGCTTTAGCTTTGCTTATATCCTCAGAACTGACAAACTTGGTATTTTTCATTTCCTTTGTGCAGTCAAGAGTGCTCGGAAGAGGCCCAAGTTTACTAAGGCTCTGCAGGATCAGTACCGGGCTTTGCTTTCAACTTCTAACCGGGCTCATACTGTTATCGTCACTCCGGACCAAGTGATGGCCACCCGTAGCGCAGAGTTTAAGAGGAGGCTAGCCTCGAGGTGGGAAGTGCCGAAGCCTCAAGTGGTGGGGGAGTCTTCCTCCCCAGCTGAGCCTGATGCTCCTTTAGAAGTGAAGAGGAGGAGATTGATCTCTGGTTCCCCTGAGCCCTCCCCTGCCGAGGCTGAGGAAGCCGAGCCTGCCATTCCTGTATCGGCTGTTCCTCCTGGTCCGAGCAAGAGGTCTAGGAAGGGGAAAGCTCCTGCCGCACCTTCTGAGCCATTTGTTGAGCCGGATTATCAAATTGCCAAGAAGGCATTTGATCAAATATGGGCTCAGGGCCCACATCGGTACAGAGGGGATAATCCCTCCAAATTGATGACTGAGATGATGACTCTCCAGATGAAGGTAACTTCTGAAGCCTTTCCTTGGCCTTTTGTTTGCTCATTTGTTTCACTCTAATTTATCTGTCTTGCTTTATACAGAGCATGCATAGTTTAGCTGCTCTGATGGTGACCCCCATGGGCCTTGAGGAGGCCGAGAAGCTGAGGACGGAGGTGAACGAGATGAGACTGGAGCTCGAAACAGCCCGTTCCAAAATTCAGTCTGCTGAAGAGGGTCTGGAGAAAGCTACCACCAGCCTTAAGTTAGCAGAGTCTGAGAGGGATATATTTGCTCAGACGATTGAGAGGCTTGAGGCGGAGTTGGTTGGTCTCCGTAGTTCCATTGATCAGAGGGTTCAGGAGGTAGTTGGTCAAGCCAAAGCTGAGGCTGAGATGGAATTAAAAGAGGAAGTTGATCAGATGGGTGATGACCTGATCCTGCTCGGCTTTGAGAATTTCCGAACTAGATTCCAACTTCAGTTCCCGGACTTTGATGTGTCATCAATCGTTCCTCCTGAACCTATCTCATCTCGTCCTGATCCGGATAAGACTGCTGGGGCTCGTGCCCTTAATTTGGAAGAGGACGCAGGCCCCTCTGGGAAATCTTGAGGCTTTATAGGCTTTTGGTTCTTTTTTTTTTTTTTGATGTAGTGAATATATTTTCCCTTTTGATCAATAAGATTGACTTTTCTTCAGATTCTGCTTGTATTTTTCCCTCTTGTGAATTTTGTTGCAAGTGTGGCTGCTCTGAACCCTTTGTATGTTAGGTCAAACAGTTGCTTTCTAATCTTCAATACTTGTCATTGAATAGTGAATATAGATCTGCCTTATTAAAATAAGACGAGAAAGTAGATATAGCCAGATAGATAGAGCCTGACAGAGCGGGAGTGGATCTCTGTTGAGCCCTGAGATAGACTGCTCTGAATTAAGAGTCTGTGAGGTTAACTGAGCAGCTTGTGCTCGTTATTATGATGCTCGGTATGCTGAGTATTCGGGATTGGGATATATCCGATCTGTTTGGTCTTTGTTATATGTCTTGACCCGTTATGAAATAGTTAAGACCAGTAGGTCTGAATCTTTGAATTGGGGGTCTATTTACTTTAGACTTTGTTCCCCTTTTTATCGATTTGGGAGCTTAAGTACTGGACTGCGGTCTCTGTCTTGAGAATTCTGTACTCTGTCTCTTGGTATATTGAAGAGGCTTATTTAATGCACCGCTTAGTCATTCGACCGTCGTTTGGGTTTTCGAGGCCACTCTCTTTTTCACCGTTGCGACGGTTCGGTTGGGTGGCTTTTGGACTTCAAGGGTCTATATATATGGAAACGGGGCATACGGTTGCGCTCAACCCTTTTGCTCCCTGATTTGTTTGTGAGAGAAACCTCATATGCTACCGGAGTTTCTCCCATTCGTCCGGAGATGATGGAAGATTCCTTGCCTGAGTTAGGAATAATGAGCCTGCGGCCGAGAGTTAACCTTCCTCTTTTTTCAGTCTCCAAGGAAGGATTGAAGGAGGCACAAGTCTTCTTGTTTCCTCTGGCATCCGGTCGAGATTTCTCCGATTGGTGGTGGCCCCTCCCTGATTCAACCGAGGCCTGGAGTGTTGGTGATGAAGACGAAGGTGAATTGCCTCCCCTTCCTCACACTCTGTCAGAGACCCTTGCTCCAAGTGGCTGGGGTGAAACAGACGGTGTGAAGAAGAAGATTGAAGGTGGGTTACCTTCTCCCCCATGTGACTTGGCAGAGACCCTTGCTCTATTCTTCTGAGGAGTCATGCCGATTACAAAGGTGGAGAATGAAAAAGTCTCTTGGGGCCCATGGTCCCCATCATCCATTGGTCATGGGACCAGTGATAGTGATGATGAAATGGCCTGGGCACTACTTGATGCAGACTGGGGTTCAGGGTTTCTTCCTTTCAAATGGAGCCGATGAAGGCGGTTTTGGAAGTTTTGGATCCTGTGCCCCTTTATCATCCCAGGAGAAGAGCCATTATGTTGCCAAGCATAGCTTCTGTAATAGCTTCTGTAGTAGCTTCTGTAATAGCTTCTGTAACAGCTTCTGTAATAGCTTCTGTAATAGCTTCTGTAATAGTGTCTTTGTACTGATGTAAATCTTTTGAGTTATGAATAAAGTTGAATTTCTTCTTCCCAGATCTGATATTTTTTTACCTTTGGTTGAAACCACAGTACTGGTCTGTTTGGCAGATAAGCCAAATAATATAAGTATCAGATCCGAGGTGTTCCGATCTAGGAAACTTTAGTTGATAGATGCTCGGAACTTCTGCCTTTGGATAGACTGGATCACAGAATCTGCTAATTGACGGTGGACCAGGCTCGGAAGGCCTGTGCATTAAAGTAGTCTAGGCTCGGTAGGCCTGCATATTTTATGAGCCGAATATTTAAGATCTGTATAGCATGGACTAGACTCTGAAGGTCTGTGCACTGTAGATGGACCGAGTGGACACTCGTACATTATGGACCAGGCTCTGTAGGCCTGTGCATTAATAGATGGACCAAGTCATAAGACTTGTGCATTAATAGATGGACCAGGCTCTGAAGGCCTGTGCATTAATATATGGACCAAGTCATAAGACTCGTGCATTAATAGATGGACCAGGCTCTGAAGGCCTGTGCATTAATAGATGGACCAAGTCATAAGACTCGTGCATTAATAGATGGACCAGGCTCTGAAGGCCTGTGCATTAATAGATGGACCAAGTCATAAGACTTGTGCATTAATAGATGGACCAGGCTCTGAAGGCCTGTGCATTAATAGATGGACCAAGTCATAAGACTTGTGCATTAATAGATGGACCAGGCTCTGAAGGCCTGTGCATTAATAGATGGACCAAGTCATAAGACTTGTGCATTAATAGATGGACCAGGCTCTGAAGGCCTGTGCATTTATAGATGGACCAAGTCATAAGACTTGTGCATTAATAGATGGACCAGGCTCTGAAGGCCTGTGCATTTAATAGATGGACCGTTTTAAGGAAGTAAAAGAAAAAAAAAAAAAATCTTCATTGATAATACTTCCGCAAGTGTTCTACGTTCCATGGCCTAGGAACAGGTTTCCCAGTCGTGTCTTCAAGCCAGTAAGTGGTAGGTCGAACGACCTTCGTTACTTTGTAGGGGCCTTCCCAATTTGGTGACAACTTTCCCATAGTGGGATCCTTGGTGTTCTGAAAGACTCTTCTTAAGACGAAGTCGCCAACTTGAAAGCTGACTGTCTTGAGTCCTATCCTGGATTTATTGACCATTCTTTGTTGGTAGGCTTCCATCCTGATGCTGGCCTGATCCCTTCTCTCTTCGAGCAAATCCAAGTTCTCCATCAGCTGCCGATCATTGGATTCTTGCTCAAAGGCCTCAGTCCTCAGAGTTGGCATACCGATTTCAACCGGAATTACTGCTTCTGTCCCATAGGCTAATGAGAAGGGTGTTTCAGAGGTGGGAGTTCTTCTGGTTGTACGGTAGGCCCAAAGGACTCCTGGGAGCTCTTCTGCCCACTTCCCTTTGGCTTGTTCCAACCTTTTCTTTAACCCATCAAGGATTGTTCGGTTGGTGACCTCTGCCTGCCCATTTGCTTATGGATGGCCTGGAGAGGCAAAGTGCTGCCTGATGTTGAGATTTTCGCAGAATGCCTTGAAGCCTTTACCAGTAAATTGTGTCCCATTATCCGAGATAATTACACGTGGTATGCCAAACCTGCAGACAATATTCTTCCAAGTGAAGCTTTCGACTTCCTTTTCTGTAATATGCGTTAAAGGTTCGGCTTCGGCCCATTTAGAGAAGTAGTCGATAGCCACCAGGAGGTACTTCCTGTTTGGAGGTGCTCGTGGTAACGGGCCCACAATGTCCATTCCCCATTGAGCAAAGGGCCAGGGGCTAGGAATCGGGATGAGCTCGTGCTGAGGCTGGTGTTGGTACGAGGCGAATCTCTGACATTTGTCACACTTCCGAACATATTCTTTAGCCTGTTTCAGCATGCCGGGCCAGTAGTAGCCCTGTGATAGAGCTCGGTGGGCTATAGTTCTGCCCCCATTGTGATTCCCGCAAATTCCCTCGTGAATTTCAGCCAAAACATATTGTGACTCGTCTGGAGCCAAACATTTTAACAGAGGTTGAGAATATGACCTCCTGTAAAGTTTGTTGTTCAAGATCAGGTACCGAGCCGCTCTGATTCGGATTCTCCTGGCTTTGTTTTTATCCTCTGGGAGGAGCCCGGATCTTAGATACTGGAGGATTGGGGTCATCCAGCTCTGGGACTGTTCATCAACTTGAGCAACTGATGCTCCCTCAATGCTGGATCCTGGCTGAAAAGAGATTTTAACGGTGGAGTCTGTTTCAGACTTGAGGCGGGAGGCCATGTTAGCCAGAGCATCTGCTCTGCAGTTCTGATTTCTCTCAATCTTCTGGATAGTGAAAGTCTGGAAAGAATGCTTTAAATGGTTCACCAGTTCGGAGTACCGAAGCATCCTGTCATCCTTAATGGCAAACTCTCCCAAAACTTGGCTTACTACCAGTTGGGAGTCGGAGAAGACATCGAGGTTCCGAGCCTCGCATTCCAGGGCAAGCTTCATCCCTAAGATTAGGGCCTCATATTCAGCTTCATTATTAGAAGCTTTAAATCCCAGGCTGACTGCTTTTTCCGATGTAAGTCCATCAGGGGACTGTAGTACCAGTCCTACCCCTGATCCTTGATCGGTTGACGATCCATCAATATACAGCAGCCAGGTTCCTGTAGTTTCGGCGATTTGTGCTTCGTTCTGCAGTGCCGGGGTGAACTCGGCTACAAAGTCGGCTAAGGCCTGCCCTTTGATGGAGTTTCGGGGTACATATGCTATGTCAAACTCCCCTAGCTCCACAGACCACTTGACCAATCTTCCCGATACCTCGGGTTTCCTCAGTATTGACTTTAGAGGATAAGCAGTTGGAATCTCAATTGGATGGGCCTGGAAGTAAGGTCGAAGCTTTCGGGCTGATACGACCAAGGCATAGGCCAGCTTCTCTACTTCTGGGTATCTTTTTTCCGTGTCGAGTAGTGCCCTACTGACGTAGAATATAGGCCTCTGTACTCTTTTGTCCTGTCTGATTAGTGCGGAACTGACCGCGTTCTCAGAGACTGCTAGGTACAGGAGCAGCTTTTCTCCTTGTACAGGTTTTGACAGGAGCTCTGGAGAGGCTAAGTACTCCTTTAGTTCTTGGAAGGAATGCTCGCATTCTTCTGTCCATTGCAAAGCCTTGCCGCCCTTTAGAGCTTTGAAGAAAGGTAGGCAGCGATCGGTGGACTTGGATATAAATCTGCTCAATGCGGCGACTCTGCCGTTCAGTGCCTGAATCTCCTTTCTGGTCTTTGGCGACTTCAGTCCAATCAGGGCTTGGATCTGAGTGGGATCTGCTTCGATACCTCTTTGAGAGACGATGTACCCCAAGAATTTTCCCTTCGTAACTCCGAAGGTACATTTCGAGGGGTTGAGCTTCATCTTGTGCTGTCTGAGGATATCAAAGGTCTGGGCTAAATGCTGGAGGTGGCTGTCTTTCTGGAGGCTCTTTACCAGCATGTCGTCGATGTATACCTCCATGGTGCTGCCAAGCAGTGGGCTGAACATCTTGTTCACCAACCGTTGGTAAGTGGCTCCAGCATTCTTTAAACCGAAAGGCATCACTCTGTAGCAATAGAGTCCTCTTTCGGTTATGAAGGCGGTCTTTTCCTGATCTGGAGGGTACATCTGGATCTGGTTGTATCCAGAGTAGGCGTCCATGAAACTCATAAGCTCATGCCCTGCAGTGGCGTCAACCAGTTGATCTATTCTCGGTAGTGGGAAGCTGTCCTTGGGACATGCTTTGTTAAGGTCTGTATAGTCAACACAGACTCTCCACTTGCCGTTCTTCTTCTTGACGAGCACAGTGTTGGCTAACCACTCGGGATAGAAAACTTCCCGTATCATCCTGGCGTCCAGCAGCCTCTGGACTTCTTCGTTTATAACCCGATGCCGTTCGGGAGCGATCGGTCTTCTCTTCTGTCTGACCGGGGGGTGGTCTGGATCTACCATTAGTTTGTGAGTTATCAGATTAGGATCTATTCCCTCCATGTCCCTAGTCTCCCAAGCAAAGATAGAGAGGTTGTTCTTCAGAAACCTGACTATCTTTTCCTGCTCGGCGGGCGTAAGGTCTGGGCCGATGTACAAATAACGCCCCTCTGCTCCTGAACTGACCAGTATCTTGATGGGCTCGCCAATAGGCTTGGCTCGACTATCACGCCCCCTTGGGCTCAGGGGCTCTTCAACGCCGGATGGGCAATCTTCCACCTCGGGAGTGTGAGTGAAAACCGGATCTGCACAGTCCCGAGTGTACTGTAATTGCTATTTTGGGGCTGTCTCCTTGAGGGCAATAGCGTGACATTCTCGTGAGGTTGGCTGACATCCTCGGACCGAGTGCACGCTTTGATTGTGGACGTACTTCAGACACTGATGAAAGGTCGAAGTGACCGCCCCTATCTGGTGTAACCAGGGTCTCCCAATGATGACGTTGTATGGAGACTTCATGTTCAACACCATGTACTCTGAGATGGTGGTCTTCTGCCCTTCACCTTCCCCAATAGTGGTAGGAAGGTCAACTCTCCCCAGGGGGGTGCTGAGGCTGCCATCAAAAGCTGCCATTACGGCAGTGGTGGGTTTGACGCTGTCCTGGTCTATGCCCATCCGCTTAAGCGGTTCATAAAATAGAATGTTGACTGAGCTGCCAGTGTCGACTAGGACTCTTCTAGTTTCGAAGTTGGCGATTCTGAGGGTGATAACAAGGGCATCACTGTGAGGGCAGTGTACCCCTGCTAGATCTTGCTCGGAGAACTGGATCTCTGGCCCTGGCTTGAGCCTCTTTTCGACGTTAGAGACCTGCAAGATGTTTGGGGCGGTTCTGGCCTCCCGAGCATATCTTTTTCTTGCCCTGTTGGACATTCCTGTAACAGGGGAGTCAGCATGGAGGACGTAGATAACATGGTTGTTCTGCCTCTGAGGCTCGTTTCGTCCTTCCCGCTGCTCTTGCCTCTGTTCGGGCCTCTGATCTGGCCGCTGCTGAGGCTTGTCTTCTTGGGGGTTCTGCCTTCCGTCTTGTTTGACGAACTCCCGAAGACGTCCCTTCTTTATGAGCTGTTCTATCTCATATCGGAGGGTCCTGCAAGTGTTAGTAGTATGCCCATGATCTTTATGGAAATTGCAATACTTACTTTGGTCCCGCAGGCTGGGATCTCTTTTGATCGGCTCTGGCCACCTCAGGTTCTCCCGATCTCGGATTTGCCGGAGTACCTGGTTCGGAGTGGTGTTCAAAGGCGTGAAGTTGGTGAACTCCCTTGGTGCGGAGTTGTACACAGCTTTGGGAGCTGTTTTCTTATCTGGGCTTCTGACCCTCTTTTTGTTGGAGTCTCTTCTGTGGTCCTCCTTCTTATGGTCCTCCCACTTCGGATTATCCCTTTGGGTCTGATCCTTGCCCTTCTGGGCTGAGCGGTTGGCTTCTTCCAGGTTGATGTATTTTTTGGCCCGATCCATCAATGCTGCCATATCAGCCGGGGGGCTTTTTGTCAAGGAGTCTCTGAAGCCACCTTGGGCAAGCCCGGCAGTAAGGGCCGCAACAAGGAATTTCGGGCTGCAATCCGTGATCTCAGTGAGCTCGGTGTTGAAGCGGGCAATGTAGGCCCGGAGGGATTCCTCCCTAGTCTGCCTAACGTTCAGCAGGAATTCTGGTCCCCTTCTGAGCCTCCTGCTGGTCATAAACCTATCCAAGAACTGTCTACCGAGCTCGTAAAAGCTGGCAACGGAGTTCGGAGGGAGGTTGTGGAACCACTTCAGAGCCGTTCCCTTCAAGCTGGTGATGAACGTTCGGCACATGAAAGCATCTGAGGCTCCGTGAAGGGCCATCGTATGCTGGTAATGAGATAGGTGATCTCCTGGATCTCCAGATCCGTCGTAGAGAGTGAATTTGGGCACCACGAACTTTCTAGGCCTCTCTTCAGACATGATGGCGTGGGTAAACGGAGTGGCTAGTCTTCCGAGCAGCCTGGCCAGTTCGTCCTGCTCTGGAGGGTTCTGAGGTCCTCTTAAGCCGATTGTCCGGTCCATAGACTCGGCAATCTCCTCTTCCCTTCGCGGGTCTCTGAGTCTGACATCTTGTGAACCCTGCCTGACAGCCTCGGCTTCAGGGTAATAGGGTGGAGTGCGCCCTTCGGATGGAGGAGGAATCCGAACCGGTGGGGCTGGCGCTGCATGATAAGGTTCCTGTGGTGCCGGGGGTGCTCCCGAAACCCTAGGAGTTGGGGCTCGGGTAGTGCTCCGGTAATGTACGTCGGGGACAAAAGCGGATGTTCCCCAGCCAAGGACTGTTGATGGCTGTGGATCTCGGCCAGCGTGAGCAACGCCTGAGGGGTGCCCAGGCTGGTTAGCGGGGGCCTGCCCACGAAGTTCTTCATTCCCCGTGGCAACCGGGGGTTGTGTTCCTGCAACGAAGTTGACCGGCGGGCTAGGAGAAGCCGCCGCTTGGTTCTGCGTGAGCGTTGCCAGCGTTCTAGTAATGGCTAGCAACTGCTCCTGCACCAGTTCATTGTGTCGTTTTATTGCTTCGATCTCTTGTCGCATAGGGTTGGCCGCTGGTCCTCTTGTGCGTGGAGCAGACGGCTGACGCTGAGCGTTTTGCGAACTCTGAGTATTCTGTCGGGGTCGGAGATTTGGTGCCATGGTTTTCTGGTGGGGAAAAAGATGAGTTTACGAATAAAGCACGTAGAGATTAGTCGTTTCCCACAGACGGCGCCAAACTGATGCTGCACTTTTTGACTCGCAACACGTGAGGGCTCCGTGACCTGTAGAACACTCAGAAAGATGATCAGAGGACCACCGGATTGGCTCCGGCGGTAGCCGCTCCGATGCTTAAGTGAGTAAGGGAATTGAAAGACTGTATTGAAAGTCAAAGAATGAGCATGAATTTTATAGCGTACCTCTAGGGTTTAATATATAGGCCGAAGCTTTCCTAAGTTGATTAGGATTCGACGCCATGAATATAGGGATATGATCATCGGAGATTGCAGTTACCTTGTGGGCATTGAGTCGTAGATGGAGATAATCATAAATGGTAGTTTCCGTATTGGAGACTGCTTCCTTATCCTCTGCCCGGAATCCGCTAAGGCGGAGATAATCATAAATGGTAGTTTCCGTATTGGAGACTGTTTCCCTATTCTTTGCTCGGAATCCGCTAAGGCGGTGACGAGATCTGAAGCTCTGGTCTGGACCCTGTGATCAGTTCTGGATATATTTGTTTGGTCACTTCCGACCTTATGTGATGATCTGGATGTCATTGGCTGAGCGAGAATCATGCTAGCTGAACATAAATCGGACTGTGGTCATACGTGTCAAGTGTTGATTGGCCTGTCTTTTTATGGTATATCATTTATATTAATTTTAAATACTAGTATGACGCACTTCAGAGCTTATGGAAGGGATTTGGTGCAACTACTGACTATGTCACACTCAATTTATCATTTTCTGCTAAGATGATTTATTGAGTTCATTCATTTCGTATTTGGATAAGGCTCGATGGATCCTAAATGATTGAAAAATGTGCCCCACTTGGTTGAAAAATGAGCCTTCTATGGTTGTTAGCTCATCTTTTGATGGATCCTAGAAATAATAATATTCAATGATCATGTATACGTGGGTATATGGACTGTTTTTATCAACAAATAAAAAAAATCCTAACTGACTTATAATTAATATTTAATAATTAATAATTTTTTAAAAAATTACTTAATTTTATGGTAATAATTTTATTACTACTAATTAAGGAAATCATATAATACTTTAATTATTATAATATTCGAGGAATCACAAATATTAAAGGAGTAAGACTTTAAAGATTTTCTATATTCGATCAACATTTAAAGAATTTCATAATAAACCTATGTTTGATAAATCATATTTCTCAAATTAAAAAATTATAATAATATATCAATGAATTGTTTCATGTACTATTTTAGTACATATATCTATTATAAGTAATATATATATATAACAAAAATCATCTTAACATGATATGAAATACTCACTTGAAATTTCTAGCTTCCTTCTCTCGCGTTTTACTTTTCTTTGAAAATCCTATAACATACAAATTTAAACTTTATTTAATACATTTCTTTAGTCAAAACCATTGTCTAATTTTAGTCCAAATTGATCTTATTTTTGGACTTAGAAATCCTAAAAATCTTAGGGTACGTCTCCTTACATTTATCTGAGTACATCTGGTAGCTCAATTAGCTAATAAGGATTCAATTGTAATTATTAAATTCATGTATTTTTTTTAATATTTAATTTGATAAAAAGAGATTCACTGTTGAATCCGGAACATCGAAAAATGTTAGGAAAACCTCCTTTCACGTTTTAATTGACCTTTAATAATTTTATTTAATTTAATAATTAAATTTGTCTTATATTCAATATAAATATATATATATATATATATAATTGAAGTTAAATGTTTCATAATATTAGGACTTTTAGTCTATGTTTGTGTTGGCAAACTCTTAATTAAAAAAATTATTGAGTTATAATGTGTTCAAGTCTATCTTAGTCAAAGTTCCTGTGCTTTGTGGTCACTTATGCATTCAGAGCTTCATGGAGATTTTTCCTCAATGGTGATGGTCACAATGATAGGTGAGATAATGTATTTGAATACATTTGACAGAGAATTTTCACACACACACTTCATGCATTGTAATTGTTTTAAGTATTGATTTCTAAGTGTGGCTTTGTTCATTAATCTTGGTATTAAAAATTGACTCAAGATTTTAATAAGGAAAGTATTTTAATTAATTATGGGTCAATTTTTCATACGACGTTGTTTGTCAAATTGACCATCATAAAAAACAGGACTAATTAGCGGCATTTACAAGTGCCGCTAAAAATGCATAAAGCACCGCAAATAACCTTTAGCGACGTTCACCTGCATGCCCTGAAAACGCCGCCGATTGTGATTATCACGAATATATACTATTTGCGACGGTTAAAACGAAATGTTGCTAATAAAATGCTATATATTAACGGTGTTCTTAAACGCCACTAATAGGTGTTGCTAAAAAAAATTGAATGGAATTAGGATATACCACTAATAGTAGACTCTTAGCGGCACACACATTGTGCATTGTTAATAGTGGACTATTAGCGACGCATTCTGTATGCGACTAATAGTCCACTATTAGTGGCACATAATATGTATGCCGCTATTAGCCATACATGGTGTGCATTGCTAATAATGGACTATTAATGGTGTACAATGTGCGCCGCTAAAAGTTCACTATTAGCCACACACATTGTGGACCACTAATACTATTTTTTCCATTTTTTGTACTTGTAATTATTACATTCAACTAATTTTTCTTTCAACTGCTTAAACCTGTGTCATCAATAATATAATACAATCATATTCCAAATGATAGAGAAATGAAATTCTTGCCATATATATAACAAAATTTAATTACAAAATAATTCTGAATACAATTGAATAGTAAATAAAAAATTGTTCAAAATATATACATAATGTCTAAAAAAAATGAAAGATGTTGTCAGCCCCAGTCCGGTGCACCTCCACGCCGACACAAGAGTCTAGTAATCTTCAAAAAGAAATTCACAATTAGATGTGAGTAAAATAATGTTAAGAAAAATTATTAAATTAATTTTTTATATGTAAAAGTTACAAATCGAACATCCGAATTGTGTTTTGTAAATTTAAGCACGTGCATTTTATTAGTCGTAAGGTGTGTGAGCTGGTTTGGTAGTGGTTTGACTGTTTTGGGATATTTTGGGTTTTCAAAGGGCCAAAATGGACCCTTTTGGAAACTTTTGCATAAGTTGCAAATCAGGCATCCGAATTGTGTTCCGTAAGTTTGAACACATATTTTATTAGTCGTGAGGTGCGTGATCCGCTTTGGTAGTGGTCTGACTATTTTTGGGCATTTTGGGCAGTCAAATGGTCAAAAGGGTCCGTTTTGACCACTTAAGCTTTTTTTTTTTGCATAAGTTGCAAAATCAGGCATTCAAATTGTGTTATGTAAGTTTGAGAATGTGTATTTTATTAGTCGTGAGGTGTGTGAGCTAGTTTTGTGGTAGTTTGATTATTTTCGGGCATTTTGGGTGGTCAAAGGGCCAAAAATGAACTATTTTGGATACTTAAGTCCACTCTTTTTGCATAAGTTACAAACTGGACATCTGAATTATGTTTCGTAAGTTTGAGCAGATGTATTTTATTATTCGCGAGATTTGTGAGCTGGTTTGATCGTTTTCGGGCATTTTGCGTGGTCAAAGGGTTTTAGGCACTTAAGTTAATTTTTTTTTTTTTGCATAAGTTAACTGAGCATCTAAATTGTGTTTTATAAGTTTTAGCACGTGTATTTTATTATTCATGAGGTGGGTGAACTGGTTTGGTAGTGGTTTGATTATTTTCAGGCATTTTGGGAGGTCAAAGAGCCAAAATGTGTTGTTTTGGGCATTTAAATCCTTATTTTTTTTTTTTTGCATAAGTTGCAAACCGGACATATGAATTGTGTTTCATAAGCTTGAACAAATATACTTTATTAGTCATGAGGTGTGTTAGTTAGTTTGGTTGTAGTTTGACCGTTTTCGGGCATCTTGGGCGGTCAAAGGGTCAAATTGGACTCTTTTGGGCACTTAAGTACATTTTTTTGCATAAGTTACAAACTGGGCATCCGAATTGTGTTTCAGAAGTTTGAGCACGTTTATTTTATTATTCTTGAGGCATGTGAGTTGATTTGATGGTGGTTTGACCGTTTTGGGCATTTTGGGCAGTTAAAAGGGCAAAAAAAAAAAAAAAAATCGTTTTAGGAATTTAAGTCACAATTCTTTGCATAAGTTGCAAGCCGGACACCCAAATTGTGTTCCGTAAGTTTGAGAACCTGTATTTTTTTATTCATGAGATGTGTGAGTTGTTTTGGTGGTAGTTTGACCATTTTCGAACATTTTGGGTGGTGAAAGGGTCAAAAGAGGTCATTTTGATAACTTAAGTTCCTTTTTTTGTGCATAAGTTGCAAATCGGGCAACCGAATTATGTTCCATAAGTTTGAGAATGTGTATTTTATTAGTCGTGAGGTGTGTGAGCTGGTTTGGTGGTGATTTGACCATTTTCGAGCATTTTGGCTAGTTTTGCTCACTTAAGTCTCTCTTTTGCTTTTGTATAAGTTACAAACTGGGCATTTGGATTGTGTTTCGTAAGTTTGAGTACATGTATTTTATTAATTGTGAGGTATGTGAGCTGATTTGGTGATGATTTGATCGTTTTCGGGCATTTTGGGTGGTCAAAGGGTCAAAATGGGTCATTTTGATTTCTTAAGTCCTTTTTTTTTTTTGCATAAGTTGCAAACTGGCCATCCAAATTGTGTTCTGTAAGTTTGAATACTCGTATGTTATTAGTCATGAGGTGTGTGAGCTAGTTTAGTGGTGGTTTGACCGTTTTCAGACATTTTGGACGGTTAAATGGTTAAAAGGGGTCGTTCTGATCACTTAAGTTCTTTTTTTTGCATTAGCTGCAAACCGGGCATTCAAATTGCCTTCCGTAAGCTTGAACACATGTATTTTATTATTCGAGAGGTGTGTGAGCTGATTTGGTGACGGTTTGACTATTTTCAAATATTTTAGATGAATGAAGGATCAAAATGAATCGTTTTAAACAGTCAAGTCTTTTTTTTTTTACATAAATTATAAATCAAGCATTCAAATTATAATATGAGGTTTGAGAACGTATATTTTATTAGTTTAGAGGTATTTAAACTAGATATCTAAAATTTTTCGTAAGTATTGTTCTAAAGGAAAAAAAAATAAAATTTCCAGGTGGACTATTTAGAATCCGTTTGGATGAGAATCGTGTTGACCGAGACGTGATTCTAAACTGCGGTGTTTGACAACTTTTTGTTTGGCTGTGCGTCGCGTTGGTAAGAGATGTGCGGGAAATGGCTTGGAAGCTCATCCGGGTGACGCTGCTAAGAGCAGCGTTGGAGAGCTTCGATTCTCTATTATGTGAGAAAGCCCTTGACTTTCAGTTTAATTACAAAAAAAAAAAAACCAGTTCTTTTTGTCGCCGTTCAATGTGCCATTCCAGCATAAAATCATGATATACAAGATGAACGTAGGGATGACAATTTGCTCCGTTTCGTCGGGGATCTATCCCATTTCGTCTCATTTTTAATGAGATGAGTATGAGATGCTTATAAATGGAATCGAGACAGGATTGGAGTATGGTTTTTAAAACTCCGTTCAGCTCGAGGTGAGGTCGGGGGATGGTCATCTAACCAGTTTATATATTAAGTTTTTTTATTTATTTATTTTTATATACACTATATTTACTAATAAATAACACTATATAAAATTAGTTTTAAAGTTTTTCATATCACACTCATAAATATTTTTTTATATTAGTTATTTTGGCAAAAAAAATAATTTACTTATCAAAATAAAAGTTTTAACTTACTTAAAAAAATATATATATATATATATATATATCGGGGTTCGGCATGGAGCGGGGTGAAGTCGGAGAATATAAATAGGGTTAGGGTCGGGGTCAAGATCGGAGTAAACTTTTAAATAAGACGGAGTGGAATTGGGGACAAAAAATATAAATGGGATCAAGATTGGAAAAGGATCATCCCGCCCCAAACCTATCCCGTTGCAATTCCTAGTTGAACGTGCTAAATTTATTACATTATATTTACATCATTTAACTCCCTCCACTTCTGTCACTTTTCCCAATTCCTGTTTAATACATATATATATATATATAAACATATTATTATTTTAGTTATATTTTAATATAAAATAATTTATAAAATAATTTATTTTATAAATCTTTTTATTTAATACTATTTTAGATATTTAAATTTTATAATTATTTATATATTAAATTTTTTAAACTTAATTTTATAACACTATCTAATAAATTATAAAAGACAAATAAGATATTTACATACTAAAATCATTTTTAAATAAGCTATTCTATCATTATAAGTTAATTTTATCAAAACACTCAGAAACTATTCTCTAAAATCTATTTTATATAAGTTAGAACTTATCCAAACGAGTTCTTAGTAGATAAAGCATTTCATGAAAGAATTTTATTTTATAATTTCAACATTTAATTTAATTGTCATTTTGCATGCAAAAATATTAAACTTTTTAAATTTGCATTCCAAATTTCTATAAAAATCAATTGTGACATTGATATGCATTATATTATTGTACCATATTAAATATTTAATTTAAAGTATTATCAAACATACAGGACACATTATTTGAAATAAATATTTAAAAATTATAGCATTAATTGCTTTTTTTGCACTAAAATAAGTCATTTGGAGAGTCTCAATTGCATATGTATTTGTGGGTGCGCGTGCATGGTTGAGGCTCAGTGGGGCCGGGGGGGGGGGGGTGTTGCCCCCTCTCAATTTTTTTTATATGAAAATTATGTACTTTTCAAAAATAAAATAAAATTAAATGCACCCTTTTAATTTAAATCCCCCCCTCTTAAAACTTTTCACATTGTATTCTTGTCTTAATTTTAATTTCTCTTCCAATAATATTTTTATTAATTTTTTTTGAATTTTTGTATTACTTAAGATTTTTTGAGTTTTTTTTTTGCTTTGGTTAGACTTTTTATCGGATTTACAAGTTTATTTATATTAATAAATTTAATTATTTATAAAAATATTATCAATTAATATTAATTTTTATACATATTTTATTTTAAATTTATAATCAAATATTAAACAAAAATCTTACCTTTCTTAACCAAAATTTCGGGCCAGAGAGAAAGAGGGAGTGTGTGTGAGTGATTACTTCAAGTACTAAAACCTTCAAGTCAATATTCATTAAATGATACATATATTATCACGCATAAAAGACACATATATTATCACTCACAATTCACAAAAGATACATATATTATGATCACCAATACAAGGATTTCCAACAAATTGATAGAAGATTCATCACACCCATGTTTATTAAAATACACGCCATTTTCACATTACTTAGAAACTGTCTAGACCCTTATTATAGGAGTACTTGGTGCACGTACCATGCATGCCATGCGACCCTTTGTGCCTATGCTTGGAGATGATGAGTTTCAATATCTTTGGTAAGATTAATTGTGAAGTCCATCAATGTATTTGGATCTTCGACATCCTCCTTCACCTTCTCATATTCAAAGGTCCAGGTCACTATGTTGTTTTCACCCTTTGTATCAACGTGAACAGTGGCTATTAAGGTCTTGTACAACTCTGTAAGATCTCCCTCAATCACCTTAAAAGTCACTGATTTGTTTTCCTCATCTATGGCTTCAATTCTCTCCTTAGCAATCTTTTCTTTCCCATCTGTCATATCACATAAATAGAAGAAATATTATGACCAAGTCTATATATATATACACACACACACACACACACACACACACACACAAATACATATATGACATTGCCAGTGTAAATAAAGAAATGGTGTTGCCTTACCATGCGTATAATTCCAGAGGATAACAGAGCCTACAGTCCCCCAGTCTCCTTCATGCAAATCAACACCCTGTATTTTATCAGGACTCATTTTGGATATGTGGTGTGGTTTGCTTTTGAAGATTTCATGGAAAACATCACCGTCAGATTTGATCTCTGTTTGGCGTACCAGCTTACCAGTTAGACCCATCTTTTCCAATTAACACCCAGAAAGCCAACAATTAACAAACAGTATGGACAGGAATGGAATTGGAGGCAAGAGGTGGAGAATAATTCCTAACATGCCATCTTCATATATAGTATAGCTGTGAGTTAGGATCAGATCCTCTCAAATTCCCAAGGGCCAACTTGACTTGTCCACATCCTAGCATGAGGCTCCCACCTGCAACTGCACCGACACCTGCACCAGCTACTTTATGTATAATTAATATGGGAGATGATAAGAACTGTCGGGAGTTATTATTATTTACGATTTGATTGATACGTGCATTATAAGTACGCACATAATATTAGTATGTGAAGTATACGCACTAATTAAATCGTGAGTGACTTTACTCGCGATTGATAGTAGCAATCTTTTAATTAATACATATGCTACCCACTTACCCCACACACATGTAAGTATAATTTATGAGATTATATATATACATAGAGAGAGACTAGCACCATAGTAAAAAATTTCATGGATCTTGTGTCTAAGAAGAATTACATATCATGTAAGACAAGAAATTTTTTAGCGTGATCAGAACGACCTCGTTATTTGTTTCTATTTTTTGAGAAATTATTTCATAAATCTCTTACATCATGTGTTAGTCTTATATTTTTAATATTTTATAAAATATACGTAAAATTTATTATAAAATTAAATTATAAATACCGTCACACACAATGTAACAAAATAATAAAATAATATCTCGTAAAAAATTATTCCATTAACTATCTTGTAATATAACAACTTACAATTTTAGTATCTTGTGAAATTACGAGACTTTGTCTCTTTCAATAAAAGCAAGCTTACTAGAATTTAATCTTTACTAAAAGTAAGGTCTTAACTTTTACTTTATTTCTCCAACTTAAAATATTGAAGTTACTATGATAGAGTACAGTTTAAATTTGTTATTTTAATCATTTAATTTTGAGTTAATTACATCTACTTCTTTTGAGGTTTCTGACAATTACAGAAACTTTTTTTATATGTTCTGAAATAACATTCTTCCTCCTGTCAGAATTCACATAATAATGGCATTAACAGCAAAATTTAAGTTACTAAAATACCCATCATAAAAAAAAATAATATTATATTCAAAATATCTCTCGGATAAAAAGACATAACTGTCTTTATTTCACTTAGATCCTTCAACTCGTCATTTCGGTCAGCGAACGTTCCCAAATCTTTCAAAGATTTTTCTTCTTCCCATATTTTGTCTCTGCATACTTATTCAAAGTTCGTATAGAAGTTTTTCTTAAATCTCAGTTTATTTATCAAACGATATTTCAGGGTTTCAAAAAAGGGTTGGTTTCCTTTGTTTTTCCCTTCAATATATAAATATAGAGATCTTTTGTTGGGAATCATTTTCAACTTTAAAAGTTTGAAGATCTGGGTTTATTCTATTTGACTCGTTTTTTATTTTGAGCTTATTTGTCAAAATTCTGTTAAAATTTAGAAAATCTTTAAGCTTTGATATTTAAAATAGATGTGAATCGAAAAAGTTTTCGCAGGAAAACAATGGTAGGTAAGGGGTATATCAGTATGCGTATCTGCGTGTATATATCTTCTGTGTATATAACTCTGTGCATAGAATGATTGTTGCAAAATGAGATGAATTCCACTGTTAACTATTGATATTGTCAAATGGGTTTCACCATACGTGATTACTTCTCTCTCATTTTATTTTGGTGATGGTAAGGATTAGAGATGGGGATTCAATGTCATCACAGTCATGGAGCTGAGAAAATGGCAAAATAAAATGAGAGAAAGAGATGAGAGAGAAAGTGAAGAAACTAAAAAATCAACTTACTGGGTTTCTATACATTGCATTCACTTTTGGTAGCACTCCTCCATTGTATTTGTAATGTAAAAGTAGCAATTTTTGTTTTTCTAGATATACATATATGTACACACACGTGTATATATCTATATATATATACACACACACACACACATACATATATATATACATACACACATACATATACATATATTCATGAGTGTAGATGATGGGAATTGGGCAAGATCATCTGGTGTGTGTAGATGTGTTGGTCTGTATGTAAATTGGAGCTTGAATGATCTACTTAATTTCCACTTTCAGCCATGGGTAAACTCCAGATGGGAAAATGGCATCCGTTTGCTTGCCGAGAAAATGCAAGAAAATAAAATCTAAACTTTTCTTTCATTTTTTTACTAAAGCTTGAATGATCTATCTAATTTCCACTTTCACCCACGTACGAACTCAAATTGAGAAAGTGGCATCCCTTTGCTTACCAGTGCAATTTGGACATACATTATTATTTTTTAACTTACATCATTATTTAACATTTGAAACGAAAGTCGAAGGGAAGAAAAAATTTGTTACAGATGATCATTAAACAAAAGAAAGATAGTGTTATTTTAAAAAATATTAAAAAAAAAATTGTAATCATCAAAAAGCTAAAAAAAAAAATAAGTATAATTAACCCTTTAATTTTTTTATCAACTGAGATTCTCATCAATTTTATATCCTTGTATGATGCATTGTAGCAAGTAGACAGGTTATATCACATCATTCACGCTCAACTTATCATGTTCTGGTTAAATGAATTATTGAGCTCAACTTGTCATGTTCGATATAGACAGCCATTATTGTCAATAAAAAAATTTTATTTTAAAATTCAAGATAAATAATTAAATTTATAAGACACAGTTACTATACATTGAATAATGATATGAAATGACAATTATACTGAATAATTTTTTGAAATTATTGACTGTCCGTCTTTTAACAGATCCCAAAATAGGTAATAATCAATGATCGGTTATATCGACTATCTATATGAAAAAAATAAGGATAAAATATACTAACCGTTCTTATTAATAAAAATTAGAATTTGAATTTAAACTATATAAAATTTGAATTTAAATTTGTCTTCAAACTAATCTTTGTTTGTGACAAAGATTTGTTTAAATTTAAATTTGAATTTAAGTAATCTTTATTTTTAACAAAGATTAATTTAAATTTAAATTTGTATTCAAAATTAGTTTGAATTTAAAACTAGTCTTTGTTACTGTGTATATGCAAATGCAGAACACCTAAAACATTTTGCTAAGAAGCTATGTTATTTATATACTTATTTTTTTTATTAGCAAAAAAATATTATTTATAAAATAAGAATTGGCTAACATAAAAAACTCAAACAAAACCTCAAACCAAACCAACACTAACCACCAGAACCCAACAAAGAACAACACCAAAAGAGAAAGGTTGGCAAGGAACTAATATGAGAAGAAAAGGAGACAAGCCAAACGACCTACACTTTCTCACAAAACATATGCCAAAACTAATTTCAATCGTTAGAAATCATACAAAATAGGGCGGAAGACAATATAATTATGGAAAAAGAAATACAATAGAATAAATTTCATACTAAAACCAGAATCAATACTCACCGACTGTTGCTTGTGGTCTCCTCTCCAATGATCGAAGAAAACAACGGACGAAGCTAAGGCTCTCCCGTGATCGGAATTCGATGACTGAGACGAACGACGGAGGGTGAAGGAGAGCGAGAGTCAGTCGCACACGGAGATGATCGAGAGGAAGAGATCAAGATGAGGAGAAGAATGGGGGCGCAACCAACAGAGATCGAGAGGAGAAGAATAATGGCGGCGCAACAGATCGAGAAGGGAGAAGAAGAAACTAGGGGTCGGATTATTAGGGGAGTTTTTTAGCGACGCTCATTGAGCGTCGCTAAATAGTAATTGCGCGTCGCCAACACTACGTAACACGACGTCGTTCTAATAATAGAACTATTAGCGACGCCCCGTGTGCGTCGCTAAGTTTGGGCGACACACGTGTGCATCGCAAATAGAGTTTTGCCCGTCGCCAAAAGTTGGCGCCCTTTTTTTTGGCGCGGGAAATCCTTTTTCCTTGGCTTCTAGCGACGCACGTTCTGTACGTCACTAATAGGGTCTTTTAGCGACGGATTTTGCGCATCGCCAATAACGTGCGTCGCAAAAAACTACTTTTTTTGTAGTGGGAGCAACTCACTAAAACCTTTGATGCAATTTTTATAACATCGAATATAATCCACTTACACAAGATAAGTAAGGTGCAACTCTTGTAACTTTTGGTATAACTATTTCAAACGTAAAGTGTAACTTTTATACTATTATGTGCAATTCTTATAACATTGAATAATTAACTTACACAAATAAAACAAAACAAAGATATGGTAAGCTTATTCTTGCTCTCTTTCAGTAGGTGTGTGTGCGAGTATATATGTGTGGCGTGTATAACTACACAAAAACACAAGGTAACTATAAGAATCAAATGTTCTTTCTTTTTTCTTTTTCATAATTTCACTTTCTTTTTCATAAAAGGTCAGGGAAACAGTATAGAGAATATACAAGTCTTTAAGTATGTCAATGAGTGATAGAGGAGGTAGAAGCCAATGGTGATAAATATAGGAAGAGAAAGACTTACTTGTTAAAGGCGAGGTCGACAATGACGATGTGGTCAACGGCGATGGCAACGGTGAAGTGACAGAGTACCGACCACGAGGCGATGAGAAAGTGTGACAACAAGAGTTAGGGTTAAGGGAATCAATTAGCTATCTGAAAATGCATAAGTAAAATAATGGCATGACTTTAAAAGGGTAATTTTGGCCTACAAAATATCAAATAGAAAAAATTGATATATTTATAATATTTATGATATCTTTTAATTCAAGTATAAAATATGATTTTTTTCTAATTTAGACTTTGAACATAATTGAATCTTAAATATAGATCAAAATTATGACTGAATTTTAATTGTCACTTTAATCTATCCATGTAATTGATCTTTCTTATGATTTAAAAAATATATATTTAACTTCACAGTATATGGAAAAACCATTACTTATTTAGTGGCTTGTTTATACTGTCTCTATATATTCTCACATTTACAATGCAATAAATTAGTACATGACAAGTTTTAATGCAGCTACGTCTATCTCATTCTTGATGCAAAGTATTATTTTAAATACAAGGTGTCTCCCATACTTGAAGCCAAGTATTATTCCTAAAGACATAAAAAATAAAACCTACATTTAATGCAAGTTAGATGAGCTGTTCTAACTGTTCTAAGATGTCTCTCATGCTTGAAGCCAAGTATTATTCTAAAGACATCTAATTAATTATTATTATTTTTTTTATATTTTCATTAATTAAAAAATATTTCTACATTTAAATATTTTTGCTACATAAATAAAATTGTATATACAACTTTTTAATGACTTTACTTTTTATTAAAAAAATAAATAAAATATTTAACTTAAAACATAAAAAACTTATAATGTCACTTTCAAATAAATTAATTAAGTTTCCTAATGTCATTATTTTTCTTACTTACAATACTTTTGATTTCAGTTATGTTAAATTAATAAATATAATTACTCAGACATGTCATAAATGAGATATATTTAAATACATATATAATTATTTTATCTCTCTAATAATTAATATTATAAATAATTTTTTTGAAAAAAATATTAATTATTAGGTAATAAAATTATTAATTATCTACTATGGAACTAAGTTGGTTCTTTAAAAATTTATTAATTATTAGAAATTATTAAATTATTAGATATTACTTATTAAAAGAGAGTTGACGGTATATAAAAAAGCTTATTAAAATAAATTGTTGGGTCTTGAGATAAATGTATATCATAAGTATTTTGATGTCAAAAATGATATTTGAGTTTTTGAGTGAATTATTAATAAGCACTTAAAGAGAATAAAATGTTTTCCTTGCCTTTGGATATTAAATTATGTTTAGTCATGTGTTATGATAATAAAATTATATTATTTATATAATTAAAATATATATATATATATAAAAAACAATATAAATCAATAATTTTTAATTTTTAATATTACATATGTATTATCTATATTATACACATATTATATCGAATATAATATTCAATATTTTACTAGAGTAAGTATCACTATTAAATGCTTATCATTCATTATCTAATATATTTATTTATATAATTATATTTAATTACATACATAAATCTTTTTTTTATCAGCAAAAGAGAATTATCATTAATGATAGAAGAATTACATCAATAACAAGAAAGAGATGCAAAAGACATCATAGTAGAAAACCAGCATCCTAAGTTAGCACCTTGGAGTGTACAAATCATCTGTCAGCCACCCCACAAACAGCTTACTAAACCCAATTGGCAAGAAGCCAACCAAAAACCCACACCCACAATACAACTAAGAGCGGCGGATTTAGAAATATTAGTCAAGGGAGAGACAAATTATAGGTATAAAAATTTAGAGAGTTTATATAAATATAAGAAAAAATTGTGGAGGATAAGTCTTATTTCGTTAAAAAAATTCAAACAAACTTAGTGACAAAAAAAAAAACAAGATCTAATTTTTTGGGAAAGTGAAATAGCGCTAGCAGGTATTAAAATTTAGATAAATTCTTATGAATACATAAAAATATTTAAGAGGATCAAGTTCTATTCTATTAAAATAATTAATAAAATTAAGAATAAAAAATATAATATCTAAATTTTGAAGGACCATGACCCCCTCTGTCTCCCTTAAATCCGTCACTGCAACTAAGGGATACAAACATGCCCTGACACGAAAAACTTTAAACCAGAAAAAGAATTAAAAAAAAAAAAAACGGTTTGATATATTTTAAAAACGGTTTGATATACGCACATACATACATACATATATACAGACACACACATAGGCAGAACATACTGAGAATATTGGCGTTGTTTAAGAATTGTTTGGTAACTAGGAATGACATACAAACAAATTTTTGGAAATAGAAGTAGGATAAGATCGATGGTAACTTGAACGTTGGCATGATAGTAATATTTGTGTGAGGTGGTGACAATTTTCCAACTTCATAAACAAGCTTGATCAATTTAATGGAAAAAAAAAAAAACTAGAGGAATCCAATTAAACAAAACCCACTATTTGGACAAAAGGTGCTGCCAAATAAGCTCATTAATTAATTTGTTTTTATGAGCAAACTGTCTCACAGGACGTTTAAAATCGCGTAAGCCAACCACGCTGAACCAAACAGCACCTTAATTGATAAAACATACTCGGAAACAACTTAATTTCATGATTTACTTTCAATATTTTGCACGAAGATGAGCAGGTTAGTTCAGGAGTCCCAATTGAAACTCTGTGTGTGTGTGTGTGTGTGAGAGAGAGAGAGAGAGAGAGTGATACAGGGATTATTGAAGATAGAACCTTCAACAAGTCAATATTCATTTAAAAGATAGATACACTATCATTCATAGAAAATGAAGCCACCAATACAAGGTTTTCCATCAAATTGATAGAAAATGGATCACACCCATGTTTATCAACAGACACACCATTTTCAAAATATATAGAAACTCTCTAGACTTTAAGGTCTTCCATCAAATTGATAGAAGATGGATCACACCCATGTTTATCAACAGACACACCATTTTCACAATACATAGAAATTCTCTAGACTTTTATTGTACAAGTACTTGATGCACCATGTGACGAGACCTTTTCTGTCTATGCCTGGAAATGATGAGTTTCAATATCTTTGGTAACATGAATCACAAAGTCCATCAATGTATTCGGATCTGGGACATCCTCATTCAGCTTTTCATATTCAAAGGTCCAGGTCACTATGTTGTTTTCACCCTTTGTGTCCACATGAACAGTGATTATGAAGGTCATGTACAACTCTTTGAGATCTCCCTCGATCACCTTAAAAGTCACTGATTTGTTTTCCTCATCTATGGCTTCAATTCTCTCCTTAGCAATCTTTTCTTTCCCATCTGTCAAAGCACATAAATAGAAGAAATATTATGACCAAGTCTATATACACACACACACACACACACACACAAATACATATATGACATTGCTAGTGTAAATATAGAAATAGTGTTGCCTTACCATGGGTATAATTCCAGAGGATAACAGAGCCTACAGTCCCCCAGTCTCCTTCATGCAAATCAACACCCTGTATATTATCAGGACTCATTTTGGATATGTGGTGTGGTCTGCTTTTGAAGATTTCATGGAAAACATTACCGTCAGATCTGATCTCTGTTTGACGTACCAGCTTACCAGTTAGACCCATCTCTTCCAATAAAACCCAGAAAGCCAACAATTAATAAAACAGTATGGACAGAAGGGATAGGAGGCAAGAGGTGGTGGAGAACAATTCCTAACATGCCATCTTCATATATAGTAGAGCTGTGAGTTAGGATCAGATCCTCTCAAATTGCCAAGGGTCAACTTGGCTTGTCCAGCTACTTTATGTATAATTAATATGTGAAATGATAAGAACATGAGTTATGGTCACTTGCCATTTGATTGATGAGTACATTATATGTGTGCACGTAATATTGATACGTAAAATGCACGCACTAATCAAATCACGAGTAACGCACTAATCAAATCACGAGTAACTTTACTTGTGATTGACCATAGCAGTCTTTTAATTAATATATATGTCACCCACTCACCCCACACACATGTAAGTATAATTTATGAGATTATATATGTACATAGAGAGAGTAGCACCATAGTAAAAATTTTCATGAATCTCAGTGTCTAAGAAGAATCACATATCATGCAAGACAAGAAATTTTTTAGCGTGATCAGAACAACCTTGTTATTTATTTATATTTTTTGAGAAATTATTTCATAAATCTCTTACATGATATACCAGTCTATATATTTTTAATGTTTTAAATTAAATTATAAAGACCGTCATACACGATGTGACAGAATAATAAAATAATATCTCATGAAAAATTATTTCATCAACCATCATGTAATATAATAACTTATAATTTTAATATTTTATGAAGTTACGAGACTCTGTCTCTCTCAATAAAAGCAAGCTTACTAGAATTTAATCTTTATTAAAGGGAAGGTCTTAACTTTTACTTTATGAGCTTCTCCAACTTAAAATATTGAAGTTACTGTCTGATATCATCTTTATTATATTTTTCTACGATAGAGTACAGTTTAAGTTTGCTCTTTCAATCATTTAATCTTTGATCAACTGAGATTCTTATCAATTTTATATCCTTGTATGACGCATTGTAGAGCTTAATAAAAGATTAAGTGTAGCAAGTAGACAGGTTAGATCACATGATTCACGCTCAACTTGTCATGTTCTGGTTAAATGAATTATTAAGTCATTCATTTCGTACTTGGATATTTAGATAGTCATTATTGCCAATAAAAAAATGTTTCATGCACTCGGGAAATGAGCTTTCTGATATTGTTTGAATAATTATCCAGTATAACGACGATCTCTCATAATTTCTTAAAATTCAGGATAAGTAATTAAATTTGTGAGGAACAATTCTTAGAATTTATTAAAATTCAGGATAAGTAATAAAATTTGTAAGAGATAATTATTTTATATTAAATAATGATGTGAAGTAATGATTATACTAGATAATTTTTCAGGATTATTAGCATCCATCTTTTAATAAGTTCTAAAATAGGTAATAATCAATGATTGGCTATATCAACTATTTATATGAAAAAAATAAGAATAAAATATACTGACCGTCCTTAATAACAAAAATTAGAGTTTGAATTTAAACTATATAAATTTAAATTTAAATTTATCTTCAAACTAATCTTTGTTTGTGACAAAGATTTATTTAAATTTGAATTTGAATTTGAATTCAACTAATCTTTATTTGTAACAAAGATTAGTTTGAATTTAAAGTTGAATTTAAAATTAGTTTGAATTTAAATTTGAATTAAAATTCAGAATAAGTAATTAAATTTGTGAGGGACAGTTACTTCGCGTTGGATAATGATGTAAAGTGATGATTATACGGGATAATTTTTTGGGATTATTAGCGTCCATCTTTCAATGGATCCCAAAATAGGTAATAATCAATGATTGGCTATATCGATTATCTATATGGAAAAGATAAAGGTAAAATATACTAACCGTCCTTATTAAAAATATTAAAGTTTGAATTTAAATTATATAAAATTTAAATTTAATTTTATCTTCAAACAAATCTTTGTTTGTGACAAAGATTTATTTAAATTTGAATTTGAATTAAACTAATCTTTATTTGTAACAAAGATTAGTTTGAATTTAAATTTAAATTCAAAATTAGTTTTTGTTACTGTCTATATGCAAATACAGGACACCTAAAACATTTTGCTAAGAAGCTATGGGGTTTTAATATTCCTCCCAAGTTACCACTTGGACAGAACACTATTCAGAAGGTGATGCTGATCTTTAAACCCCATGGTGGTTTCATTCACTAACATGGTGACTTCATGGACTTCCATTCAGGCCGGCTCAATATAATTAGGGGCATAAAGTGAGAAAGTAATAACTCTTAATGAAACTTTTTTTTATGTTAATATAGATTTTTACTTTGTTTCTTTTATATCTATATTATTTTAATTTTTGTAATATAAAATTTATTTGTTTTCCAATAAGAGAGATATTGAATAAAACTCTACTAATAAATATTTTACACATTTTTTTTTTATCTTAATAGAAAACAATAAAAAAAATGATTATAATATGAAGAAAATTCTAGAATTAAATTATTTTCATGGAATCTTTATGGGGCCTTTTTTTATAGAGTTAGATTTTTATTACCTTAAACTTCTAGTTTCATTATACTATAAATATATAAAATTTGGGACTTTTTTGTAGAATTAGATTTTTATTAATCTCAGACTTTTAATTTCATTATACTATAAATACCAAAAATTAGGGATCTTTTCTTTAGGTGAGGCCTAAAGTGATTTTGGAGACTTTTTATACCGTTAGAGTTTTATTAATCTTATATTTAATTCTAATTTCATTATATTATAAATACTTAAAATTTGGGACCTTCTTTTTAGGTGGGCCTAAAGCGATTACTTTGTTAACTTTATGCTTGAGCCGACCCTACTTCCAATAGGACATTAAATTAGGTGGCCTTCAGTTGAAAACCAATTAAAAATGAAACATAGAGATAGAAACGGAATAGTAGTTGATATTTGATTTCCTTCTCTCTAATAATTGGAGTGAACAATAATGTTTTTGAACCACATACAAGGAGTGGCGCAGACAATTCTTCCATGCCCAACTAACTTCAAGTGTGATTTATATAACATCACCTCACAGCACAAAAACATGAAAGAAATCAAACATGTTGAATTTTTTAAAATCCAAATAATACAGGGTCATTACTTACCCAACCAAAGAAAAATTCTCTAAATTCAAAGTTGATATATTGATAAAAGATGTCAAATAAGAATCTATTACACTATATTTATAAAGCCAAAACACTACTAATTCCAATAAAAAACTACTAAATGTTATACTAATACTAACCCGAATAGAAAACTGAGAAAATACTTCCTAAAAAAGTTAAAAATAAGAGTCATTCTGTCAAAGGTCCTAGAGATCAAACTTAATTATTCTAAGGTTCAAGACTAATTCAAGTATACCATTAAGTCCAACAAAATTGTTTTGTCCAAAATACCCCTTACACTAAAAAAAAAAGAAAGAAAAGACTAGCAGTCGAAAAACTTCTGTAAAATCTGGGAGGTCCTTCAAAATTTTTTGGCAAACTTTAAAATTCATTAACTTACAATTTATAAATAAATTTTTTTATAAAATTTATATATTTAAATTCTATACATTGAGATCTATCAACCAAGATCCATGTTGAATATGAAAATCTGAAGAAAAAAAAAGTGTAAATTTTACACATTTGTACTAAAAATCTGTTATCCAACAAAAGTGTAAAAACTTACACTTTTATAAGAAATTGAGAAAATTAGCTATTGTTGATAGTTTTTTAGAGCTTTTATCTACATATTAGATGTACTGATTTTCAAGATTGTGAAAATCTGTCAAAAAATAATATTTAAAGCATGGGTAATTAAAAACTCACTCGTTGTGAATCGTCATTAAAATATATCCACAACCTGCCACATCAATACACAGGACTACACAACAGATTCGCCGCATGATCTGTCAATTCACATTAAACACATTACACCCATATCATTTGAAATAACAAAGTACAAAACCCAAGGACCTTAGGCCAAAAAAACTCAAAAAATAAACTGTGACACTGTAAAATTTTGTCTCAACAAAAGTTTAAAATTGTATACTTTTTCAGTGAAAAATCTCTCAACGAAAATGTGAAATTTTACACTTTGCCAATGAAAGACTGTCTCAGTAAAAGTGTGAAATTTTACAATTTCATAAAAATTAAGAAAATTCTCAATTATTATTAGTTTTATTGTGTTTTTGGCATGTTAGATGCTCAAAATGAATTTCAAAGTCAATGAAGATTTGTCCCAAAAAAAAAAAAAATTCAGTATTTAAAATGGGGATGAATTGTTTGATTTACTGGGCTCAAATGGGTTTGTTTCCTTTTCTATTGGATTGCATTTTGTTCTTATAAAGTTACAACTTAAATCTTCAAGGTTTCTCCTCTCACTAAATGGACTTCAACAACTGGGCAAACATTATTCGAGGCATGAAGAAGATTTTCTTCATAATTAAATTTTTGGTGTCATAGAGCAATAACCAAATCAGCAGTGGCTCAGACCGCTGTCCCCGTAAACAATAAGCTGCTCTCCAACTGGTTCCACTTCAAAGTCAATCTGAACCCGTTGCATCTGGGTTTGATCCGGCCCCAACTAATGCTCCATTCATGGGCTCCATCTCTAATCAATCAAGAATCTGTTTTTTAAGATATCACCGGGAGGAACATGACCTTGTCGCCATCAGTGGTGGAGTGGAGTAGCAGTCATGTGGCAGTTGCGCGATAGTAGTGGTTGTCACTCTCACGGTCGCGGCGATGAAGGGGCAAGGATCACAAACAGGTTTGGTGGCGACCCCATGAATGAACATGAGATCCTGACTTTGTTCGGGCACATCTTTTGAAACAGAAAGACGGAAGATTATAAATAATCTAAGAGTAAAAAAGTGATATATCAAAAATTGATTGGTGAAATGGATCTAAGTGTAAAAAAATAAATGACCTACTGTCCTTAAGCTTAAAATGAAATACGTCGTGAATCTTATTTTAATTTATAATCTTTTTAAAAGACTTGAGACTAATTAACTCTAAAAATAAAGCACGTCTCGGGTCATTAAAAATTCGAAAAGTTAACGATCAACGTCACACTACTTGCCCCCAAGGACAGCAGAATTAATATACCTCTGCTCTAAAAGTTAATTGGGTTCCCTACCCGGTTCTTCCATATTATGTTCCTTCTTCAACATTCCTAGAGTTGTGCCCATAGAGGGGCAAGAAAATATTGTTAGTAGTGATAAGAGAGAGAGAGAGAGGGAGAGAGAATTCCTCAGCTAAATTTATGATATTGTTAAATAATACTTGATCGTTCTTTTATTTCTGTATGATAGTCCCATTATATTTTTAGTCTAAATTGCAAATACCCCATTAGCTCAAAATACTTGCTAGCCCAGGAAAATCTAAATACTAAGAGGCTTTACTTAAGTGGTCATATTTGAAGAAGGGATGATAATTTATTCCGTTTCGTTGGGAATTCGTCAACTCTGATCCTAATGAGATGAGTTTAAGGGAAGTTATTTCCATCCGGTTAGGGTTTGGGGTAGGTTTGAGGAGAAAGCATCCCGTCCCGCTCCGATTATATAAAATAAAATAATAAAAGATTTGTTGTGCCACATAACTAATATTTATAATGATATTTTTTAGTCCTCCATTAAAAGTTTATATAAATTTAATAGGGTTATATGTTTGAAAAAGAAAAAGTGTCATTTTAATTCTCTAATAATATTTATATTTCTTATTTTAATACATGCATCGTTTTGTTTGAAATATGTTCATTACAATTAATTTAATAAAATAAATAAAAATTTAAAAATATATAGAGACTCTAATGGGGACCTAGCCCTGTCTATCACGGAGTTTAAATAGGTTTGGGAGAAAAAAAAATTCACAAGGGATTGGGGAAGAGACCTCTAGCCCAAAACCCGCTCAGTTATCATTCCTAATTTCAAGCATACACTATTAATACAAAAGAAGCTTAACAGAACTACTAAATCTTGGATATATTCAAATTAATACATATTTTCCACTTCAACACTATTGATACAAAAGAAGCTTAAGAGACCTACTAAATCCTGGATATATTCAAATTAATACATATTTTCCACTTTAGAAAAGTTGAGGCGAGTAATTTTATATATTTTTAGTTTTATCCTCAATTTGATTTGTCACTATGTGATGCTTTTGGAAACTATGTGGTCCAAAAGCATTCCATGATGTCACATTAAATTGAAGATACAAATAAGAATAATATTGGAGATTCATAACATTTTTCACAGTGCACCTTAGCACACTTTTATTACACAACTAGTACATTTTACAACTAAACAGAATTTAGTTTCTATACTTTGAGAAGGTAAGCATCCACATCTCTGGATTGAGTGAGTAGAAAGTCAAGATGAGAGTGTGGAGTAGGGACGTCCTTATTTGCCTTCTCATATTCCAAAGTCCATTTCACCAAATTTGTGCTGCCCTCTAAGTAGCCTAATGGGTGGCCTTGAAACTTTTGTAGTATTTTGTAACCTCTCCACCGATGAGATCGAATGAAATTGACTTGTTTTTTTCATCTAAAGCATCAATTTTGTCCTTCGCAATTATAGGTTACCTGTACCCAATTTATCGAAAAAGTACAAGTATTAATAATAGGACAGTGCTTGACTTCAAAAAAAGTATGAAAAATTTTCTTTTACTCACATATGTGTCTTAATCTTAATGTATCACATATATATATGTGTACTTATAAAGAGATGGAGAGAGAGAGAGAGTGTGTGTGTGTTCAATCATAAACATCTTTAGTTAAAATTATTCTACGAGTTTATCACATGAATGTGACGACCTCTATGATTTTAACTTTACAGTGAGTCTTACACAAATCTTACAAAATACTAAAATTATAAAGATGGTTTCACCAGCATAATCCTAGATACCAGTCAAGTGCATCTCAGCACACTTTTATTACACAACTAGTACATTTTACAACTTAACAAGGTTTAGTTTCTATGCTTTGAGAAGGTAAGCATCCACATCTCTGGATTGAGCGAGTTGAAAGTCAAGATGAGAGCGTGGATTAGGGACGTCCTCATTTACCTTCTCATACTCCAAAGTCCATTTCACCAAATTTGCATTGCCTTCTGAAGTAGCCTAAAGGGTGGCCTTGAAACTCTTATAGTGTTTTGTAACCTCTCCACTGATGAGGTCAAATGAAATTGACTTGTTTTCTTCATTTATAGCATCAATTTTGTCCTTCGCAATTACAGGACTACCTCTACCCAATTTATCAAAAAAGTACAAGTATTAATAATAGGACAGTGCTTGACTTTAAAACAAGTATAAGAAATTTTCTTTTACTCACATACGTGTCTTAATCTTAATGTATCACATATATATGTGTACTCATAAAGAGATGGAAAGAGAGAGAGAGTGTGTGTGTTCAATCATAAACATTTATAGTTAAAATTATTCTATGAGTCTATTACATAAATGTGACGACTTGTATGATTTTAACTTTACAGTGAGTCTTACACAAACCTTACAAAATACTAAAATTATAAACACGGTTACACCAGCATAATCCTAGATACCAGTCAAGTGCACCTCAGCACACTTTTATTACACAACTAGTACATTTTACAATTGAACAGGGTTTAGTTTCTATGCTTTAAGAAGGTAAGCATCCACATCTCTAGATTGAGCGATTAGAAAGTTAAGATGAGAGTGTGGAGTAGGGACGTCCTCATTTGCCTTCTCATATTCCAAAGTCCATTTCACCAAATTTGCATTGCCTTTTAAAGTAGCCTGAAGGGTGGCCTTGAAATTCTTGTAGTCTTTTGTAACCTTTCCACCAATGAGATCAAATGAAATTGACTTGTTTTCTTCATCTATAGCATCAATTTTTTCCTTAATTTGTAATTACAAGACTACATGTACCCAATTTATCAAAAAAGTATAAGTATGAGTAATAGGACAGTGCTTGACTTCAAAACAAGTATGAGAAATTTTCTTTTACTCACGTACGTGTCTTAATCTTAATGTATCACATATATATGCGTACTTATAAAGAAATGGAGAAAGAGATAGTGTGTGTGTGTGTGTGTGTGTGTGTTCAATCACAAACATCTATAGTTAAAATTATTTTGCTAGTTTATTACATGAATGTGACGACCTCTATGATTTTAACTTTACAGTGAGTCTTACACAAACCTTACAAAATTCTAAACTTATAAACACGGTTACACCAACATAATCCTAGATATCAGTCAAGTGCACCTTAACACACTTTTATTACACAGCTAGTACATTTTACAACTCAACAGGGTTTAGTTTTTATGCTTTGAGAAGGTAAGCATCCACATCTTTGCATTGAGTGAGTAGAAAGTCAAGATGAGAGTGTGGAGTAGGGACGTCCTCATTTGCCTTCTCATATTCCAAAGTCCATTTCACCAAATTTGCATCGCCTTCTGAAGTAGCCTGAATGGTGGGCTTGAAACTCTTGTAGTATTTTGTAACCTCTCCACCGATGAAATCGAATGAAATTGACTTGTTTTCTTCATCTATAGCATCAATTTTGTCCTTTGCAATTGCAGGACTACTTGTACCCAATTTATAAAAAAGTACAAGTATTAATAATAGGACAGTGCTTGACTTCAAAACAAGTATGAGAAATTTTCTTTTACTCACATACGTGTCTTAATCTTAATGTATCACGTATATATGTGTACTTATAAGGAGATGGAAAGAGGGAGAGGGAGTTTGTGTGTTCAATCATAAACATCTTTAGTTAAAATTATTCTACGAGTCTATCACATGAATGTGACGACCTCTATGATTTTAACTTTACAGTGAGTCTTACACAAACCTTACAAAATACTAAAATTATAAACACGCTTACACCAGCATAATCTTAGATACCAGTCAAGTGCACCTCAGCACACTTTTATTACACAACTAGTACATTTTACAACTGAATAGGGTTTAGTTTCTATGCTTTGAGAAGGTAAGCATCCACATGTCTAGATTGAGCGAGTAAAAAGTCAAGATGAGAGTATGGAGTAGGGACGTCCTCATTTGCCTTCTCATATTCCAAAGTCCATTTCACCAGATTTGCATTGCCCTCTGAAGTAGCCTGAAGAGTGGCCTTGAAACTCTGGTAGTATTTTGTAACCTCTCCACCAATGAGGTTGAATGAAATTGACTTCTTTTCTTCATCTATAGCATCAATTTTGTCCTTCGCAATTACAGGATTACCTGTACCCAATTTATCAAAAAAGTATAAGTATTAATAATAGGACAGTGCTAGACTTCAAAACAAGTATGAGAAATTTTTTTTTACTTACATACGTGTCTTAATCTTAATGTGTCACATATACAATCATATATATTTGTGTACTCATAAAGAGATGGAGAGAGAGTGTGTGTGTGTTCAACCATAAACATCTTTAGTTAAAAATTATTCTACGAGTCTATTACATGGGTGTGACGGCTCCTATGATTTTAACTTTACAATGATTTTTATACAAATCTTACAAAATACTAAAATTATAAACACCATTACACCAGCATAACCCTAGATACCAGTCAAGTTGAAGCCGAAGCTGAAGCTGAAGCTAGTTGGCTATTCCATCTTAAACTTTCAATAATTCATTTATGGAAGTTTTTTTTTTCTCTCTCTCTCTCTCCACCCTTACCCCTATTAATATTGTAATAAATGTTCGCCAGACATGTATTTACATAGATAGACATATTGTTACACATTTACATATATTTGCTGGTGTGGATGGCTCTTTATTTCAAAGTTCAGACTTACCCATTATATAGGTCCAGAGCCGGACAGAGCCCACACTCTTTCCATCTCCTTCAAGTACTTCAATGCTTTGGAACTTGCCAGGGCAGATCTTGGGCATGAGGTTGCTCTTGTTCTTGAAAATATCAAATAACCTAGTCGGGGAGGATTTAATCTCTGTTTGGACCTCAATCTTACACATTTGGGCCATTTTCTTTCTTAATTTATTCAAGGAAGATAAATAATAAAAGAAATAAGAAAGAACAATGTTAGAGTTGCGGGTATGAGAGGGGTTGAATGAGTGCTTTATATACTGTTTAAAGAAAAAAAAAATGATACCCAGTTGTGTTTGATGCCTTTTGTGGTTCATTCAAATTGCAGTATAAATAATATTTTATATCTATATCTATAGATTTATTTATCAAGCTATGACCCTTTTGGTCTACCACTTGTTATGATTCCCACGAGCAATTATTCATGACACGTAACATAGTATCATAAATGTACATCAATACATGTGACAAATCATTTAATCAATGAGACTATTAGATCAGAACATTCAATAATTCTTCGACTCCCACACCCACGTTTGTTGTTGCAAATCCTCAGTCTTGTGGTTAGTCCATCCATGCTTATAGTTGGGAAACGAAAATAATTTCAATACTTAGTGAATCACATACTCTCAAGGTGAAATGATGAGCCACATATACATGATACATATTTGGCATATCATCACACCCCGGAAACATGTGCTCTTGAAATACCTAATAATTCTCATTGTGAAACTGCCAAAACAGGCCAGGAAAGGAGTTTATTTTCTTTAGAAAGAGAAAAAAACGCATTTTAGGAAGGATGGAATTAATCTCTCAATTCTCAAGGTGAAGGATGGAATCTAAAGGGCATATAATGGACTCCTCTCTACTCCTTTTCTCAATTTCTTTCAAGATAGTTTGGATGCATGATATATCATTTATTATTTAATTATTTAATAACAAATATATGATATGTCACGCATCTAAGACTACATTAAAAAAAGTAGAAAAAAGTATAATGGATAGGGTCCTAATCCAAACTTATCTCATAAGTTCGATAGTTAGATAATTGCTTCAAATTTAGAGAGAGAGAGAGAGAGAGAGAGAGAGAGAGAGAGTATTCCAATAAGACTCTTTTACGAGATATTTTTCAGTGAGTTCGGTAGACTACGTGATTTTGTATCTTGTCAATTGTATTTTGTCATATGTACTATATTCCACTAAATAAAGTAGTCATACCACATACGACAAAATATAATTAAAAAAACACATTGTCACGTACTATACCGGACCCTTAAAAAATTTTCCCACTTTCACCATATACTAATATATTGTGCCATTATTCTTCTAACACAACCTTTATCTCTATCAAATCAATGGGAACATGGAGAATCAATTGGACCACGGTACCACCAAGGCAAGATGTATCACAAGCCACCTTCATGAAAAAAGAAAAAAAAAAAAGCATTCACATTCATGAAGATGCTCTTTCCTCTTTGCTATTGCAATAGCCTCCATTAGACAGCCTTGAAGCATAAACCCCCGGCACAAGAAAAAGTAAAGCTTGGCAATAATTGATTATGAAAATCACGGAAATGATTGAAAGGAGGATTCGGGGCATATATAGTGCACTAGCTTATTCCATACAAGTCACTCTTCCACAATCAACTTTATACTAAAAATGGAATTCCGGCTATCGACATTGGCATACACTCCCCAATTGGAATATTTCTTAGTCGAACAGGGTCCATAGATTAAGTTTACCAATCACACTTTTCACATGATTGATGGTGATTGATCTAATCAATGAACAGGTTCATAAAATTATGATACCATTTATCGCATCAATAAGGGTGAAGGGAGCATAAAGAAATTACTTTTGCGCGAAGGACAAAACTTGAACACCAATCTTTCCTAAGGTACCAATTTTGATGAAAAATGACTTAATAATTGACAGCAGAATGAGTTGAAATGGCCTGTTGGGGTCACATCCTCAACCTTTTTTGAGATGAAATTCTGCAAATCATCCCTAGCTAGACACAACATTACTTGAAACCTATAAAGTCTTTCCCATGAAATGAAGTGTAATTTCTCCATTTCCAGTGATTTTAGTCTGGGCAAAATTAGTATTTTGGAATGTTTTTCTGCTGTATTCATCTTTTGTAACCTCAAAGTTGGGCCCTCAGCTTTTTTCAGAGAGCACCCAGAGCCTGAATTTTCAAGAAACATCTTCAGCATGGTCCAACCAAAATAAGCTGATCTAGATCAAAAGAGAAGAGAGATCATATCTGATCATTTACAGGCCTCTCAATAGTTGGTAGCCCAACTTGATGAATTGTAACCATCTGAGATGAGAAAATATGTTCATAATCATGTACAGTCACTGAGTTACCTTGATTATAATTCTAAATGCACTAAGGCAGAAGCTACCAATCTTTGTGGTTCACTAGTCAATTTGCCTAGCCCTCCATGAGATGTTTCTCAGCCAACTTTAACTACTTCACTAGAATGTATGACATGGGTGGAGTTGTAGGTACAGTATCATGGTGGGTTAAGTCCATAATCAACTTCTTTCGCACTGATGCCATAATTTTCCATAAGCTTTAAGGTGCCGAGCTTTATTCAGAACAAGAAGATGAAAACATTCCATATTTCCATTTCTAGACATGTGAGTGTGTGTTTTTGTACATGCAAACATGTAATGGCAGAAAACCTATAGTCCTGTAGTGGCTGTTCATATATGGACCAACTAAAACCTAACAGAAGATTACATATCTGAAAGAACTTACAAGGTTCATATAATATAATTATTGAGAAAAAATGTAATAAAAAAATAAAAATAAAAAGACTTCACTAGTGATATTGCTCACTTGTTTAATAAGTCGGGAAGATCCTTCCTCGAGCTCAATACAATCAGGGAGATAGAGAAACCATTCTGCTTTTCTGAACCAATATTCAATCACCTTCCTTTTCACTTTCTTCATCTTCTCTAGATAAAGTGGGAGATGCCGATCCAAACATCTGCACAGTTAACTTCCACCTACAGGGAGAAGTCCCAAACTTTCATTTGTTTTTAGTAAAAACACGTTAAAGATTATGAGCATCATCAGCCAAGAAATAAGATTCCTGCAGTTACAAACCTAAATCCACTGAGTAAAGGTTGAACATATAATCTTGGTTAGAGATCAAATCGGTATGGTATACCATTTTCAAATTTATCCAATGAAATATCAATCTATAGAAGGAAGATTAAATCGGCAGTCTTGGTTAGAGAAAATCATTATGTCACTCGTTTTCAATTCCAAGCTAATAAAAAATCTAGTCAAATTTTCAATTGTATAATCATCTTTCATAGAGAAAGCAGCATTTCTCAAATCAATCCAATATCACCCAGTGATTGCTAAGTAGTTCAAGAAACAAGAACATTTTGAATCAGGATCAACCTCTTCAATGGAATCCACGAGCTATTAAGTGGCCAAAACACAAAACCTTAAACATTTTTTAGAGCATAATTAACTTGATTAGATTAGTCCCTATGATCAGAATTCATATAAGCGTGAATAGGACATTTCTTTTTTGGTTAACAGAATAAAAATAAATCATCGTTTAAATTTAATTGGCTTATCATGATTAGTTTTCCAGTGTGTGTGTGTGAGGCATCTTCTCAAATTTTATGCAGCTGATTAATCTCATTATCATTTCCTTGGAAAACGATTTGGATATCAAAAGTGCCTCCCAAAGGGTTTTTTTTTGGGGGTTAATCACAACTTACGTAAAAGACGTCAAATTATTGTCCATTGGTGTTGTTTGAACGAGGCGAAACCTTCTAATTCATTGTACAATCACAAGGGCTATGTGAACTTTACTAATTAATTGGCCTCTTCGGAGTTTATTGGGTTATGCCTTGGTCTGCGGTGGCGGCGTTAGCCTCATGGAAAGGTAGCATATTGAGCAAGAGGGCCAAAGAGGCATGGCAAATGACTCCTTGTGCTTATGGTGGATAAATTGGATGAAAAGGATTAGTAGAAATTTTTAAGCAGTAGAGTCCCCCAATTTGAAATGTAAAGCCTATTACTTTGAACACCCTTTATTAATTTCTAGATGTAAAGGAGATCAACTACCTACGGATGATTTCATTGTTTTATCTAAACTCCTGAAAAGAATAGTTGAGCATAACCCAATACCCAAATAATTATTGTACTAAAAAATGACATTTTAATATTATAGTAAAATTATTAAAACATAATAATTTTATATTATAATAATGTCAAAATATAAATTTGACATAAATAAAATTATATTCAGCATTGAAGAAAGCTCCAAAGGTGATAAATAAAGCTCAGGAAAAGCTAAAGCATAATAGGTAATCTTGGAAAGAATAGAACAGCTCCAAGGACAAAAGCATTCCAATCTAGCTAGGTAAATGTCTACAATTTATTTTCTTTTCCAATGTACTATGAACACGTGGTAGGCCGGCTTAATCATAAAACTAAGTAAAATAATCAATTTAAGTCACATTCAATGAGAAGATTCAAAATTTTATATAATATTTATAGTATAATTAAATTAAAAATCTAAGTTTCATAAAATTTTAATTCTATCAAAAGATTCCAAACTTTATGAATTTATAATATAATTAAGTTAGAAGTCTAATTTTAATAAAAAAAATGTAACTTTACAAAAAAAAAAAAAAGGGGGCCATAAATACTGCATAAAAAAATTAATTCTATTAGTAGAGTTTAATTTGTATTTTAGTTTAATCTTTTATTGTTATCTATTTAGAAAAAAAAATATGTACAAACTCTATTATTAGAGTTTTATTAAATATATACTTATTCTCTCTTGTTGAAAAATAATTAAATGTTATATAACAAAAAAATATAATATATATACAAAACAAAGTAAAAAATTATATTAATATTAAAAAAATATCTCATTTAAAGTTATCATTTTATAGTTTTAAGTCTCTAATTATATAGAGTTGTCCTATGTGTCCGTAAAAAGTTGTATAACAGAAGATGTGAAGTCTAAAAAATTGAGAATCAATTACATCCAAAATAAATCTTAAGGTTTTTGGAAATTATGATATCACCCCAAAAAAAAATTAATAATAAATAAAAAACAGTTCATCAAAACTAGAATGTAAAAGTTATCTTACCCAGCACAAGAAGAGCTCCAATCCATCCAGTGATTCCCACTTTAGCCAAGGAGAAACCAAGCAAAACCAGCACCCCAAACTGGCTCCAACCCATAAACTATTGCAGTTTCTGGTCACAGCACACGAGGTTGCTATCTGCAAAATCAATTAAATCTAAATTATCCAAATTTGATTTCACAAGAAGATGATATCTAATTAGCCTTAAGTCAATGTTTCTTTTTTTTTTTTTTTACCTCATATTCATCTTGATATGATGACACTTGTAATTTTTCTATAAAGATCAATAACACCCCAATGTGTTTTCACACAAACTTAAACACTCACATATGCCTCTCTACTCTATCATGCAGTCCCCTCTCACGGCCACCATGGGATCCCACCAAAATCGCAATCCAGCACTAGAAAAGTCAGTTCTACCACCTGCGCATCATGACCGCCCTCCACCGTATCCAGAAACAACCAGAAAAATCGCAGACCACCATCCTTGTCTACAACTCCCTTCCGTCGCAATGACTTAACATTTATTTCTCATATTTTTATGAAAATTTTATTCACTTCGTAATCAACCTTAATCCTTGTATCTTAAACACAGTTCAGTGGTCCATGTTTACCAAACATCTATCTTAAATTCTGATTTCTTCACTGAACAATAAAAACCTTCCCATTAAAGATCAATATTTTCCGAAGGAAAGCCAAATTGAAAGCATGGCCCATTGAATTCAAAAATCACAGGAACCACCTACCACTGAATAGTATGTCATTGGGTACTATGAATGTGATACATTCATTAATAATTAATACGACGTGTTTGGGTAGCTGATATCAATCATATCATCATAAATTTTTGCCTTCCAACAACCTGTGATCAAGCATGGGGCCGTTTCTTTACCAACCATAACTTCCAAATCGGCAAATGTTCATGAATGCAATGAAGATGCCCAAAATGTAAAAGCAAGCTATTGCCAGCAAAGATGGCAATTTCTTTTTTTTTCTTTTTTCTTTTTTTTTTTTGGCGGGGCGGGGGGGTGGCTAAACAATCAAATTTATGGAAGCTGACGAGAGAGAGAGAGATGCACTCTCATCACACCTCTCTTTAACTCGCATTCGTGGATCTATAATGGCTCCAAACAAACATTCATTTTTCATGGGGGAAAACCATCACCATGCACAAAATAAGAGACTTCTCATCTATTCTCACACCCCAACAGAATCTTTTGAACTATTCAAAACTTCTGTTTCAAGAAATGGATCCCTCTTCTCCAGCCATTTATACAATATTTTAAGGGCTTTGTTGAAAAAAACTCATTCCAAGGAAGTTTCTATTACTTGTTTATGGTTCTCACCTTGAAATTAGTATGGACCATGTTATGTAAAAAGGTGACAATGGTACAACAAATGTGTTTATATTCTATATAATATTTGAGGGAAAGCCAAAGACTTCTAAAAGGCCAATATTGAATATTCAAGTGATTTAGGTGTCCTTCAATTGAACATCGAGCACCATTCTCACGAAATAGTAATTATTTAATAATTTTTAAGATTTATATTTTAATGATTAGATAAAAGAATTACACGTATAATATTATTGTAAATATATACATAACACATCGTCTTATCATTGTTATTAGAACCATTGGATTGGTATTGAATGATTTTTTCTCAGAAAAAAGTATAGTGTACTTCTGCTTCATGGCCATTTTCAGATCAAAGTCAAACAATGGTTGGATAAAGAATAGGAGGGACAGGATGGTCCCTTGAGCAGATTGGACGCCCAATGCATCAAAAGCAGGGTCACTTCCCTATACACACACACTGTGTGTATGTGAATTTAAAATAGATAATGCATTGGGTTCCAATGTTCTAAAGCTTGAGAAAGCGTGTTGGCCCAGCGAGACAGGCATCCCCCTTTTAGAAATATTTAAGCATTTAAGTCAGAAACAGATGTGGTTTCTAGGAATAATCAATCAAGAGCCCACACTCAGCAAAATAATTAAAGCCTCTGACATATTAACATCGCAAACATTTTCACCCATACACGTGTCACAATTAGTCACCATTGATCCCTTGCCTGATTAATTCCTAACGGTATATTACGCTGATTATATAGTCAAATTCTGGATAGATGAGATTAGGAATGATAATTTAATTCGTTAATTTATTTTATTAAAATAATGATAATAAATTTTTATATTATATAATTAATATTTATAATGATATTTTTTAATTATTTATTAAAAATTTATATAAATTTAATAAAATTATATGTTTAAAAAAAAAATAAACAATATGTTAGATTAACATATTACAAGAAACTAAAACTTGTCTATATAATTAAATTTTATTCTTCATAATATGTTAGGGTTTCGATTAAAATAGTCAAGCATAGTTACATTGATCTGAGTTAACAACTTATATATAGTTCCTTTTCTTTTGTGTCAATCTTTACTTATTCTTTTTTTTTTTAAAAAAAAAAAAAGGCTTTAAATTTTTTTAATTATTTTGGATGTTTGAAATATTATTTGTGAATGTCAGATCACTACTCTTTTTTCTTTCTAAATTTTACACTTCAAAGGTGAAGTAGATAATACTTTTTAAAACACTAATCCCATGGACAAATCAATCAGTGTTTACATCTGACTTTATGTTTTGACTTATTTGATCTAAAGATAGCAAAATAAAAGATAGATCTTATGATTGAACCTTGTGTTTTATATAAATATATATATATATATATATATATATAGAATAACTAGAACCCTAATTTTGTTGGACATGATGGCTCAACTTTAGCAAAGCCTATTTTGACTTTTTTTTCCTTTTTGGATACTGAACACCCTAAAGAAAAATCTGACAGTCAAGAGAGCTTAGATAAAAGACCACCAGCAGGGCGCGGCGCCCCTTTGTTTAAAGAATTAAGATGTTCCCTCTTAATGAGAGAAGAGGGTAGTTACCTGATAACCAAAAAGTGAAAAGAGCTTCATGGTGGTTGAGTTGTCTTTCAAAAACTGGGATACCACTTCCTAAAACAACTCTCATCTTTTATCTGAGAAGTAATATTTTATATCTTATCACTTTTATTTCACATTTGTTCAATTTCTCTCACAAATGATGAAATCACTAATAAATTTATGAAGTGAGTTTCATATTAATAAATATGAACTAATATACTATTAAAATGTTACTTATCAAGCAATCAAAAATTTTAAGTTCAGTTAATTAAACTCTACAGAATTAGTTTTCAGTTGTTCCAAACAGCCCTGCATTACTTCCGACTCCTAGTAAGAACAGTGTCATATCCAGGAGGGTGCCCAATCAATCAAAGTTATGGGTGTCTAGTAGTAGACGACTAACAATAACTACAACAATTAATATAGACACAATAATAATTTTAGCAGAGGGTACAGGAGGAGAAGACTGCAAAAGAAACAAGAGCATTAACACTAGGAATCTCTTGTTTTTACACACTACTGCTAAGACTGCCCAATGCGGCCATAACCTCACTAAACCAGTACTGAAAAGGCTAAAGCAATGCTACCATTGATTCTAAATCAGAGTGAATGAAAAGAAGGAATACAGGCTGATAACAGAATGAACTCACACAGTCTCTCTCTAAACAAAAACAAAAAAAAGTTTGAATTCTAGCACTAACCATTAGAATCAACAGTAGCAAAACCCAGACTGTAGATGTTTGTTGCGAGTTGTGAATCTTTTGAAGAGGTTTTGGACCTGTGTGAACTAATCAATGCTACCATTGATTCTAAGTCAGAGTGAATTCTAGCACTAACCATTAGAATCAACAGTAGCAAAACCCACAATGTAGATGTTTATTGCTAGTTGTGAAGAGGGTTTGGACCTGTGTGAACCAATCTCTTATCTTCTCCATATAATGTGTCCGAATTGCTGTCGCCAGTGCCCTTAGATGGAGCTGAAGCTGCATGAAACGAAGCAGTGTCATAAAACCGGGCTTTTCTTGCTTGAGAGTACCGGCTGGACCGACCATTGTTGTTGTGCTCGGCAGAAGATAAACATAACTGAGAGAGAACTAAGATGAACCAAAAGAAAAAAACTACAATTTTAGCTCTAACATTTCTTCTTCTTCTTCTTGTTCTCACACCATGTGTAAAAACTGTCATTGCCACAACCTGTTCTGACTAGCAGTGCTGCTTTAGGCCAGCCAAGAGAAAGACCATTGCAGGCTAAGTGAGATCTCTGACTTCACTATGTAGTGTAGAAATGGCCAAATGGGTGTGGTATATTTTGTATCACTTCGGAATTTCCAAGCCCTTTTGAGAGAGCGAGGCTTCTATGCTCCTTTTCTTGTGGGTCTAGTCACATGATCTTGACCCTTGATATCTGGAAGTTGGAACCTAATTATATCTCTTATATTCTGAATCTTGAAACTTTGGACCTTTTACTTGTACCTAGCTAAACACCAACACCCTGAATTTTTTTGGCCTTCTGGCATCTGTTTGTTATATATTTATCCTCGGAGAAGGGTGGACGAATGGGACTGTGACTGTCCAGTAATAATAGCCGTTGTCTCCGGAATGTTGAAATTATAGTATGAAAATAGAGGCATCGGTAAACTTAGATATTGTACCACCAATTTCTTAATCTTGTGGCTCAATTATGCAGGAGCCACTATCATCTCTCTCTCTCCTTCGTCCACCATTCCACCTAAAACAAATAGGTTACAATTGCACAAAGACACTTCCACTTTAATAGTCTAAGAGCAATGATTCACGTATGTTGGGACAGGAGGAAAAATTTGTAAGTGACGTATCTAAAGATACTTTTTTTATAATATAATTTATTTTCACTCATTAGAATTTTTCAATGAATTACTGATAAAGTCATTTTCAGAATACAACAAAATTTGAAAATTTATAACTAGCAAAATTGAAGGACTTTCTATAAAATCATTTTATTACAATTTCTATTTTGAGATAGAATTTGAAAGTTTGATTATAAATACAAATATGTCTTTTCTCAAAAGAGGTACATTTTCGTAAATACTCATGACTTTTCAAAAAGTCACAAAAAAGATAAAATCTTATTGAAATACTCATTGGACACATCTATTCATGAAAATATTTATTCAACGCACTCATTTGATCATCTCTAATCTAGATTGTTGATCAGACAATCCAAAATTAAATCAATCAAAAAAATTGATTTGTCTTTGACAAATTTGGATGCAAAGGCGTACGCAACTTATTGCGATGAATCAACAAGAACCTTATAAAAGTTAATTAAATATAAGAAATAAGTTTCCATATATAAATTCACAAAAGAAATGTTACGATGTTAGACAAAGTTAAAAATTATTATGATATCAAACAAATGAATTTGGCTCAACAATATATGTGTCAAAGCAATATCCATGCACGCATGAGTGAGATCCATCATCACAAGCTTCCTAACAGATCTCACCCGTATAAATTATGGACACCGCATGCACATAAAGACATTGACCTTCAAATATTATTTATAATATAATACATGAAAACGCCTATGGCTATCCAAAACAATGTATTTGTATATTCAAGATATCAGTGTATATCTTTATATCGACAATGTTCACATAATATATCATTTGTTACCATTGCTTGGTGAATTAACGCAATGGTAAAACGTGTTTGTTATCAAATGTGAGAATGTGATTTTAATTTTTTTTTTTTTAATATCCAACATGAATTCAATTAATTATAAGAGCTTTTACTTCGTATATAAATAATGACAAGAACTATAGGTTTGTGTGTACTCTGTTGGGGTGCAAGTGTAATAGGAGTGAAAATATGTGCAAGAGATGGTTTGGATTCGAAAAAGGGAGAGGGTGGCAGTGTCATTGATGGACATAGTAAGTGTAGAGAAAGAAAGTGAGAGGAGGATAGAGAAGAAGGAGAAGGCATAAACCTCTTTAGTATGTAACATTTCGATCTAATTAAATTGAGAAATTGTGCAATGAAGACTAATTAAGGAGATTGCCTTAATGATTACACAAAAATTGCTTGAAGTGAATTAGTAGCCTAATTATGATGATTAGTATAAGTGATTCAGTTTAAGAATTAGAATTAATTGATCAATTGATGGATGACTAAAAATTTGTTCAAGGGGCTAATGCACAATTTCACCGAATTGGATATCAGGGTCTCTAAATTTGATTTTATTAAGATTAATATGCCAACTTATGATAATGAATAATCACATGCATGAATAGGTAACAACATGACATGTACGTAATGTCTAATATATATGTATATGCACAATATATATATATATATATATCATACAAGGAGAGTGCTTAATAACTATTAATCACCACTAACAAGGTCTGATCCATACCATGCTCGAGCCATACTTCACCCACAAAAGAAAGGCTAATGTGGATTTCGTTGACATGTGTTGAGATGAAAATAACACCAAAATTCTTATTTAAACCCATCAAGCCTCTACAATCTGGTTTCCTATGATCACCATTACTACAAGAGAGAAAACCAAAGAGAAATTTGTGCTCAGACAATGAAGAAGGAAGGGATCGGGCAGAGAAAGAAAGTAGAGAGAAGAGAATCAAGCTTCAAATAGGTTGGTTCCTCTTTAAACCTATATCCTATTTGGTTTATGCGTTAAATTTAAGTATTTCTATGGTTTAATTAGGGTCTGAAAGGCCCTAGACATAGGCATGCATGTGACAACATCCATTAATGGAGCTTGAAGCAAAGAACTTGAAGAAAACTTATTTTTGAATATTGGACCTAAATCTACACATGAAAGAGACCGAGAAAATTGTGGGGTGAGACCAAAAAGATCAAATTTGAGCCTTGAAAAACTAGGTTACAAGTTTGTGCATCAATGGCAACTTGGTGAAAATGAGCACCAAGCTCATTTTCAAAACCATATTCTGAAAGCCAATCAAAAATCATGAACACACGAATTTGAACCAACCAATTTGGTTTAGAAATGACCCCGAACTAATTAAGCTAGTTACAATAACGAGTCAAGAAGCTCAAACCAAGTGATGTGGCTTGGTTAAAGGCTTCAAATGAGTGAAAAATGATAGAACAATTTTTCAGAAATAGAATGATTCGAGAATCAATCTTCGAATTGGTATGAAATGGCACACAAACGCAACTGAAAACCCTAAGTTGATGAAGACGAAAATGAGTCAATCGGGTCAACTCATCAAGTCACTGAGCTTACTTGGACACATGTTGACGCGTGATTAAACATTAAATGAAACGCCACCATTTTGACCAAAACAACCAACAATGGTGTCATTTTTTATGTTGAGTTTAAAACTCATTTAATTCTGCTTTGTTATAGGCTTAATAAATTGGAAACTTGGGGATTTGCTATCCCTAACCTGAATAAGACCATTAAACCATGGATAAGGCTTGTTCGCCACTAGAAAAGTGTAAAATTTTACACATTTTCACTAAGAAGTGTAAAAATTGTACAATTTCATTAAAGTTGAAAAAATTCTTAATTGTAATTAGTTTTATTGAGCTTTAAAGTCACACGTTGGATGGTCAAAAATGACATTTTTAAGATAGTAAAAATTTGTCAAAAAAAAAGTATTTAGAGCACAATGATTAAAAAAGTACTAGTTGTAGAAGTGTAAAATCTATAGATTCTCAAACTGTAAAAATTTTCATTTTCACAAAAAAAATTGAGAAAATTCTTAATCATGTTTACTAAAATAAATACCACAACTTTATAATTACATTCATAATTGTGTGCATATATATATATATATATTTGTGTGTGTGTGTGTGCGCTACAAATTGAAGAAAGAGAAGAAAACAAAATTCTCAATTTGTGTTATAATGCACTCATGTTACTATCATGCCATACAACTAGCCAAAATTCACAAAATAAGGTACAGGGGTATTATTGTGATATAGAAAAAAATAAAAAGCCGCATCAGTTAAAACATTCTGTTCACTAAAAAATAATATAACTGCTTGTCATTATCTCAAAATTAAAAAGAGGGCAGATCTAAAAATAATTAAACATATTTTTTTTAAGAGAGTCAAGCATAATTAACTCTTCTAAGAATAAGGTTATGGGTGGAACATTATTCGAATAGCCGAATCAAAATAGGATGACATCATCCAGGGCACTTGTTGGCCACATGGTGAGTCCTTGGTCCATTTAAGTGCTGATATGACTGCGGGCGCTATTCCTCTATTTAGGGGTGTACATGAGTTAGGTTGGATTAGGTTGGATCATATTATAGTGGAATCGAAATCGAAACCGATCCAACTATAAATAGTTCTAAAAAAATGAAATTGGAACCGAAACCGCTAACAAGTAGATCTGACCTGACCCAAATATTTTCGGATTGAACCGTTTTTTTTTTCTTTCGAAATTTGATATTAAACAATAAAATCATTAAAACAGGCTAATTTTTTAATATCCCTATATTCATGTCTTGTAAATTCATCACAGTTAATAACAGATAGTATGAAAACTTGTTATGTTATTTTCAAAGAGTATGATATAATTTTTTTCTTAAAAAGCATGATTAATATTTTGGCATAAAAATAATAAATTATTTTCACATTTATATTACAAAGATAAAAACTAATTAAATAAAAGAGTGAATAAACAATTACTATAGCAGGTAAAACTTGTTCTATTAAGCATGAGCGGAAAACATCTTTTGTTACCGATAAAATTGGTTTCGTCTCCAATGTACCAGCAGCGCGGTTCTTACTATTTCATTTGGCCGGCTCTTTGTATGTGAACGAAAAATTTTCAATTTTTTCAGATAACATTTGATTGCAAGACGTATCAAATTGAAGCCGAGCAATTGCTGCTAGAAACATAACTTTTCCAATGAACCATTTACTTTTATAAGTATGATGAGGTTCATCTTCTGTAGGGTGAAGATAAAATTTTTCTAATTCCTTGGTTATGTAAAACCTTTTCATCAATATGAACAAAATCAAACATATTACTGAATCTTGGTTTGTTAACAAGACTGAGAGGATCAAGTATTGATAAACAAAATCGCAATCTTACCTTCTTATTATCATCAGTGAGAGAGGGTTTCAATGCATTTGAATGTGGTCTAATTGCACCTTCTTTAATGCGCCTATGGAGAGTAGATTTAGTAACGTTCAATGCATTTGATAGTAATCGAATATTTGTACGATGACGTAACGGAATTTTCATGATTTTGTTGAAATCAATTGCAATTCTCTTGCGACCAACATTTGCAGGAAATTTGCGGATACATTAACAAATCCATCTAAAACAGAGTCTTTCACTCTTTTCCAAATTTGTTAAATGTTTTGATGTTTAAAGAGAACAAGGTAGCAACATTGGTAATAGAATCCCTCTTCAATCTTCCATTTTCACTTTGCTTCAGAAGGGCTTGAAATATTGCTTGCTTTTATTTGTTACTTAATTTTTTTCTTGAGTTGCTACGCTGAGAGTTGTCCATTGATTGTGGAAAAGGTTCCATATTTGATTTGGATTCTAAAAAGAGAGAGTCGTGGAATTAAAGGAAAAAGAAAAAATAGGAAAGGGTGGTGGCAGTTACCTTCTATAAATAAGGGTGAGAGTGTGGGATAAAAGGAATGACAAAAATAGGAAAGGTTGGCAGCTTGTATAAATAAGAGAGAGAGTGTGGGATAAAAGGAATGACAAAAATAGCAAAGGTTGGCAGCTTTTTTGCATCAATAGGAAAGAGAGTTATGGGAGTAGAAGGAAAGAGGAAAAACTGGAAAGTGGGAGATGAAAGAGTCCCGCTGAAAACCAAGAAAAAGAAAGACAAGAAAACTAATTATTTGGCGCCACTTCATATTTTAATGAACTCCCGTCACCCAAATTTTTTTACTCTCAATTTTATTGGCATTGAAACTCTAAAATTAAATGAAAGTAATATAAAAAGTTTAAATAGTTTTACGATAATAAAATAATTTTTCTTAAAAAATTAAAATTCTTAAATGAGTTTTTCATTCTGGAACCAAAGGATATATATATATATATATATAAAATTTTTAAGATTTTTTTAAAAAATATTTTAATTCTTAGATTGAGTCGATTTACTTGAATATTAAATCGAAAGTAATTTAAAAAAATTAATTTTAAAATCACTTTAATCTGAATTTTTTAAAAAACTGACTCAACCGAATTCGAGTCAGTTCGAATTTTCACGATTCCGATTTTTTTGATGCTCCCTAGTCTATCACACGTGAGACTTTTCTATCAGGCAGGCAATCCACGAAGCTTTGATTGTCCACGGCTTTTAGACTCCGCACCTTTGACCAGTGTGACACGGAATATGCGCACACAGTCCCAGGAAGATTCGTGGAATGATTCGCATCTCCCCCTGTCTGTCTCGGGCTGAGTTTGGCTTATTTGATTTTGGACCTGACTCAAACCACCTTATTATATAATACATTCAAACATTACACATATAATTCGATATATAGACACTACTACTCATTCCGTCTTCCCGGAGGACAGGCACCTCGCCACATCTCATTCCCCAGGTTCTCTCTCAAGATCGTTAGAACTTGATGTCACCCATTTGAATAATTTGATTCTGTTAATTTTTTCTTTTCTCATGTAATGTTGCTGTTTTTGCTTGTAATTTGGGACACCCACTTTAGATTTATCTGTTGTTTTGTGCGTTGATTGGAAGTTATGAAGAAATGATAGTTTCTAAAGAAAACCCTGGAAAAAGGGGGATTTTTTTTTTATCGATTTGCTCCTCAAATTAGGTATATACTCGTCCAATTCGGTTATGCTGACAATGTGTTCGACAAAAAATAGCTCAACCAGCCTAGATGACCCAAACTTTTGGGAATGGTTGAAAATGTAATAAATTTTGATGGAACGTCGTAAATGCACTGCCAAGACCTCGGGGAACTTTCCCAATTAATTCTGCGTATGTGGGAATTGGACGACAATAATGGAGTTTGAATCCAAAAATAACTGTGTTAATAAAAGAGCTCCAGACTGCGTAGTCCTTAGGTTTGAAGGCGTTAACTTTCCTAATGTTGCTCTTAATGTTAATATCATCTAACTTTTATCTTAATCTTGGTGTCAATGAACTTGCGGATGCTTGCCCTCTGCTTGACAATTTAGCTTTTATTACAACTTGACTAGAATAGCTTAATTTTATTCGAAGAGTTTTGTGAAATTTCTTTAATAGTAGTTCAATGGTATGTTGCAGTTGTTTCTCAAGCGTCATAAATATATAGGCCATATAACTATATGGATTGAATTGAGTGTCTTTTGGGTTTGTGCAATATTGAAACATCTATATATATATATCCCTATCTGTCATTCTTTTGATTCTGTTAGCCATTGTAGTGTATACCACGCATGGACATGGGTCTGTTTGCTTTCAGTTTCTGTTATAGACTCATTATAAATTTTCCGTTCTTTATCAAAGCAGGATAAAATCATTACCTTGGTGTTTTGTATTGTTACAGTGATTGAACAGTCAGCTTCTTTGCTGCCTCTGGAATTCTTTGTATTGAGACCTGCGAGGTCTTGCCAGCAATCAGTTGAATTCAACTGATTGCTGGATAGCTGGATAGCTTATGTGTCCCCAGAGTAGATTGAACCATAGTAGAGCCCTAGAGGGTGTGCATGGAGTGCATCTTGTGCCTCATTCACCATTTGCCTTGGAAGAAATCAATCAACATGGGGACTTCTGTCAGTCAACTTGTGAAAGTCCGGCTTTTGGAGCTAATCAGCGTCTAATAGTTCAGTGAGTAAAGCTTGAAGAACTTGTCTGTTAAGATATGTCTGTATATGTTTGACTTCTTATACTTGTGATGATTGACTACTTAACTCAAATTCTTTTGACTTAATCTCAAAAATTTGAAGGCTGGTTTCTAATTGTATTCAATTGAACAGCATGATAGTTGCAGTAACAGTATGTTTACATGTTTCCTCAGGAGAGTATGGCAACAAAGACCTGCATGTCTGAGGCCCATCCAAGGCTGTCGGCATGGTATTATAAATAGATTCTTTTGTTGATCTGACATGTTATGTCTTCTTGGTTCATGCTTTCTGATCTCTTCTAAAAAAAATCAAAATGTTTGCTAATTAATTTTCTTGCCCTTTTTGTTAGGTGATAAGAATCTTGCAGAAACGATTGCTAATGTGCTTACTTCGCTACCTTTTATTGCTCTTGGAATCCAGGCCCCAAGGCAAGATGTCCACAATAGTTAGCAGGATAGCCACCAGAATTACCTTGTATTTTGTTGTGCCTGATTGTTTGCTTTGCGGATGATGCAGGAAGAATCTGAACTGTAAGCTCTATGCTAATTCATTAATTGGAGTAGGAGTTGCCTCAAGTTTGTACCATGCTTCAAGAGGGCAACTGAGGAAGTATCTGAGATGGGCTGACTATACAACGATAGCCACAGCAACAGTGGTAAGTTGGAACTGTTTCAAATATTTTAGATGTTAAAATGTATAGAAATACATTGTTACCAGATATTTGTGATAATATTTCTCAGAGTAGATTTAATTTGCTCAGTGAACCATATAAGTACTTGTAAATTACTTCCCTAGGTCCTGAATCGACATGGGAAAGGGTTACAGATCTGACACAACACAAAATTGTTAAAATGGTGAATTTTAAAGTGTAAGGCACAGGCATTGCAAGACTTTTCAAAAAAAAAAATGTGCAGACATGGCAAGGATATGGGATATGTTTCTATGTGTGTGTATGTGTGTGAGTGCCCCATCTGCGAGTGTGTCCAAATGCATAAATATGACAGAACATCTACTCCTCCTCTCCTTCCCCTTCCCCTTCATCCTTTAATTGAATCCCTAATGGGGAACGTAAAGCAATTGGATGACTATTTAGATTGTAAATTAGGGTTTATAATTAATTTTGGTTATTTTATATTTTTCTATTTTTTAGGGTATTTTTTTATAATTGTTACTATTTGATATTTTAGGGTTTGCCTATAAATGTAGGCTTAATGTATTGGAGTTTTAGACTTTGGATTTTGATTACAGAATTATTGGATTTGAGTTTCTCTCTATTGTGATTTCTCTCGTGTCTTCTCCCTTCTCTCTCGGATATTTTCCTCTTCTCCTCTCGTTCTTTCCCTCTCTCTCTTTTTTCTCTTTATTCGTATTGGTTCTGCACCAATATTGGTATTAGAGGCTATTGATTCCCTTCTTTATTTTTAAGTCTCTTTATTCCTATTGATTCATCTAAACCTAAAGTTGTCACACGTTCAGTGTCACTATTGTCAACGCAATAGCCTATTTCCAATAGTTGGCTTATTTCCACTCCTATATCAGACAATTGTATTAAGTATGAATTTGTAATACCTTCCTCCACAAATTTCACATCTAAATCCATTAGAACATTTCAGCAATTCTTGAATTTGGACCTCATGTCATTTACATAACATACCATTGGATTTAAATATTAATTTAATTTTCAACATGGAGGACATGCTATCTAATCGATGCAATTTGGAACCTCGTTTATTCCTATTGGTTTTGTACCAATCCCTCTTCATGTGCTTTTTCTTCAATGTTTTAAAAGGGTTGGGTTTTTTTTAATCATTTTTATGTAAATATTGATCATGCTATTTTTCTTTCTTTTTTCCCAGTTGGGGAGGGGGGGGGGGGGGATTATTCTGTAGCACGCTTTTTCTTTGCAATTATAATTTTTCTTGTACTTAAAGAACTATATCCTAATATGAAGCGCATGTCTAGGACTATCTGAGAAGTCCTTCACATGTACTAAAGATTTGAAAAAAAAAATCAAATTATGAACATGTTTAAGATGTGTTAGATACATGTACAGGACTGTCTAAGAATTATTAGTTTCCAACAAGATATAGCTTTTCTTTACTGAAGTTTCCATAGTATTTATTTTCTAGTTAAATTTTGTCTTCAATTTCCTTGCAAGTTTGAAATCTAACTTCAACTTGTTGATGGACGATGCTCTATTGCTTTCTCTTAAGTTATTGCCAAATTGCATCATCTTAAAATAATATCTTTGATGTGTGAATGATAATGTATTGTCCATTATTAGATTTCTTAATGGACCTTTGGGCAACTTTTTCCATATACAACATCTTCTTACCTTTTTATGGATGAAGACTTCTTGATGGTAATTGGTTGGCCACCAACCAACCCACGAGATTCCACTTTTTGAGATTTTTAGTCTCTATTTTAAAATGTGTGCAAGTTTTGGCTCACATAAAACCAATTTTTATCTCCTCACTTTTCTTGGAAGTTAAGGAAATAGTGTTTGAGGTAAGTGTGTCTAATTACAGAAGTAGAAAGAATTCTTTACCTCTATTTGGTGCCTTGAAGAATCTAGATTTCACTCTCTTGAGCTTCTTCTTCAGGGCCTGTTTGGGAATCCTTCCATTTGGTCTGGTCTAAGTCTGAACCAACTCCTTCTAACTTTTTCTTTCCTATACAAATTTTGATGCAAACTGGTTTTACACTACATTTAGTTTGGTTCTACAAGAATTCAAGATGATCTAGAAGATGCAAAACTCAAGGAAGCATACCATTTGAGAAGCATCAATAAAATTGGTCATGTTGCAATTTTTGAAGAGCAGGTCTGCCATTTGCATGTTTAATCAAGGAGATAGAAAGTTAAAGAGTGTCGTATGCCTTCTTTTTGGGTGAGTTGATGGGTTTTTTTTGAATGGGATTGCAATTTACAGAATCCTTGGAGAAAGTGTTACCAGCGAAAGGACTCAAAAGTCGGGAAAAAAAGAGAGCAAATGAAGCCCTAAGAAGCCAGATTGTAAAACAAATCTTAAAATCAAGAAATTAAGAACAGAAACCAACTCCCATCAACGTGCAAGCTCTGATTAAATTGTCAACAAACACGAAACCACTATTAGGTGTTCTCTCATTTATTCTCCAATGGTCGTCGTCAATCTCGGTCACAAGCCGTTTTTGACTATGGGTTCTATAGAAAGAAACTCAAGCAAGAGAAATAGAGAATAACCCAGGATTGATGGAGGAAGATATGATGATTGTAGAGAGAGAATATGTTCGGATTAGGAGAAGTTGAAGGGTTGATGTGCAACACTAGGAGAGAGAAACTTATTTTGAGGGCAAACCATCTCTCTCTTGGAACACACTCGGTCCAGTTTTAGGCTCAAATAGATTGAGTGAGAACTGGTGTTTTAGCTTACCAAACTAGGGCCTGGCACATTAGGACCATGTCTATCTCAAGTAAATCCGGTTCTGGGGCTTCTCAAACAGCCCCTCAAGCACCTTGTATGTGCATGTTCTCTTGCAATCACTCACTCAAAGAAATGTAACTATGTGATTGGGAGTGATTTTTTATCATTAAAAACTCTTAGAAGTTTATCTAACTTCTCTCACACAATAGCACACCAAAAGACCATTGGTCTTGAATTTGGAAGACATCCCATATATATAGCCTTTTGCCTCCAACGGCTAGTTAACGACAAATTTTTTTTTTCAAATCCCGCGAGTCTTGGTTGACCAGATTTTCTTTTTGGACTAAGCATGGTCGACCACAGTATTTCCTAGTCAACCACTGATGTGCCAATTTGGCTCCAATACTTATGTTTGGTTGTCCAACTTATTTGGCTGTCAACCAACTTGACATGGGGTCTAACTTTGGACTCTTTTGGTATAGATTTGCTATCCAATCTACCCAATTGTATGACCAAGACATCTTGAAATATATTTCAAAAATTAAGTCTTGGTCTCTTGGTCCTCCTTGGCTTTGGCTCTTTAGATGTTGATGAAGTTTCATTCTTCTTGAGTTCTTTGATTTGATCCTTTCTCTTGTAGCTCTTTGATGCCTCTAAGCTTTTGGTATGAGCTCCATGGTTTTCAATATGATCCTACACTAGAGCTCTCATACACTTGTCATAAAACTTGTCAATCCTATGCTAGTCCTAGAATTTACAAAGGTTTTATGATCTGCTCGAAGAAATTTTGGTCTAAGCTACAAGATTGCATGTGTTGTTTCATTTATTTCCAGAATTTCTCATCAAAAAGCCAATTTATTGACCAAAAGAGTTCAAAAGGGATTTTACCTGACTTGAGGATGGGCTGTCACTGATTGAATTGATGATTAACTTTCTCTAGATTTTCCTTTTTCTCTTTCTTTGAAAAGATTTGAAAGAATCCTCTTTCCTTTTCCTTCTGCTGTACTCCCTTTTCTTTGTCATAAAAATAATTATAATAATAATTTGTGGCTTCATATCCACAAAATATAAAAATAAAAAATGCTTATTTGTGTGCAAAATGCTAGTGCAGATTATGATTCAGATCATTAGAAGCCATTAAATATTTCTAATTAAAATTGTGCAAGTAGCAGCATGCCTAGGAAAATTTCAAGTTTACAAGACACCTTGATCTGTAACCCAAAACCTTTATAGCATATGGGTCATGGACTATTTTGTTGTGAGTCTTGTGACTACGCATATCATAGATAATTATTTCCAAATAAGGTACATGAATTTACTAACAGTGCATTGTATAAACAACAATTCTGAAATATCATAATGTGGAACGGTTTTCTGGGTATTTGATCAGTATCATGGATACTCCTTCCTAAATTTGAAGTATTTGTTGAACCTTGTTACATTTTGGTCAGATGGTTTTCTGTTAGATCACAAAGACGGAATTTATAACTGACTTTGTTTTTGCAGTGTCTCTCGAGGGCACTCAGGAATGAAAATCCAAGGTTGCTTATGGCAGCATCTGCTTTGGTTCTACCAGTCCAGCCTCTCATGGTTTCAGCTGTTCACACTGGGATGATGGAGGTAGATATCCACATCTTTACCTATATGGCTTATCAAGTGACTTTAAATTCAATCTACCATTTTTTTTCCCTGTGATAAATGTCTTGCTACTGTGTCTTCAACTGTGACAATTTCTCTCTGGGGATTTCTTTGTTGAAAATCCTGTTGTTGCTCATCCTTCAATTTTGTCATAAACATGGCTAAAAACACAACCCTTGTGCTACATGAGCTCATGAATATTTATACAAAGTATGCAAATATGACCATGCATTATATTCTTTGTGGTTTGGATTTCCTTTTATTGCTGGTATGGAAACTTCATTTGGAAGTAAACTCACATCTCGAAAATGGGTTCATAGAAAATAATTTTTTGCATTAAATCAATCTAAAACTCATGCAATTAAGAGTCCTTTTTGGTGTGCACTTCTACTGCTCTTGTGAAGTTGAATTCATGAAAAATCATATTTCTCAACATTTCTGTCCGTTGAAGCATTTTAGGAGCAATGATCTTTGTTTCTATAAAAATGGTCTAATGTTTCCACTTCCTAGTAGACCTTCTGAAAATATGGGTGGAAGCCCAAAATTTTCATGTTGATTGAAACCCAAAAATGCAAATATCTGATTTCTCTAACAAATAAAAGTAGTGAGTAGTAGTAGAGTTCGAAAAGATTAGGAAATGATACTTGATTAGTAATTATTGTAGTTTAACTTGCTAATTATTTTATTTATGTTGTTATTTTACTTGTAATTTATGTTAAAATGGCTACTTCATGTATATAATATAGCTCTGGCTTGGCGTTATATTTTTTCATTTTTTATTATTATAATGATTCAAGCTTACTTGGGAAATCAATTTTAGAATCTTTACACTTGTTTTATACTAGTGAAGAATTGTTTGTTATAATCTTGATGACTTGTTCATTTTTGAATTCTCTCCTCAATTCTAGCTTAGTATCCTTTTGTATGGATTGATGCATAAATCTGCAAGTCACCGTTGGTTTATCTCACTCATTAATAGTTTTTACTTCATGTTTCCAAACATTTCTATAAATTTTCAAATTTCTTTGCTATTACCATTGTGTTTTCGAAATGTTTCTGTTTCCAAGCAGATTGAATTGGTATTCTAAAACAAAATTTTGATCTTTGTTTATGCGTCATCGTTGGGACAAAGATATTTAATATAATTGGTCCTGTTTCTAGGTTCACGTGATTCTTTGATGTCTACAACTTTCCTGGACCTTATTTCCGATCTTAATTATTTTCTAAATCTAAAACAGTTTAGTGTTGGGAGGACAACAAACTAAATTGAGAGCTTTGAGACTTGAGAGTAGATGTTTTTTTCTAGATTTCTAAAGTTATAGGAGGGAGGTATCCGTATATTTTCAGGTAATGTAAGGGAGGTCAGTGTAATTTCAGAAATCTCAGAGGAAGTCAGTATAATTATCATAAATCTCAGGAGAAGTCAGTGTAACTTACCCTAGTTTTTATTACTCATCTTTGGGAGAAAAGAATCAGACCTACCCTATCATAATCTATTGTCACATTTTAGAGCACATAGCGTACCACATTCTTGTTCCTGTTCCATGTATCATATTGATCCATGTTCCAAGTAACATTCTCCAACCCATTACCACTCAATATGATAGATGTATATCATCATGTCCATTTTATATCCAATTTATGTATTTTGGCAGAATGCCAGCCATGTTTGGGATGCAATTGGGCGTGTTTGACATGTGCGTGCTAATCATCTTGTACTAGAAGACAAACCTTTTCTTCTTGAGCTTGGTCAGAGATTGGCCTGATTAGAAGCTCATTGGAGCTCATCCATGTCAAATCCAAGCTCAATTCTGTTTTTAATTGTTAAATTTTTCAAGTCAAACCTGAACTTGGTTCAAATTGGTCATGATCTCTCAAATATCATACAACCAAGTTACATGACCTTGTATTGAAATAGACTCAATTAAAAGCTCATTCAAAATCATTTGTAAGATATATCCGTCAAACTCGACACTAGTTTGAAGTGCATGAATTTTCAAGTGTGTTCCAGCAACCCACTACTCTGCTCACTTCATTTTTCAGCCCTATAGAGACGATTCTTGGCATGACAGAACTCCTTAGCTATGTCTATGCTGTTAAAGCCCATCACATACAACTTGCTTGGGGCCTAATGCAAGTAAAAGGGGCTCACTTCGTATTCCATTGCAATATCCATTATGCAATTTAGGTGTGCTGATGATGCATAATAACTGGCAAATCAATGTATGGATGGGCATGCCTTGACCAATGCCATCATAACAGTTGACAACAAAATATGTGGACAGGCATGTGGCCTCCATTTCACCATGCAACTTATGAACTTAACTCAGCTCAACAAGCCTTAATCCTAAGTATTTAAGGGCATGTAGCCTCCATTTCACCAAGGTGCATGTAAATCATTTATTTGTGTCATGAATCTCTGAGTGAATTGTATTTCCTGTTTATCTATTTTCTTATCATGATGAATCATTTTGTTGGGAATCTTGTCAGGATGATACCATCTTCATCACTGGGTTTTTGCCATTCTTTTACTGGAATGAGTTCTGATTCTGTTTTATCCTTTCAGGTAGCTTTTGCAAAAAGAGCATTCCAAGATCCAGACCTGAGGATGGCCCACAATGTGCACAAAATGTCGTCAGTGTTGGGAGGTGTGTTTTTCATTGCGGAAGATTTTTTCCCCCAAACTCCATTCCTTCATGCTGCTTGGCATCTTGCTGCCGCTGTTGGTGTCAGCACCTGTAACAAGCTTCTTGAGTAGTGTAGATATTCCAAATCTATTCTTTGTATCCAATTTACCCAAACAGTCAGCTCTCAACCAAAAGACCAACATGGCTGTGATCTTCCAGATTCTCCTGTGACCAGACAGGTGAAGGAGAAAGGGAGGGATATGTCATCTTGGATAAGTTCCCCGCGGTTCGACGGTTCAACCCATATTGGGTTTCCCTGAATCCTGCTCTACTTCAAATGAGGAGTGTTCATCAGGTTGTTCAAATGGTACGTAGCTATGCAATTTAGTTGGAGATGGAATGTTTAATATAATTTACTGGCAACTTTCGTTGCCTTGTACTCATGATGTGAACAATTTTACAAATGGAAAAAATATTCTGCTTGTAACAAATTGAGACTTCTTATTGACTCTCTGATTGCATCAACATTATCATCATCTTTGTTGTTTGGTGACAGAATTTCGACATTTGTTTAAACCTAAACCTTCTCTTTTACAGATAATTGACAGTTTTTCAACGACTCCTTGCTCAAAAGCAGGTTGCAAGTTGAATGAAACCAAAACTTTATGGTAGTTTTACCACTTCTGAAACACCCTATGGTATTAACTTTGATCCCAAAAAACTTGGTAATGAACCTCCTAGAGCATTAGGCGACTTTGACTTCTAACTTTGATTTGCTTGTGTTAAGTTTAACCTCCGAAACTGTGCTTTTCTTGCTTTCTGCTAAGTTTGAGTCCTATTCTGGATAGCAGGACTCGTAAAAGGGTCTAGAATAGAATGAAAACCCAAGTGAAAGACTATTAGATCACACAAGGAATAATATTATATTTTAAGATAAGTTATACTGACATCTTTTGAAATTTTTAAAATTACACTGACTTTCAATACTATACTTGACAATATAAATGTACTTTCAGTCAAATTTTTTCATCAAAATGACAAAATTGTCTTGTTTATTTATTTATTTTTGTATTTTTTTAATTTTGACCAACTTTTTAAATTTTTTAAAAGTTTTCTTTTTATTATTTTATATAAAAATTAATTTAGGGTAAATAACTTATTTTTATTTTATATAAAACTAAATTTAAGTAACGGGATAAGACCTATCACTCGCTTCTATTAGATGGGAATAGAGGCGAGCACTTTGGTATGAAAAGGTTTGGAGAGGAACATGAAAAGTAAATAAAACAAAATAAAAATACAAGCAAAGAGAAGATAAATAAATAGAATAAATAGGATAAATAGACTCGGGCCCAAAGGCATCTTATGTCCCCATTTAGATAATGGAATCAGAGTTAACATAGTTCTCCAATTCAATTTATCACTCTTAATATAATCAATTGAATTGGGAAAAAAATAGAAGGGTTTTGGGAGTGTACTTGATTATTTGAAGTTAATCATACAAAACTTTGGCTTGAACTCCTTGACTTTGAACTGTCAGTTGTGTAGTACTACATCTTGTGTTGGGTAAAACTTTGGTTTGCGTAGACAAAAGCTTCAAAAATATAGGGAGAGAAATATATATATATATATATATATATAGAGAGAGAGAGAGAGAGAGAGAAAGAGAAAGAGAGAGATAAAGAGTTATTGCAGCAGTGTTCTCGTTCCTAATTTTCTGTCCTTGCTTTTGGTGGCCATGGGACTTTATTTATAGAGAAAATATGGATTTTTGATCTATAGATTAATGCTTCATGTACAAGTAAATAAGATTGGAAAGTCTTTTATGCACAAGAAAGGTAATTTCTTCGAAGCCACTAAGGAAACTCTTTGGAACAAGGAATGAATGATAAAGGCAAGTCATTGTGCACAAGGAAATTTTTAAGGAATTGATGAAGGCAAGTAAATGTCACCCATATTTACTAAATTTCCCTTAATTCGGTGAACAATTTTGGAACATAGAAATGACAAAAATGTCACTAAGGAATAAAGATTCAAAATTGTCCCTAAGGGTTAAAATTACCATATTAATCCTATATGGGTAAAATGGTGTGGAAATTACATGTATGTCCTCAAATGATCCGAATGACATACTAGGGATAGAATTATGCTAAAATTACCCAAGTACCATTGATGCTGAAAGATGTACGTAATGAACCCTCAATGGCTCTAATTCACCAAATGACTAAAATACCCTTAGTGGGCATAATGACCAAAATGCCTTTGGTAGGCATAACAACCAAAATGCCTTTAATGGGTGAAATGACTAAAATACCCTTGATAGACATAATGACCAAAATGTTCTCAATAAGCAAATGACTAGAATGTCCTTAGTGGGCAAAATGACCAGAATGCCCTCAATAGGTGACATGACCAGAATGTCCTTGGTGGGCATATTGACCAGAATATCCTAAATGGACGAAATAACCAAAATACCCTAAGTGGGCATAATGACCAAAATGCCCTTGGTGGGACAAATGACCAAAATACCCTTGGTTGGCAAAATGACTAGATTGCCCTCAATGGGAGAAATGACAAAAATATCTTGGTGGGCATAATAACCAAAATGCCCTCAATGGGTGAAATGACGAAAATACCCTTGGTGGACATAATGACCAGAATGCCCTCAATGGGTGAATAACAAGAATGCCTTTGGTGGGAAAAATGACCAAAATACCCTTAATGGCTGAAATGACCAAAATGCCCTTGATGGGCAAAATGACTGAAATGCCCTTGGTGGAAAAAATGTGAAACTACTAAAATACCCCTAGGTGGGACATATTGTAATAACTTCTCAAATATGAAAAAATTATCTCTATGCAATCAATGATCTCAAAATGAGTTGTCTACAACTCTAATATTGATAAAACAAAAAAATTCAATAGAGAAAAGATTAGACAACTAAAAAGAATATACCAACAAAGAAATGTTTCTCGAATAGAGAATTTTGAGAAATTTCTTAAACAAAAATAAATATTACACATGCTTTTAACAATGCATCAAATAATCTGTGTTCTATAGAAAGGTGGTAATACTTCAACATTGATAAAACAAAAAAAAAAAATTAGATAGAGAAAAAAAATACACAACTAAAAAACATATAGCAACAAAGAAATATTTCTCGGACAGAGAAATTTTTTTGGCCAGAGAATGTTATGTCTATTGCAAAAATAGGTAAAATTGGCACTTCTTTTCACAACGTCCTACTCCGTTCAACTGAAACCTCTATGCTTGATAGATTGGCAAAAAGTGTAGCTCTGTATAGAGCACTACAAACTTACTTAAATGGTTGAAAGCAGAGTTTGAACTAGTTTAAGCTTAAGATCAAGTTCAACCAAGCCAACTTGTTTTAGTCTAACACATGGTTTGGCTATATTCCTTCCCATCCTTAAGTGAAAGAGCAGTGGTTACCCATCTAAATAATAAATACAGTTGGCTCCCAAAAATGAATTTCAATGCAGGTGTTTGGAATTTGTCACAAAATCTAAAACTAAGGCATTGAATAGAATATTGTATATTGTTTACTGGTCACTCATAGAGCCAGGGATATTTTCATTTACATATCTCATCTATAAATGTTAAGATAAATTCAATTCCAACATCAACTATTTTTCACTACTGTGAGGCCGGTTCTAAACCAGTTGAAAGCATTATCCTAGAGAATATTGAAAATTGATATGAGATCAGTGAGTAATCCATCGCTGCATTTCTTTCGATATGTGTTGCAATGTCAAAGAGACCAGATGCCTCTTATACAGACACGATGAGGATGATTTCTCAAATTTGACCAATCAACGAATAGTTTCAGAGATGAAATCAGAGTCAATAAAGAAATACAAGTGCCTCTAAGATGATCTCTTTGGAAGCTAAACGTCCCCAATTCAATTCAACACTTTTGGAACAGTTGATCTCTCCACGAATATTCGACACCTGCAATTTTGCTTTACGAATAACCCATCTTAGTTGTTGCAAGATTGACTAGATCATTGTCATCATCGATCTCTCCATCTCAGTTGATGTTTATCGCTGGTAAAAAAATTTACAAGCTCTGAAGTTAGACGAATTCAACCACTGAAACCTTGATTTAAAACCTAAATCATAGTCAAAAGTAACTCTAAGCCTACAACAACATCCTTTCACACCTCTCTCGATGCAACCACCAATCAGATTTATCAAATCTTCTAAGTTCTAGAAATGTCATAGCCTTTTCACGCCCATCTCTCTCTACTCCGTATATTTAAACAAGTTATAAAGGAAGTATGAGAAAAGATAAAATAATAGGTTGGGGGTGGAGTTTCGAGTGCAAACGAAGAAAAAAATAGTGACGGATCAAGGTTAGAAGGGTCTTTTAAAAAAATAAATTAATAAGAACTCACCATGTTTAGACTTAATCTCACATAATTTAAAAACACAGGAACTTTTGGGGTTAAAATGTTTACCCTTGGACCTTAGCTTTTAGGGACTTATTTTGAGGGACCTTCCACTAATTAACTCTTTAATATATTATTTAATAAATAAAAATGATTTTTAATCCGACATATTGGCAGAACTATAAACCAACTAAATACATGAAAATTATCTATAAACTTGTAATAAGTTACATAATGTGTCATAATATCTAGTTGGTTTGTCAATTCAGCCTATCATTTGGGACTGAATAACATTACTCTTAATAGAAATAACCATGGACATAATAAACCAATCCATTTAATTGGGTAAATAAAGAATTTGTAACACCCAAACAAATTGTAACATTTCGGTCCACTAATTAGATTTAACAGACACCCATAAAACACATTTATATGGATCAAATTAAATCCCAATAAAGAAGAATTTTCTTTTTATTAAATACAATGGTGTACCTTGTTTCTTGATTTCTTGCTTTCTAGGTAGTTGCAATAATAGTTCATCTCTCCTTTTATGCTATTGTTTTCATCATTCATAACTAGAGATATTGAGTCACAATAGGTTGCTAATAACTATTTCTAATCTGTTGAACTCTTTTGAAAAAGCTTATCTCATTTCAGCATTCAAAGCTGGAGTTTTTTTTTTTTTTTGGGCGGGGGGTGTAAAGCCCAAGAGAATTACTGAGCATATTTTGGTAATCTTTTTGTCTTAATTGGGATTAAATAATTGATTAAATTAAAATGTTCAAAAAATAATTATGAAGTTAATCATATAGTAATGTTTGCGATCTTGTAGAATTAAAATGTGAACGTTGTATTTTATTTAGGCTGCATGAGCCATGGGGCTACACAAACTGAGTTGGGACACTGAGAAAATAGACTATTTTTAAAGTCATAACTTGAATAAAAAGATTACATAGTTGAAATCAAAATGTTAAAATTAGCTACCCTCTCAAATTTGGCTAGATTCTGAGAGAGTCATTATTTATGCATTGTTGCGCCTGCATGTAGACCTATTCGACCAAATTTTGACCCGATTTGATCTGATAACTCCAGATATGGTTTTGATTTTTGCAATTAGTGATTTGATCCAACACGAATCCATTAGTTAAATAAATAAACGAACCGAATATAGAATAAGTTAATTAGATCCGTTAGTGTGTAAATGTGTATGTATATGTATATATATACACATACATACATACATATAATATTACAATTAATCTAGACCGTTAAAGTAATATATGATCCAACGGTTATGATAGATTTATATAAAAGGAAGAGAACTGAAAGAGGCTAGGGTTTCTTTTCTTTCCATCCCATCTCTATCTTTCATCTAGCTACGGCGACAAGCAAGGTTCACTACTTCCATTTTATCATTTCTCATCTTCTGCAACTTTGCTACGATTTTTTTTACGACGAAAAGCTGACTCATCCATTGTCGACGCTAGGGAGCCATCCATGGATTAGTTCTCCCTCTTTCTATCTCTTACAAAAGGGTCAAGATGGTGTTTAGAGATGGTTCGCTATCAACTACAACCTAGTGTTTGTGAAGAATCAAGCTAAAGCGTATCAAAAAAAGCTAGGGTTTCAAGCTTTGCATGTTTGAGGTAGGGATTGTCTAACCTAAGGTCAAAGAGTGGATGTCTAGGGCATGGTTATACATTTCATGATTTTTTCTTGACATATCATGTATTGAGATGTCATTTATTTGCTTTAAACTATGAATAGTTACATTAATGCAATTAATAAGCTTGCTTAAGGCTATACCCTTCTTCTTGATGTATAAATGTGTATTCAATATCTCTTATTTCACATAAATAATGTATATGAAGGTTCAATCTTAATATTATGTTATGTTTTGTTACATATCTTGTTATTATGCAATAAAAGTATTTGACAAAAGGCCAAAATGCAGGCGATATAAGATTCTTGCTATGTTTATTTTGAAAATGAATCGTGTTTTGCTCGTTTACCATATGTGTATGATGTATTCTCTTAACATATGATAATCAATATAGTTATTGGAAGATTTTGGCTATGATTGTGGTGGTGTTCAAAATATTTGGTTAGTTTGATGCTTGTGTAATTTAGATTAACCATTAAAAAGTGAAGTTGGTGCGTGTGATTTTTTCTTGGTTATTTCCTTGAATGAGTTACCCACACTATGTATTGAGATTTTACTTAGCTTAGGTATGACATGATATATGTCACTACATGGCACAAGTATACACCACCATTCATGATTCCCTTTTTGTTAAAATCCCTCTATGGGGACGTTGTTTTAACCCCCTACTAGATGCAGGTAACGGGGAGGAACCCGATGCATGAGGACTCATGTACTTGAAGATTCTCTCTTTTGGAATGCTATTGAAGTGGATGGCCTAGATGGCCCTTAATCTTTTTGTGTTTGTAGCCAAAGTTTCTCTTTTTTGTATATTGGAAACATATGTAATTCAACACTCTCTTTCAGACCTTTAAATGTATGTATTGTGAATGGAACATGTGTAGGTGATATAAGGACCTGAATGGGAATGAAGTCATGTATGTTGATATAATTGAATGCATGAGAATATATAGAAACTCTTTTACTTACATGTGTAAGACTTAATTTTTAGCTTAAGAATATGAAATGTGATGCATTCCATTGTTAATATGTATATTAAATGTGTTGGGTAAGTGTTTAAAGAGGGAAAAACTTGAAAACATGTCTAGAAGGTCACAAAACACTGATATAAGATGTTACATGGCTTTTAAGTTAATTGATAATGAGTATTGAGTCAACGAAATTACACAGACTTCTGGTGCCTTAAGTTACTGGACTTTTAAGTCGACTAATTTGGACTGAGACCTGAAAACTCTTTAGACAACGAAACATTAATTCGACTAAAGTTGAGTTTCAGTCGACTGACCCTTGATTCAGTCGACTAAAAATATGTTTCAGTCGACTGAATTGACATACTACTTTTATGGTGTTCTACACTCTGCTAATCTTAGCACTACTATCATAAACCTTATTTATATTGAATTTCAGTTTAAGTAATTTCACTTAAGACATTATAATGTAAATGAAAAAATACATTCCATTTGGAACCAATAAAAATAGTTTCGGAGGCTAATTCCTTAAGAATAAAAGGTCAACTCCTCTTTTCAAAAACAAAATTTAGAGTTTCCTAAAAATCGCACCTTGGACCGTAACTCATTGGGTGGGTTATTCTAGATATAAAATTTATTAAAAATAATTTTTAGACTATTAGATACCTAAGAAAACAATTGATATTTTTCAAGTTTAATTCAAAACATTTTAAATACCTAATGTTGTAAGGCTTAACGTGAGAACGCCACGGTTAAGCCTAAGTATATGGAAGTATGGTTGACTTCTATTGACATGACCACCTTGGAAGATCATTATTGATATTCATTGATAAGTTTTCGTCACTTCTTGGGTTAATGGAGCTCGGGTTGTGACAAGGCGGTCTCATATATTTTAATAAAATGATAAAATGCCCTTAGACTTATAAAGAGTAAATAAATGATTAAGTAAAATCTAGAAAGAGCACGCTTAGGGTTTTAAAACATCCTGGATTCAAATTTAAGAACTCTTTGGGCAAATTGGGACCTGGAGTTGGTCCGAGATAAATTAATAAAATTATAAAAATGCCCCTAGGCTTGAAATAAGTAAATGAAAAGCTAATTAAAACCTGAAAGTGGTACACTTAGGTTTTGGACCATTAGAACTCAAATCTAAGGTCCATTATGGGAAATTAAGTATCAAAAAATTATGTAATGAGTTATCAATATATTGAAAAAGCTATTTGTGTCTTGCATTCTTAAGTTGACTTGCACCCAAACCATTTTGGCTATTTTTTAGGGTCTACCGATCGGCACTTAGACCTAGAGAACTCCTTCTTCTGTTGACCAATTGGTACAAAAAGTTTCAAAGCTTTTGACGGATGTCAAAAATTGGTCAGCGACACTCGAGGGCTAGAAACCTCTCATTTTGTTTGTTGATCAACATCCGAGGTCCAGTTTCATAATTTTTTTGCCTGTTTTTCATATTTTAGGATTTGAGAATAATATATAATGTATTTTTTCAAAGAAAAGAAGGAGAGAGAGCAGCGTAAACTATTTTTAGACATTTGTGAGAGGGTTTTAACACCCCATTTTGTATTCTTCATCTTTTAATAGTGTATTATTTGTTGTGTTTCACCCGTGGACATAGGTTATTTGCCGAACCACGTATATTTGGTGTACTTTTATGTTTGTTGTGATTGTTTGTTTTTCACTTCGTTATTTCATTTCTTGCTTCCATTGTACAAATTAAAAAATTGGTATCAAAGCTTTGGTGATAGCTACTGCGAAATATGAAGTAGAGAATTTTGACGGTCAAAATAGTTTTGGCCTTTGGCACAACAAGATGTGCAATTTGCCTCGACAACAGGGTCTGGCAAAAGTTTTGGATGACACATTTCTATCAACGTTAACCGTAGAGCAGAAGACCGAGAGGCAAGAAAAGGCACATAACACCATTCTATTATCTTTTTGAAAAAAGCTAGAGAATTTGTACATAAAAAAATAGCTCACAAACCATTTGTATTTGAAATAGCGGTTGTACACCCTCAAGATAAATGAAGGTATATCCATTAATGAGCTCCTTGATGAATTTAATAAAATTATCATGGACCTGAAGAATATTGATGTTAAGGTTGAAAAAGAAGACTAAACCCTAATTGTTTTATGTTCATTGTCAGATTTCTTTGAAACTTTTGTTAATTCCATTTATATGGAAGGGATCCTATATTTTTAGTAAATTTTAAGGAGTCTTTAAACTCAAAAGAGTTAAGGACTAAGTTGAATTGAAAAGGAAATGATGATTTATAGGCCGAAAGTTTATTTATAAAGGGTTGTTCGGATTCCTCCAATAATAGAGGTCGGCCTAATGAAATGGGTTTAGTAGTACTAATGGTAGAAGTTGAGGCCAAGGTGGATCTAGAGGTCGATCACAGTCTAGAACACCCAAGAGTGAGAATGAATGTTACTATTATCACAAGTTTGGATATTACAAAATCGAGTGTCCTAAGCTAAAAAACCAAGGGGGAAAGAAGAAGGTGAATTCTGATAATGTCGCCGGTGTTGCATAAAAAATCAATGAAGTTGCAAATAATATCCTTTTACTTACTATTTTTGATAATTGCTTTAAGGATGAGTGGATTCTTTATTCGGTTTGTTCCTATCTTATGATCTTTAATCGGGATTGGTTCGCCACCTATGAGGCAAACAATAGTGGTTCAATATTAATGGGAAACAAGAAGGCCTATAAGATAGTTGGGATATGTATAGTTCAAATTTATTTACATAATAGAGTTGTGAAGACTTTGACAAATGTACGACACATACCAGACTTGAAGAGAATTTTGATTTCTTTGGGCAGTTTGGGTTTTAATGGTTGCAAATTCTCCGTTAAAGCTAGAGTTATGAAGGTTTGCAAGAGATCTTTGGTTGTGATGAAAGGTAACAAAGTCAATGCCCTTTACGTTCTTTAGGGCAGTACAGTTATTAGTTATGCAGGTGTTTCATCTTCATATTTAGTTTATCTAGATTCAGATACCACCTGTTTATGGCATATGCAATTAGGTCACATGAATAAAAGGGGTTTGAAAATTCCGAGTAAACAGGGTTTTCTTTGTAAACAGTCTACAGGAAGGCTTGAATTTTTTTAGCATTGTATCTTCAAAAAATAAAAAATGGGGAAGTTCAGTACCACGATTCACTAGAACCAAGGGTATAATTGATTATATCTATTCGAATCTTTGGGGTTCTATAACCACCCCATCTTAGGGTGGTGTTCGTTATTTTTTGAGTTTCATTGATGATTATTCAAGGAAAGTTTGGGTTTTCTAAAGCACAATAATGTGACATTTGCTGCATTCAAGCAGTGAAAAGTCTTGATTGAGAAGCAAACATGAAAATAGGTCAAACAACTTAAAACAGATGACGACATATAATTTTGTAATGGAGAGTTTAATAAGTTCTGTCATAATGAAGGAATTGTGAGGCACCATATAATTCGTGGCACTCCCGAGTAAAATGGAGTCATAAAAGGGATAAATAGAACTCTTATGGAGAAAGCTTGTTACATGCTCTCAAATGCTGGGTTATCTAAGGCATTTTGCGTTGAGGCCATTAATACAGGTTGTTATTTGGTGAAACACTATCCTAATAATGTTGTTGAAACTAAAACTTTTGATAACGTATGTTCTGGTACTCTTGATGATTATTCAAATTTGAAAGTTTTTGGTTATCCTACTTATTATCATGTGAATGACAGTAAGCTTGAGCCTCAGGCCAAGAAGTGCATATTTATTAGATATGCACAAGGATTCAAAGGATACAGATTTTGTTGTACTAATCCTAAGTCACCCAAGTTAGTTATCAGTAGAGATATTACTTTTGATGAATTTTTTGTGTTTCAACTGAGAAAGGAGTTTAGTGATATTTCAGGGAATAACAAAGTTATAGCAAGAAGGTGGAGTTATAGGCTAGAGCTTTAGAAAGAGTGCAAAAAGGCATTCAACTACACCCCATTGTTTCTACATAAAGTGCTTCCTAGCTCGGACTCTAGTGTAAAAGAAGAACAACAATATAACATTGTGACTGGTAGAGAAATGAGATAAATTAAGCCACCTCAAAAATTTGGGTATGTAGACTTGGTTATGTATGCACTTACCATGGCAGAGGATATTGCAGTTCAAGAGCCTTCTATATGTTCAAAAGCTATCATGGGTAGTGAGTTTTCACAGCGGATTGTGGCTATGAATGAAGAGGTTGAATCTCTACACAAGAACCATACATGGGATTTGGTGAAATTTTCTAAGGGCTCGAAAATTGTTGGTTGCAAATGCGTCTTCAAGAAAAAGTAAGGCATTTTAAGGGTTGAAGACACTAGATACAAGGCACGCTTGGTTGCAAAGGGCTACAGTCAAAGAGAATGTGTGGAATACAATGAGGTTTTCTCACTCATTGTGAAGCATAGGCTCTCTTCGTGTGTTGCTTGCTTTTGTTGCTTTGTTTGACTTAAAGATTGAGCAACTTGATGTCAAGAAAACATTTTTACATAGAAAACTTGAACAGACTGTCTACATGAAACAACCAGAAGGTTTCGTTATGCAGTGTAAAGAAGATCATATTTACAGGTTACAAAAGTCATTGTATGGCTTGAAGCATTAAGGCAGTGGTACAAGTGTTTTGACACCTTTATGATAGGCAGTGGTTACTTAATGAGTAATTTTGACAGTTGTGTGTGTCACAAAAAGTCTTCAAATGGTTTTTTTGTTTACTTTGCACTCAATGTAGATGACATGCTTATAACTTTCAAAAGCATGCCTGAGATTGATGGTTTAAAGTCAGCATCATGTATGTTATGGTTTACATATCCAAACATTTCACAAGTATTTAGTGTTATTAATCGATATATGAAAAATCCTGGCAAGGTTCATTGACAAGCAATGAAATGGATACTTCAGTATTTAAGAGGGACTTTAGATATTGACTTAGTTTTTTATATAGCTTGTGGCTTTGGTTCTAGCATTGTTGGTTATGTTGATTTAGGACATGTAGGTGATCCGGATAAGATGAGATCTTTGATAGTTTACACTTGCTAGTTGTGTGATTAATTGGAAAGCTACTCTATAGTTTATAGTTGCTTTGTTAACAATAGAAGTAGAGTACACGACAGCCGCAAAAGTAATAAATGAGGTAATTTTGTTGAGGAGTTTGGTCAGTGACTTGGGCTTACAGCAGGATGTTACTGTTGTGTTTTTATGATAGCCAAAGTGTAATATATTTGACCAAAAATCAAATGTATCATGAGAGAACTAAATATATAAATGTCAGATATCATTTTCTTTGAGATGTTATATCTCAAGGTGATATTACAATCAAGAAGGTTTCCACAGCAGAAAAATCTAACAAATATGATGACTAAGCTCATTCTACTACTCAAGTACAAATACTTTTTGGACTTGATTGGAGTTCATACCATTTGATTTGATCCTTAGAGATTTTGTGGAGAAGATAGCATAAAAATTTTGTTTACTGGTGGCCTGAGGGAATATAAGCCAATGTGGAGATTTTTTATTTGTGTCTCATATTCTTGAGCCGACTCACACCTAAACCATTTTTGGCATTTTTTAGGGTCTAACGATTGACACTTGGACCTAGAAAACCCCATTTAATGTTGCCAATTGGTACAAGAAGTTTCAAAAATTTTTGAGAAAGTCAAAAATTAGCCATCGTCTCTCGCGTGTGCCAATCAACACTTAGGTGTGCCAATCGGCACTCAGGGAATGCCGACCGACACTCGGGTGTTCAAAACCCCCATTTTATGTGTCGATCTGCATTCAGGATCCAGTTTCATAATTTTCACTTCTTTTTCATATTCTAAGGGTTTAGGAATATTATATAACATATTTTTTGAAGAAAGAAATGAGAGAGAGCGGTAGGAACTATTCTTAGATAATTGTGAGAGGGTTTTAACACCCCATTTTATATTCTTCATATTTTGATAGTGGATCTTTTGTTGTGCTTCGTTCATGGACGTATGCTATTTTCCTTACCACGTAAATTTGATGTTATATTTTTCTTTCTATGATTGTTTGTTTTTCAATTCGTTATTTCATTTCTCACTTTTGTTGCAAAACTAAAAAAATGCCCTCATGATTTTAAAAAACATGTAAAAAGCTATATAACTTTCAAAAGTACCTCTTTAAGGTTTTTGGGGTCTCAAAATCTATTTTTATTGTCTATTTGAAAGAAGAAAAAAAAGGTTCGATATATAAGTAAGGGCATGTTTGGTCCTAGGAAACATATGAAACAAATCATGAGTTATAATCAATGAAAGTCGAGGTGGCCAAATACAATAATAAAAGACTTTTAACCTAGAAATGAGATGTGTCTATTATCTAAGGTTAGGTAAAAGGGGTTAATTAATTTGAACAAGATACTTAATACCTATTTGAATGGGTGGTTAGATTGTGAGGGGAAAATCATAACCTAAAAAACGGAAGATCCATATAACTAGTATGCTTGAATGCTAAAACACATACTACAAAATTGTATAATTACTGAGACATAAGAACTTAGAAATGAATTTACTATTGTATGATGATGCTAAATGTTGTGTGATGTTGAATAGTGTTCTTATATGTGACTATGCATGCATGATAAATTGTGTTAACTTGACTTATGATTATTAAACTTGAAGGCATTGAATTTATTATAGATATATACAACGATAGTAAACAATGCTTGATGTTAGATATTAATACTATATTGTGAACTGGTTATACATTTGCATATGTGGAGTGTGTGTGACGAAAGCTTGCACTTGGTGAAACTTGTCGTGTGGGTTGGCGGGGATTTGTGGTGTTTGTTGTGAAAATGCATAGGTGTGTTGCTTAAAATACTTTACACATTGGAATGCATTGAGCATGGGTGTATTTCTTGGAGCAAATTCGATATTGACATGCATTGATTATGGGTGTGCTTCTTGAAGTATCTTGGATACTGACATTTGCTGAGTATGGGTGTATTGTTTGGAGTGTCTCGGTTGTTGGCATACATTGAGCATGGGTATGGTTATGTGAGATGTACATTGATATTAATGTGGTTGTACTTTGATATGTATTTGAAATGATTGTGTATTCAGATTCTTGTTTAAAATTAGAAAGATGATTTGACATAACAACACATACTTTGACATTATGAATAGAAATTCTATATTGTGATATCTTGGGATATTCATAGTTATTGGACACTTTATTATTGGTGCGTTACTATTTATATTGTATGCTAGTGTGGCATGTAAACTATCGACTTGATACTATATTGTTGTATACTAGGTTGTAAACTATCATACTATAAATTTGCATTAGTTTTTCATGTATTACATGTTTTGGGAAACCTATTGTATGGCTCGAGAGATGTTATGGCCACAGGGTTGTGTTGTGATAGTATATGTATATTTTATCGGATGTCACTAAAGTTAGGTATCTGGTAGTGTCACTTGTGTAATGGTGCTTGTACCCTTATTGTTGTACTTGATCATGCATATTTAAATTGGACTTGTATATGGGTAGTTAGATCTGGATTCTCACACTACGAATTTTTTTACCATTATTCTTTATTTTGTTGACTTGGTTCAACACTAGCTAAGATATTCACTTGAATGCATTTTCAAAATGTCACATCCTAAACCCCACCATCGACGGAATCTAGGACATGATCGACCAAAAGGACCTTTAGAATAGAATCAAATGGATTTTATAAGAATTTTTTTATCACAAAAGCATCACTTATACAATTTTGTAATAATAATGATACATCAACCCAAATATATACAACCACATTTGATTAGAGAACAACCCAAGTTTCCTTCATTGTAACATGATAAGACTCAAGTGATTATCTTGTGCTTACATATACATTAATCTGTTCTCTATAGTTCGTACAAAAGTACTCTTGCCTTCCATTAACCCGCGTATTTAGCAGCCCTGTTACAATTATCACTGCCTAAACTTTCTTTAGCTTTTCCTTGGTCACAAGCTTACCAAATTTAATCTTCTTTTACCTCTTTCTTATCCCGTAATACCATAAATGCTTGGAGAGAATTATGGTGAACTACACAACAAAGCTCAATAAATAAATCCAACTTCTATCATGGGTTTTCATAGCAAAGCATACATATACTATGAATAGTGAAGATGACAAACATAAGCAGCCTTAAAACATGCTTGAGAAGCTTACAATATACTTTTATCATAACATACTTGTGAAGCTTGAAACATATTTTGAGTATAGCTTTCTATCATGAATCATAATCATAGCTTTATCATATCATACTTAAGAATTTTAAAACATACTTTGAGCATAGCTTGTGTATCATGAATTATAATCATAGCTTCGTAAATCATTACATGTCCATTAATACAAATAGAGTAGAAGAATTTGAGTCGACTTAGATACTGTATAGAAGGTCAAATAAATGTCCTAGTCACATATAGTGATAACATAAGAGATCTCTTATCGCTCATAGATCTACCGGTCTGTGTCTCCCGGTAAGGAGTTACTTGAGTGTTGACATGTGTCCCCCACTTGATTCCACATAATGGCAAATACTTAAAAATAGCTTTTCAAAAAATGTTATCTATGGTTTTCAAAATAGTTAGCAAACATACTTGTAAATCACATTTTCATATTGTAGCATAGTAATTTTAATTAGCAGAAAATAATATACTTACTATACATAAGACAAATATGGAAAATCTCCACTTTAGAAATCTGAAATTCATCACCTAAATCGCTCCAAATTCGATCCTCATGTTCCTCTTTTTCTTAACAGAATGTCTTAAATATACATTTTCATTCATAATAATTTCATGTCCATCTTATTTTATGTTTTCTTGCCTTGGATGACTTAACCCAAGTCTTTGTGTTCTTTAATTTCTATTAATTAAATAATTTTCATGATTATTGTCTACCAGGTTTTTCTTTCTAAGTTCTCGAGGTCGGTTAATGCTTTTGAATTATTAAGCTAATTAACTCGTCAAACTTCATTTTAGAAGCACTCATTTTAATTCTCAAAACTCCCAATGACTTAATATTTTATCCGACATAGTATTACTATAATTATATGACTATTTTGTTCTAATCAGACTTTAAATTTGGGTGAACCTTGAAAATTTTAAGAATAGCCTTCACAATTATTTAAAAAATATTCATATAATTTTTCAACCACTAAAATATTATTTTTAAAATTTATTTAGCTTAAACGGACTATAAAATCAGACTCAAAACATAAGATAATATAAAAGTAGGCCTTCTTTGAATTTTCTCAGCTTATTCAGAACTCATTAGTTGCAAAAGGTTAGCTTAGTAAACTGCTAAAATATACTTTCAGAATTTAATTCGTAAAAACAAACTATATATTTGAGTCCAGAGCCTTCAAAAATCTTAAGATAGACTTTTCTAGAATTTTTGTTACTTATTTTGTTGCAAATTTGTGCCAAAGGATATTTTATAATTTATCAAAATATGTGTTTGAATTCTCAAGACTTAATTGGCCCAAACGGACATCGAATTTGAATCCCAAACGTGAAAAAACTTTAGAATAGTCAATCTTTGTAATTTAATCGGATGTTAGTAGCATAATATAAAAAATAATAAAGAACATAAAAAATATAATTATTTTGGTAAAAAATACACAACTAAAGTTGTTCAGTGGTTTGAAGCTTGCTCTTCCAAGTAGGTCTGGCGTTCAAGCTACATCAACAACTACCGACCTTTTAATTTTATTAAAACCCAATAGTATATTATAAATTATTTCTTTGCAAATTAAAATATCACCATTAGTGGTGGTTTAGTTGGCTTGAGTTGTTGTCAAGTAACCCTAACGTCATTGGCCTGATTCTCTTCAGTAACCTTTCATCTTTATTTTTTTAAACCCTTAAAACGACTTCGTTTCATTCAATATTGTACACCTTCCTCCCCACGTGATTGAATTGGACGAAATCCTAGTTACAGACCTTATTTTTTATAATTGCTTTTTTTATCTATTTTTTATCTTAATTGATCCTAAACACTTGGTTTTAACCTATTATCATGATTTCATGAACTATAATATATCAAAACTGATTGCAAGCTCATGAAATCGCATCTCTAACTGTGACTTGTAACTTGGCTTTCCTCACTCATTTCTCCACCATTTTTCTTCATATGGTTTTCTTTTTTTATGCTATAAATGCCCTAAGTATTGAAACACAATTGAATCATCATTAACAGAGACCCATATTTTACCTAGTTTTCGCCATAGCAGTTTTCCTTTGTTTCTGACTTGGTTTTGTCTCTAAATGACCTATGTTAACTGGCCCTTTTGATAAAACTCTTGACCATAATCTCTCTTCTTCTCTTGAAGCTGAGTTCTCTAATCTCGAAATCTAGAAGGCAGTTGACAGCTATGACAGCAATAAAGCTCCCGGTCCGGACGGCTTTAATTTTCACTGGATCAAGAAATGTTGGAAAGTGATTAAGTCAGATGTAATACAATTCCTAAGAGAATTTCACGAAAATGCTAAATTGGTCTCAAGCATTAACTCCTCCTTCATTGTTCTGATTCCAAAGAAGACCAAAGCATCCGTCTTGGGGGATTTTAGGCCTATTAGCTTGGTCGGCTGCATTTATAAAATTCTTGCTAAAGCTCTAAGCTCAAGATTAAAGAAGGTGTTTCCATCCATTATTGACGAAAGCCAATCAGCCTTCCTCGAAGGTCGATACATATTAGATGGGGTTCTTATTGCAAATGAAGTGGTGGATTGGTGGAAAAAAAAAGTAATAAGAAGGGCATTCTCCTCAAGCTAGACTTCGAGAAAGCCTTTGATAGTGTAAACTGGAACTTCCTTCTAAACTTGATGGGAAATTTTGGTTTTGGCTCAACATGGGTGAAGTGGATAAAGGAATGCATCTCAACTCCAAAAATCTCAGTTCTAGTAAATGGATCCCCGTCTTTTGAATTCGGTTTGGAAAAAGGTTTAAGGCAAGGTGATCCTTTATCGCCTCTCCTTTTCAACATTGTCGTTGAAGGCCTAAACATCTTATTCAAACGAGCCAAAGCTCTAGGCTTTATTTCAGGAGTTTCTATTGGGGCTAATGGGGCATCCATTAGCCACCTCCAATTTGCAGATGACACGCTAGTCTTCTGCAATGCTGAGAAGTCTGAAATTGTGAACATCAAAAGAATACCGAGATGCTTTGAAGTACTATCAGGCCTAAAAATCAACTTCCACAAGAGTGACGCTTGCGGGGTAAGTGTCTCGGCTGATCTCCTAAAGGACATAGCTGATATCCTAAAGTGCAATGTCAAATCTCTGCCTCTGAAGTATCTTGGCCTTCCTCTAGGTGCTAGCCACAGGCTAAAGAAGACTTGGGCCCCTGTTATTGATAAATTCAAAGTGAAATTGGCCTCTTGGAAAAGAAGGTTCCTCTCTTTTAGTGGTAGAATACCTCTAATCAAATCAGTCCTTCAGAGTCTCCCCTTATATTTCCTATCTTTATTTAAAATGCCTGCATCGGTTGCGAATTCGATTGATAAGATCCAATCAAGATTCATGTGGGGTGGCAGCAACTTAAAAAGAAAAGTTCACCTAATCAAGTGGGAGAAATGCACTTCTAGCAAGCAATCCGGTGGTTTGGGCCTTAAAAACCTGAAGTTTATGAATGAATGTCTTCTTCTCAAGTGGTGGTGGAGATTCGGCATTGAAAAGAATTCTCTTTGGAAAAAATCCTATCAGCCAAATACCATTACTTTGGTGGAGATTGGCTTCCCAAAATAGAGTCCAGGCACAAATTATCCAGACTTTGGCTGGACATCCTCCTCCTAAAAGAAAGAAACCCAGATCTTTTCGACTTCTTTGTATCCAATGTAAGCATTGTGGTTGGCAACGGTCTTAATACATCCTTTTGGCATGACATATGGGCTGGGACCTCTTCTCTAAAAGCTTCATTCCCTGGGCTGTTTAATCTATCAAGATCAAAGGAGGGTAATCTAGCTAGCTTCGTAGCTCTAAAAGGTGAGAATGGAGAATGGAACCTAATGCTTCGGCGATCCTTAAAGGCTTGGGAGGAATAAGAGCTATCTAAAATCCAATCTATCCTGCGTGAAGTTCCCCTAATGCTGAATGCTAATCAAGACATCTTGGTCTGGAAGATCAACTCCTCTGGTCTCTTCTCAATTAAATCCTTATACTCATGCTTTGATTGCTCTAAATCCCCAAGCTCGCAGATTCCAAATATCATTTCGTATAATGCAGCCCCTCCAAAAGTTCAATTCTTCGGTTGGTTGGCCTGGAACAACTGTACCAAAACTGCTGATTATCTTCTCAAGTTAGGTATCCTCACCTCCATTGATGAATGTCTATGCCCCTTCTGCGGGCTGGAAGTAGAAACCACAGATCACCTTCTGCTATTTTGTCTCGAAGTTTGAAAAATCCGGTCGGATTGCATCAGCTGGTGGGATCTTCAATGGGTATCGCCTATCTCTATCAAAGCTACCCTTGATTGGTGGCAAAGCTTTAACTTCACGAAGGAATACAAACTGATCTGGGAGACAATCTCCTTCACTATCATGTGGTCTATCTGGAAGCTAATGAATGAATGTATCTTCAATAAGGTTAAACCACGCTGGATCCTTGTTCGAGATCTGATTAAATCCAGACTTGCCTTCTAGATAAAATCGAAAAAAAAGGGGCTCTTCATACTCCATCAACGATTTGATCTTCAACCTTCAGAATATAATTAGTAGCCGCTGTCTCATTCTCTAGATGAAGTTCAGCCTAGTTCAGAACAGGTCCTTGTATTTTCTTGGCTGTATTCGAAGGGGAGTTTTCTTTCAATTCTGGATTTTAGGATCTGCTTAGGGTGCTGCTCTAAGTGGTTTTTTAAGTGCTGAAGTTCTTGTTTGTGGCCCTAAGAAGATGTGTAAGGAGGTTGCTTCCATTTGTCCATCTGATTTAGCAGATTTTTGCTTTTTGAATCCTTCAGTTCCAGCAGTTTGGGTTGCCAATAAGTTCATTGATTGGATGGTTTGCTTGGTCGTTGCTTGAGTTTGTGGGTTGATGTCTCTAGTTTTGAAGATGGTTAAGTTCATGTGGAAGCTCTAAGGTTCCTTTCAAGGCAATGGTGTCAGCTCCAAGAAGTGTCTTTGGGTTGGGTTCATACATTTGATTATTTTGATCTGCTGCTTTTGTTGAGTAGGTCCATTTTGTTGTCTATTGCTGTTGGGGCTGCCAATAGGTTCTCTGCTTGGATGGTTTTCCTGGCTTTTTCTTCTCGCTAATCTGTTGCTGTTTGTTGGGCGTGTTTCTGGCTTCATTCGTCGGAGAGAGTTATTTTCTGTTAAATCTGGCCTTAGCAGATCTTCCTGTAGCAAGTTTCTCGCTGATTAATTAGGTGGTTGGAAAATGTCTTTCGGAAGTGGTCTGTGAATGTGCTAAAAGTGGTTGCCCGTTTTGTGCAAATTCCATCAAGAAGTCTGATTTAGGCCTTATACCATCTTATTTGAGTTTATTTTTCCTAATAGAGCTGTGTCCGTTTTACATGCTATGGTCTCTGTTGCGGGCTTTGGCTCATCTTCTCTACACTCTGGAAAAATTCTCTTGTTTTCCCAGTCGATTGTGTGAGAATTTTTCTATTGTCAAGTGTTATTTGAGTGCTCATTTTGCAGCAGCTGGAAGTATAGTATAGTGCTTTATGAGATATGAAAACTTCCGGATCATGCTAATGCAGGTTATATTTGGGCCATGGCTATTTGAGTATTTGATGTTGTGGCTGTTGGGATCTTTTCAATGGCTCAATGGCTCAATGGCTCTTGTGGTCTGCGGTAGCTGTTTTCTTTGTGGGGATCTGGTTTTGTGGAAAAATTCTTGGGTTTCTTCTTGTGCTTATTTGGTCGCTGGTTTGGTTTCTTCATCAACACGGTCCTAAGAGGTGTATCTTAGGTGTTGCTTGTGGAGTGAGGAGGTCTCCGTGTCATCCAAGCAGTATGCCATCTTCTGTTATGTCCAGCGAGAATTTGAGTGCTCTTTGGTCTGCATCTTAATGTTTTTTTTTTCTTTTTGTCTTGGAAGCTGCTAGTTTTTCATACGTTTAAAGCAGTGGTTTGGTAGTTATTCAGTTTGCGTTGTTCTGTGGCTACCCATAGCTTCAGGATCAGTTTGCTTGGTTTCTCCCCCCTCTCCCCTTCTCTCTTTTATTGATGCTCTTATATACTCCTTGTACTCTTTCCATCAATAAAAGCCTTTTTTGTTGATCAAAAAAAAAAAAACTATTTAAACATAATTTCATGGAGTGGAATTTAGTTAAATTACTTAAAACAAGAAGACCCAAATTTTTACTCATTTTGTTTTCTCTAGAAGATACATGTAAATGTGTGTGTGTTTATATGTGTGTATGCATGTGTGTTCAATGTATTGAATGCGTATAAGGTAGAAAGTTTCTATGATTTTCTTTCCAATGTTTTCTTTCTTTCTAACTTCCCACCCTCTCTCTATATCTTTCTCTCTTTTACGTTTATTTTCTTTCTCTAAACGCTATTGTCTCACTCTTTTAGTATTTCTTTCTTTTTTCTTTCTCTATATGCTATTGTCTCATTCTCTCAGTATTTCTTTCTTTTTCTCTTTTAACCAATGCCTCTCATAGTTTCTCTCTTCTAACTCCCTTGCTTGGTGTGCATATGTTAAAGTATATATATGTCTCTATGTGTGTATATATATAGGCAATATGGTGAAGACTTATAGTGGAGTTGGCATCAACCTTATCACTTTATCCCCTCCTCATTACACAACTTGGGCAGTAAGGAGTAGACTTATCAGAAGACCTAAACAAAATATCACTTTCTCTTTCTTTCTTTCTTTCTTTTCTCTATCTACAAGCTATTACTTCTCTCAGAAAATACTACTCATAAAGCAATAATATGCTTGTATATAGGGTATTGGTGAAAGACTGAGATCTTATTGGACGCCACGTGCCTTCGGGCCTTTATTGTTTTATGCCAAAAATCTGTAAGTCTCAATTGTGTACAAGAATCTCACCCCTATATGCATGTGTCTGTTAGATGATATTTGTAGCAATACTCTTGGCACATCTTGTCAGGATAATGTGCCACATGTCCAATTTTTGGACACTTTTGTTGCGTATGTGTCTAAGGTCATCTCAGAATTGCATGAAAATTGACATCCTAACATTTTTTGATACGTGGGATGCAATGGTGATATTAGTTTTCCTAAATTACTTTTTATAATTTTATTTTTATCTACTTAGCTTGTTTGCGGTCTATAAATCGTTCATCCAAAATTGCATGAAAATTGATCGGTTAGTTCTTATTGTTATGTAGATTCAAAGTATAATATTTGTTCTTTTTAATAAGCCTCTAAACATTTTTTAATTAATCATTCATAGTCAACCTTTGCCAAAAAGTATCACCATCCCTATTATATATTGAAATCTGTGAGGGAAGATCTTTAATGGCCTCAATCTCAATATAGACTCTAGAATATCAGAGTTTTTTCTTGGTAATAGTAAACCTATCAGTGAACAAATGGGGTCATATGATGCTGGAAATTTTGCTTAGCATTAATCCAAACCACCATTGCAACTTTAGGCTAGGATATTTGACCCAAATAGGGACTTTAGTCACACCTTCTTGATCTTGGGTAAGATTGGGGGACCATGGTTTTAGGATAAATGGTTTATCGTCAAAGGTTTAAGGTCTTATCTCCATTATATTGAGCTTATCTTTTTCACTTGCAAAATCAAATATGTAAACCCTTATATCTAAGAGTTACATGTTCACACCCTCTGTGGCTTTCCACCTCATGTTAATGAAGTTTTGCATTGTCTTGAAAGGTGGCTTTTCTTCTAAAACATATATAGCCAACTAAGCATTGTACCACCTATTAATTTCTTGTTGAATATCTTCAGGACCATACATAACTTTGTTTTCACCATTTTCAACAACAAAGGCTACATATTGCAATTGTAGACCGTTGGTCTTGGTCTTATTGTGTCATGTCCAGGGCCCCAAATACCCGAGGGTGACCCTGTGAATCAAGGTCAAACTAAATAAATAATTCATGTATATCTCAAACCACCTTGTGATTAGCATATTCTCACTTGAATTTTTATAACATAAATGTTCATTCACATAACATACATATAACCCAACAAAGTTTACATACGTAAATTTTAAAAGGATGTTTATCATGTGGTATCTCCTTATAATCAAAAGAATACAAGTCATGATTTCTAAGGTTTACCCTTGTACATACACAAAATAAGTTCAAGTTCCGTTAAGGCTTCCAAGCCTTCTCATCAACATACATAGAGACCAAAAATAAATAAAAGAACAAAGATCAGTCATCCTTCAATCCATGTCCTCGAGTGGCCAACTTTTTGTCATTACTTGCATCTAATAGAGGTCAATACAACAACCCTAGTAGAGTAACTAAACAAATGGAAGAATAAACGGTGACAAGTGTAGGCATGTACGGAGCGTAGTGTCAAACAAGTGTCATCAAGCATTTCAATTCAATGAGCATTTATTGTATAGTCTAACCGAATAAGAGCATCAATATAACAATGATATCACAATTCAATTTTCACAATCCAGATGTAATACAAAAAGAGGTTCCTTGAGAATCATCATCTCACTCAACAGTACTTCTCTCTACATTCAATCCTTTCCGTAAACCTTCAAGACTACCTAATGGCCCTCGGTTAAGCCTGTGTGCTTTTCGGGCTACTGACTCAATGAAAACATACCACCACCCGCGCAGGGTTACGGTTCGAAACCAAAGGGAGACACAATCCCCATCACAAAAATCTCAAGTAACTATCCATAACTTCCCATTTTTCAATTCGTAATTTCCTCATTCATTTCTTCCCCTTTCTCAATTCATAATTTCCTCATTCATTTCTTCCCCTTTCTCAACTCATAATTATTTCATTCATTTTTCCCCTTTCTCAACTCGTAATGAAATCTCCTTTCTTAACTCGTAATTATTTTATTCATTTCTTCCCCTTTCTCAACTCTTCAACAATCTCATTTCTTACTCGTTCTCACAAAGCATTTATTCAAGTTTTCTATTCCAAACCAAAAGTATTCAAGGGAAAATGACATTCACATCAAGGAAAAGCATCACAAAAGCAATACAACACATGACTTCACAATACAACATTATCACAATCATTATAGCACTCTATCAAACACTTGGTATGCATATCAACTTCACACAAGTTCATGAATAACAAGTAAATAATTCTTAAGCATTCAAGTAAAAGATTTTTAAGTTGCGACCATGCATTGAATACATATATCAACATTCTAGACAAGATATATCAAAGGTTAACATGTAAGATTCATCTACAAACTCATCTAGCAATTTACATGATTCTTCTACACACTTTTCATACAACATGGTCCATAGGGATGTCATGATATGCATGTTTTCTCCTTAACATCCATCATTCACCTAGGTTAGAAGCCCTACCTCCCAACAAATGTGGATTTGTGTATAAAGAGAGAGAGGGAGAGATTCTAATTTCAAACCTCAATCCTTGCTACCAAAATCTAAGAAAGGATTTACACCATTTATTTCACTCAACCAATTTAGCTAGATCTATAAGGAAATGCAAGAAATATGAAAGGGAAATGAAAAGCTCCAAATTTTACCTTTTGTTCTTGAAGAAATCTTTGAAATCTCAACTTTAAATCGGTGAGAAATCTTCCTAAGCTTGGATCTTTACACTAGAAGGTATGTGTGTATATTAGGATTCTATGGAATCCATCAATCTCCAAAAATCCTAATTTTTCTCCCTTGGCTTGAGAGAGTTTGGAGAAGAAGAGAAATGAGATTTGGGCAAAATTACTTTTCAACCCTGCAATTTAAAAGTGTTCTGTTGGACGCTCGTTCGAATGAGTGTCGAACAAGTATCAAACGATAGCCACAACTGACTTTCGGGTGCTCGTTCGAATGAAGCTAAGGCTTATGCTTTTCCAATTAGGATTTTACGCCTTTTTCTGATTTTTACAATTCAAGATTTTATGTTTTTCCAATTATTCCACCTGTATCATCACACTCCATATCACGTTGTTTAAATTATTTTCATCTCATTATTATGTCTGTGAGGTCTATTATCATGCAAAACTAACATTATCCATTATTTATTTCTTTATTTATTTTTTAATTTTACGAAATATGACATATTGGCTAGGAGTACATTCTTCCAAACTCCATTATTGGCTTAGTTGGTCTTCTGGTTAGTTGTGCCTATGGTGGCAGGAAGAGGGGGAAAGTCCAGAGGATTGTTGGGGTCAGTTACCAAATTTGTGTTAGATGGTAGAGACTTTTCAGCACTCCATAAAAAGGTTAAGAGTAGAGCTGTCAATGGATCGGATCTCGATCTGATCCGTTAAGTCCGGATATGGTTTTAGAAATAGTAATCCGTGACCCGATCCGATCAGAATCCGAATCCAATTATCCCAAATATAAACGGACCAGATATGATATAGGCTGATCCGATCCGTTTACAATCCGATCTAATCCGATCCGTTTATATATATATATATATTAAAATTAATATATTAATATATATAATATATAATAAAATTAATATTATATATATTAATTTTATTATAGAAATATATATATTTATATAATTTATTAATTTTAATATATATATTATAATTTTAAACGAATCGGACCGGATTAACGGATCGGATATCCGGTTATTAACGAATTCGGATACGAATTAACATTCGCTTGATCCGTCGGATTAACAGATCGGATCGGATCAGATTTCTTATTAAACGGATCGGATTCGGATCGGCTCTGATCTGGTCCGAATCCGATCCGTTTATAGCCCTAGTTAAGAGGGTGGTTTGGTTTGATCATGTGGGTTTGCATGGGTGACAACTCTCAATTCAGCTTGTGTGGTATACCGAATCGGTGGCGTGCATGGGACAATCATAGCCTTATAAGGGGGATTTCACCCTCCTCCACAACTACCAAGCTTAGGTTCTCCATTGGTTGAGGGTGATGCTTTGGAGAAAGGCCACCATATGATAAAGGTGCAAACCTGATTAGGCCTTGGCCACCTCTACCCCTACCAACTTATCCCCATTGGGTAACATTCCTTCCCCAAAGTGGTGGGGGTTGGGCTCCTTCCATAATCATTCATGTTTGGTCTCACTGTCGTCTCAATTTTGAGTTTGGCCATTTCTTCTCTTTCATGGGCTTGAATGGTAGCTCTGAGAGTAGTTACTTCAGCACTAAGCTCAACTATTTGTCTAACTATAGCTCTCTGGGCTAAAAGTCGATCTCTTTAACCTTGCTCATCAAGGGATTCCGGTACAATTGTGTTTTTTGGGCAACTATCATCCCCTTCTTCATTTGGAGAGCTCTTGTGAGCTGCTGGAGATGCATATGGTGTCACGGTCAACTATTGGGTTGCCTCGTGTCACGTTGTGATAGGAGGAGTACGACAACTCAAAAGTTTTCAATGGTGTTGGTTAGAAAGGGAGAGGCGTTGGAAAGATTAGATGGATGGGAAGGGTCTTGAATAGGGAGGTTAATTAATTAAGAGATTGGGGTATTGGTTTTTACAGGCTCTAGGTGGGTTTCTACAAGGCAGGGAGCGATTCAATGGGGAATATCGCTGGAGGGAAGGCTGGTGACTCGGTGTCATGGTTTTAAGAGCCGTATGATAAGGATTGAGTTAATTGAATGGTTAATTCATGTGATGTGTAGTTGATTTTCTGGGGTTTCAGTTCATGTATGAACAAGGGAGTCCAATTATGGAGGAATAAAAGTTTCTAGTTATGGAGAAGCAATATTAATTGAATAGAAGTAATGCTATGGAGACCCTTCCAATGAAAACTTCCATGTAAAATTATACACGTGACTTAGAATTTGACTTTTCTCACTTTAAGAATGTCATTATCACACTATTCTGGATGAGAGCTAGTTTGCATGAAAATTCCAATTGGGTAACACTTTCATAGGACACAGACAAAAAAATATGAAATACATAAACACAAGTCAGTCAAAGTAATCCTTTTTCTGTGCATGACATCAATAACTATAGAACAAAAATTTATTAAACCATAAATTATTGTTGAATTATCTTTAAGTACATTTAAAGACAGAAGTTATCTTTAAGTATATTAAAAGATAAAAGTCACAGAAAATAATTACACTTTAGAGCTTTGTGAGGCCTACTTGTAGTTATGTTTGATGTGTAGAGAGAGATCTATTAATGGCTCAAATATATATACACATCCCGGGGGTGAGACAGTAATTTTACACGATAAAAGAGGACAAAATGGACGAGGACATTCATGTTCCCATTCCCATTGAATTGTACTGGAAAAATGCCTCTACAATAGAACTTAATAATTTAAACAATAATGATTTCAGAAATGGTTGATGTACACAAAAAATGTTCAACTACCATCAGAATGAAGTTGAAGCCAAGTATTTCGGCATAGTACTAGTTAGTGAGATGGAAAGAATGAGAAATTAGCGAGTAGGTGAGGAACCACGAAAAATTGAGAGAGAGAGTAGGACAGTTTGGAATGAGAAGAAGTGTGAAAGGCACCAGACAGGAGGCTGAACAATGGATGCAAGCAAGTGCAATGTTAGTGTAAAAGGCGATCACCTATGAAGCTTGTGACACTCCTTTTCTCGTCATTGTCAAGTCGCTTTTCTTTCTCGACTCCCAATAGCTCCCAGAATTCCACGCTTCTTTTCACCCCTCCTTACCTTTGCTTTGTCCTCTTTTCTCTCTCTCTCTCTCTCTCTCTCTCTCTCTCTCTCTCTCAAAAAGTCTAAAAATGAATGGCGCGATCAAACTCAACCTATTGTCTCAATTCCTTGTTCTTATTTAGTTTCTGCTCCTGAAACGTCCAAAACCATACCTGTCTTTACTCATCGCATCTCTCTTCTCGCTTGGTCATGACTCACTCTCCATCTGTGAAGCTCAAATACTACCTTCTCAGACTCAATTCAACTCCAGGAAATTTTCCCATTTAAGTGAGTGAGAGAGAGAGAGAGAGAGAGAGAGCACATTGGTTTGCAAGATCAATCCTACCTAGTAATAAGTATTATGTAAATCATGCATAAATAATATATATATACCCTATTATATTATGTAAACCCACTCCTTTGTTGCTTATCTCATTTTATCAACTCAAGTACCATTCACTCAGCTCAGTCACCCGCACGAGCTCCCACACACAAACTGCATTGTTGATGGCCTACAATGTGGATGATGGGTTGTGGTGATGGCAGTGAGTTTAACATGCCTGATTCCTTAAGCGGTAGGAAACTTCGGCCTCTTATTCCAAAGCCTCCTACAGCCAGTCCCCAAAATACTACACATTCTGCTGTAACAACCCCTACTTATTGGAGTTGCAGTTGCAGCACAGATTATTTTGCTGTGAATCACCATCTGGGTATCGCATATTTTACCTTTTCTCCTCATATTTCAAGTGGGTTTTAGTCTCTCTTTTTTTTTTTTTTTGGTTCATTCACTTTCTTTAATAGTTCAATTTGTTGTTACTGCAGCTACTGCAACTCAGGAGCAAAGTAAGACAGATATGAACAGTACAGAACCCTTGGTCAGTTCTCGATGGAATCCAACTCCAGAGCAGTTAAGTGCCCTCGAGGAAATGTATAGAGGTGGAACAAGAACACCAACGGCTGAACAGATCCAACAAATTGCAGCAAAGCTTCGTCGGTTTGGTAAGATTGAAGGCAAGAATGTGTTTTACTGGTTTCAGAATCATAAAGCCAGAGAACGACAGAAACGAAGACGTCCCATATTAGATTCAGGTTCTGAAGAACAATTGTGTTACCTAGAAGGAAAAGAATCAGGTACAAAACACTATGATAATTTCCAAAATTTTCACCATTTTTTTTAAATTTAATCATTAAAACGTTTTGATGATGAAACTACATTACTATGCTTCTAATATAACATGGGGTTAACCCATTTTGGTTTATAACATACAACACGCACTCCCATTCCAGCCTTGCAAGTCCCTAGGGGCCACCTCCCACAAGTAAATAAAACTTGTGTGATGGAAGGGGCTTCAGGTTCACACCTGGTAGAGTTAATTCTCTTTGTAATCAATATATATATATATATATATATAGAGAGAGAGAGAGAGAGAGAGAGAGAGAGAGAGAGAAATTTGTTCGAAACATTAATTAATGTCGGTATCTCATTTGTTGTTTGAGATGTAAAGTCGAATTTGGCAATTTGCTTTGTTTTCTTTGTATGTATAGAGTTGAGTAGAGCAGGTTTTGAAGTTCGGCAGAAGAAGAACTGGGCAACCCCATCAAACTGCAGTACGAGTTCAGAGGTCTGTGTGCCACCTTTTCTTCTGCTTGTTCATGTTTCAAGTTTCAACATAGTTAAGAAACGATTTCTAGAAGAAAATTACAAGCTATAAAACAAGAACTAAATTGATGATCAAAAGGTCAAAAAAAAAGTTAATTTAAACATAAAGAAAGATATGTAAAGTGCAACAGCAGCTTTTGCACGATGGAAAAACTGCATTAATAACCCTCACTTTCTGTTCAAGCTCTTGTTATGTAAGATTTAGAATTTTTAGGACTTCGTGTGAATTTACTCAGCTTTTACTACTTGTATTATTTAGGAATGTGTATCAATTCATAGAGCAGTAGCAGCAGAAAGTAGACCAGATGGGTGGACTCAATTTGAGGAGAGAGAATTACAACAGAGCAGCAGCAGTAGCCTAAGAGCAAACCATGCAACGTGGCTGTCTTGTACTCCTCCCACCAACCTCTCAAACATCACAGCCACAACAGAATCAGAAGCTTTTGGGATAACAGACCCAAAGCTCTCAACGAACACTCAAAATTTCAACAGAGAGAGAATCAATTTCGCCAACATTGAGGATGAAAATAGACAATCTCAAACACTGCAGCTCTTTCCTCTTAGGAGCAACGGTTGGAATGCCATTAACGATGCTGAGAACACTGAAGTGCCCATTACAAACATAGATATTAACTTCACTCCAAACCAGTTTTTTGAGTTCCTTTGAAGAATTAAAGAAGCTTTGCCCATGTGGTTAGAGCCTAGTGGATGTTGTGGGCTACTTTTTCATGTGTATCTAATATGGAAACTTCGTTTGGGTCTGTTTGTTGTTGGGAATTTAGACTGTTGATTCAGTGTTTTTACTGTTTATAGCAAACATTGGTGCAATTGTAGGATAAGATGATTCCTTCAATTTATCCTCATTTAACTTGTCCATGTGGACACAATGAATAGCACTATATGACATTTATGTTCGTCATTAAAAATGTTTTTCAATGTACATGTTAACTAAATGCTTTTCGTGCATGTGACGTCATCTTTTCAATATTTTTAATGCGGTTAACTTTGCAGAGGTTTATTTTTGTCATTGTTATTGGCAAAAAAGTTGTCCACAATTAACTAATATTTTAATATATTGTTGACACAAACAGAGATTAATTTAACAAGTACATTGAAATTGTTTTTGTTCGTTTACTATAATTAACATTTCCACTGGAGATGCCCTTAGATTGTATTTGGATCATGTAGGCTACTAGGGATGCCCTTAGATTGTACTTGGATCATGTTGGTTAAAACAATTTGAAGGTTCATTTTCCGGAGAAAATGATGTTGCCTATTTTAAGAAGACCTTCTGTTGGTAATATAAGAGTGAGGGAGACAATTGGGAGAAGAGTTGGAATGCAACATGGATGTGAAATGGTTTGATATATACGGAGATAATCTAGAATTTGGATCAAAACACATATATACGATAAATATGATTTCTTTTAGTATCTTCAATTAAGATATTACAACAAAACAAGTTATAAATGATTTTTTTGAATTGTTTAGAAACAAATAAGAGTAATGCCCCAGCTCATAAGCCATGTCCAAGTTGCCTTTGCTGATATTGCAAACAATGTGATGCTCAAGCAAGAGTTGGTCAGGGATTATCATAAAAACTGTCTCTCCTAAGTGTGCTCTCAAAGTGACCTTATGAAACAATGATTGTGTTGAGTGGAAATTTCTGGATGAGGTGCTTGAGAAGCCATTCTTGTCCCTAACAGAGTCAAGTGATGGATCAAGGCATGCATGTGTTACAGCTCCAATATAATGTACGTGCTCTACATATAGTGTTAAATGGAGCTTTGGAGGGGTACTTCCTAGGAGCTTGGGGATCTCAAACAAGAAGACCCTATGTCTCCATATCTCTTTCTATTTGTGATGGAAGCCTATACTTGCCTTTTGAATCAAAGGGATACTGGAAACACATTCTCATTCCACCCTAGATGTTCTTGGAGAAAGAGCACTCAAAAAATAAATTTTTTATGGACTCGGGATCATTGGAGTAGAGAAGACAAGAATTGGAGTTTAGAGTGTCCCATTAGACAAGTTTATCTTGGGTGGGAAATCTATCAAGGAAGACCAAGAGAAACTCACTTGTTGTTTGAGTTTCATATGTGTCGAAGGATAGTGGCAGTGTTCTAGTCACAAAGATTTTTTTATGCTCAAACCGCTCTTCTTTGTTTTGCATACATTTTTTCAAGCCATGCACCTTAGCTCCAGACTCTTTAAGGTCCGGTCCTGACTATAGGAAAGCCCTTAGGATGGCCTCCACATCTTTAATGACCTTCTTAGGAAAAATGAAGGTGTTGCACCAAAAAACCTAAATGCTACAAGGGGTCGACTTCACCAATTGGAGCCTACCAGCATAAGTAAGGAATCGAAAGTCCAGCTTTCAAGCCATGCACCTTATACTTAACTGGGAACTTGGCTTTTTGAAAACCTAGAAGATTGCATAAGAGCTCCTTATCCCCATTAACCACTCTAAAATAATAAATGCTATCTTTTTGCAAATTAGGAGCAAGAATAGCAATGGATTTAAATATTTGCAGAGCTCTTTTAAAAGAGAAAAAGGGAATGTTTGTTAGCAGCAACTACAAAAAAATGAAATTTGAGATGTTCAAGGACGCACACTTTAATTTGAATGGAAAGTGGAGCCCTCAGAACTCGTTTTCGAAGAATCCTAATGGAAACTTTCATGAAAATGGTCATAGAAGTATGAGATTAATGTTTTAGTGATGCAGCTTCGCTTTGACTAATTTCACGGATATTGTAATTCTCCTACAATATTAAGGTTTTTTAAGACCCGAGATAATTCTAAAGAAATTTTGTATTCAATGAAATTCAAACTAAAAACTTAGTGCAAATAAAACACTCTTCTCTATTTTTGATCTGTCATTGAGTTGTCCTTAACATTAGCCTGAGTTAATAAGCCATATGAGAGAGAGAGAGAGAGAGAGAGAGAGAGATGGATTTGGCTTATCCTCTACAGTGAGAAAGATCAAGTATTCACTTAGTATTTCACCACATCAATCATAAAGAATGGATTATCCATCAAGGCTTCGGTTCAAAAATAGGTCCAAGTGCATAAAATATCATCTAATTGCTTGGATGAATTTGAACACTAATGTGGATGCACTACCTTGGAAGCATTCAAACACCACGCCACAAATGCTATTAAACGACAACTCGTTTTATTTAATTGAATCAGTGTGTTGGAAGAGGACATTCCCATGCTTTCTGCACCAATTGCCATTCAATCTTTGACTTTGTAAGCCAAGAGTCAACAACATAAATTTTTTCATTGTTATATATCATTGCTTTTATATATATATATATATATATATGTATATGTATGTATGTATGTATCTTAATATATTGTTTAGTAATTCTATTCCAAACTAGATACCAATCATATGCTGACACAAGAGGGCACAAAAGCCAATGATACCTACACTTTTCAAAAAAGAGGGAGAAATAAAAAAAACATCAATAAATGAAACGTTGGTAAAATAAAAAAATTTCATATTAAATTTTGAAATGTAACTTGTATTTTAAATTAAAAAATTATTATGAATTTGGCTCATATTTTAAATTAAAAAATTATTATAATAATATTTGTACCATAGGTTTAAAATTAATATTCATGACCATGAAACTTTTTTATGTTAGAACTTCTCTAATATAACTCTCATTTGAATTTGTATATTTAAAATATAGTTGGTTGTTCAAAAATGTATATTTCAATGGCGTGTTAAAACTTGTGTTAAAATTTAATTATTTTAAAGTTTTTTTTTAAATATAATCAAACTTTTTAGCATATTATTATTCAAATGAATGGTTTTGATACTTTTAATTCAACCGTCGAAATATTTTAAAGAAAAAAATTACTTATAATTGATAATGATTGTTGAAAAAAAATAATTATTTTGTCAAAAAATAACATTTTAATATTAAAAAATATATATATATATATATCAAAATATATTATATTATTATTAAAATTTAACTTTAACATTACTCAAATAACTTTTAAGCTTTGTTTGAAAGTTTCGGAGAGAGAAAAAAGAAAAGAAAAGAAAGGATAATTTAAAATGTAAGAGATAAAAAAAAAAGAAAGTATTACTCTCCACCTTGTTTGAATATTTAGGAGAAAAATGAGAAAAAAAAATAACTATTTTTTATTTGAATATTTAGTAGGAGACGAAAAAAATAAAGTGCATAAATTATTTGACAATTAAATTTTTTTGTTGTAAAAATCATAATTTTTAACATAAACATTTAAAAATATATTTGGTATTTTAAAAAATTTATTAAAAAAATTTCTTTTCTCTCCAAATCTCTTCACTTTTGAAAAGATTGAAAAAATGTTCTATCTTTCTTATTAATTAACAAAAAAGGTGTTGAGTTGCAAAAATCAAATTAATTGTTATGTGGGGGTCCACTATTTTTGTGGTTGGCAACCAAAAAAAATTGTTTCTTCAAACTTTCTTTTATCATGACTCACACCTCTTACACATATTTTAATAAATAAATAATAAAATGTTCACATTACTAAATTATATTTAAATAATTTTTATTAAATATTCAAATAATAAATAATTACATCATAATCAATTTTCTAAAATCTATGTTTTTATAAACCAATTTTCCATTACAAAATTATATTTAAATATTTTTTACTAAATATTCAAATAATAAATGATTATGTCATAATCAATTTTTTAAAATTTATTTTTTATTAATCAATTTTCTGAAATTTGAAACTCTCCCTAATAATTGTTTTTGAACACAATTCAAAGAAGCAATATTTCAAAAGTGCATGGAAAATACAGGCCTCTGTAGAGAGAGAGAGAGAGAGAGAGGGGGGGGGGGTTGTATTTGGCAGAAGGCGTTGCTTTTACTATTTGCTGCTGAAACTTTTTTCTCGGGACTTTCCATCACTGAAATCTGGTATACAGCATAGACTAAACATGTATGCTGTGCTGACAAGACAGGCTGGTCATCTACTACCTATTCTTAGTTTTATTTTTCCCCAGTAAGTGCTCTTCTTAGTTTGTTGTTATATTGGATCCCTGTTGAAGTTTCGATTTAAAATAAATAAATAAAGTTACCAAGTGTTCGATTTTAGAAGAAGTAAGCCTGTTGCCCTTTAGTAGATATACAGTTCTTTCTTCTCTCTTTTTCTTGAATTCTGTTTTACCCTTGAACACAGTTCAAAGAAGAAATAATATTTAAGCCATGCGTGAAAAATACAGTTCCCTCCCTGCAAGGCCGAGAGAGAGATGTGTTTTTTATATTTGCTAGAAGCGGTGCTAATTAATTCCTACTGAAACTATTTCACAGGGTTTTTCGTCACTGAATCTGGTACACAACATAGACGAGACAAGCATGCTGATATATGTATATATGTATGTACAAATGTGTGTATGTAGATATATATTAGAGAGAGAGAGAGAGAGAGCAGGAATTGCCAAGGAACAGACCGTGTGATCTAAAAAGAATCTTAAGAGAAGTGGGTCATAAAACAGCTAGCATTGAATGGGCTTTCAATTTAGCCAAAAAGAGGGTAGCTGACTTTGCCGTTCACTCTCTTTGCACAGAGCAAAGTCTTGTCCCAATAAGACAACAACAATCTCTCTCACTCCACTGTCCTAACAACTAATGATTCAATGACGCAGTCCCAACTGGTTCCTCCTCTCTGTACAGTCACACTGTTTGTACTTTTGGGCCATGCATGCTTCATAACAACACTCACCTCATGTGAATTTTAAAGTTTTCACTAGGTAAAACAAAGAAAGTATATCACCTCTTGTTTTTACTCTGGTATCCAATTCTTTACTTTTTTAAGGTGAAGTGTAAGATGTTGGATATTAACATGACTAATAGGTTTTGATGCCAGATTACTCTTATGTCCTCCTCCTTGAAAGAGGCTTTCCATGAGCTTGTTCCCCCACCCCCTCAAGCGTACCCCAGTTGGAGTGCCAAAAAAGAACAAGTGCTCAAAGAACACGAGACCCGGTCTTGGTTCAATATTCCATAGGCTCCTTTTGGGATATCTTCTCCGTAAACGAAAGCTTGTACGAAATAATTATAAAATGAAGCTTCAATTTACAGTCCGGCCATGCAACCACAGGTTACGGTTAGTGGGGTCGGTTCCGAGTCATCAAAAAAAAAAATGAGGTTGTTCCCCTTGTTTTTAGTTTCCTCTCTTGCAAAAAAAAAAATAGAGTGAAAGATTGTTGAAGCATTTAATGCTTGGCTTGTTGAGTTCAAAAAGCTAAATCCTTTCTACTTCTATAAATATAGGTAAGTCAACTTGTGAGTCCAATAGCTAGAAAATATTAAAGTTCTATTGTTAGCAAACATTATAAATGGAATGGAACTTTCCTAAATATAGGTAAACATCTATAAATCCTTTTATTTTTATAAATATAGGTAAGTAGATCGACATCATTAATTATGTCCGACTGTCTCTACACCAGTCCCTAAAACGAATAAAATTTCATTTTCTAAAGTGAATCTAACTCAATCCCAGAGATAGGGACGTGGATGTGGATATAGTGATTGATATGTCCACTACCAACTAATGTTTATATCATATCATTTATGTTATTTTAATGATTTTTACCTTCTTTTTTGTTTTCATATTTTTAACATATATTTGTTTTCAATTGAAACCTATTACTCATGAGATATATAGCTCTTTAATTCAAAACAAAAACCAGAAACTGTTGGATATTAACATGCATATCTTCTAACCTTGGTGGTGTTCACATAATATTATTTCTATAAGCAAGGTAAGACTTGGATTTGAGTTATTGTTTCCCCTCTTGGAGGAACATTTTTTGGAGGTAGCTCAAGGTTGACTCAACATGTAAAAAGGTGAATGAGGGCATATAGTCGCAAAAGTTAATTGTGTCAAGTGTAAGCAAAAATGGACTTAAACTTTTCCACACCTGACTAAAGGGAAAGTGTGGTGGTTAAAAAACATGGTGTATATAAAATGAATGCTGCTAAAATGAGGATATTGAGATGAATACATAAAAGATAAGAAATGATACAATAAACACCATGTTTTTTCCACATCAGATACACCGCAAACCTTTTCCCATAGGGTATAGCTAGTCTATTAGTTGATTTATAGAATTTTCCTCTGAATTTTATGGGCATTCGTCAATCACAAAAACATGCCCAAAGAACTCCACTTAATCCGTCCTACTTCAATTCTATGAAACACATCATCTCCAATCTCTCCGTACTTACAAATAATTGAATCTAGGTAACAAGACTACACACTATTGGGGAGGGGTGTATTTTTTTCCTGTGTTTGTGTCAAATTCGCAGGGGGCATGTCAAACTAGATCAGAAACCTGGCCCAAAAAATAAGAAAAAAATCACACTTTTGACCCCAAAAAAATAATCCGTTGAACAGAATTTAGAAATTTTCAACATTTGTTAATAACATAGAAATCTTCTGGTGCCATTAGAGAGGTTACTGACAAGAACATGGGAGATATAAGGTAATATAGTTATTTTTCTGGAATTTTAAAAGAAGATTGCAAGCCATTTGTGTCAAGATTGTCTCCCAACCAAGAATATTCACTTCATGGTAGGCCGGATTGGACTTGGATCGGATCAAGGGTGATTCAAATCCGAGTTGCTAAGAAAATTATTAGGATCATACCAGATTTGAAAATCAACAAGATCTATGAATTCTTAATCCAAATCCGAATAGGTTAATTATCGAATTGGATTTGATCTGATAAATTTTTTAATATATGTTACATATATATAGTATCTTGTAATACACATATACTATGTAAAATTTAAAATACATATAGCTCAACTCAACTCAACTCTATTAACAAAGCTTATATAATTTAAATTTAAATATATTCTGTCAATTATAAATATATAATTATTTAAATATAATATATTTTTAATAAGTAATTTTGTAGCATAATATATATAAAAAAAATTAATATACATGTTAAATATAATCAAATCGGATCATTAACATATCAAATTAGTTTAATTCATATCTAATTTATTTATGTAGAGAGTTATCAGATTCGGATCGGATTGGATTATCAGATCATATTTTTTATACCATATCCAAATAAATGAATCACATTCGAATCAAAATTCGATTCATTGACAATCCTACTTCAAGGAGAAGTGAGTTTTCCCAATGTATGACAGATTAGGTATTAAATGAATGGTTTGATTGAAAACCAGTATATCATTTAGCAATGTATCTGATGACTCCAATATCTCATCGGTCATATCGGAATCATTGGAATTCTGTCCTATTCAGGATAACAGCTTTGAAACGCTAATAATATATATTTAGTGAAACAACAATAAAGATGAAGTTTGGAATAAGGCTTGTTGAATTGAACCTAGTGTCAAGAAAGATGAAGAATTGGCAATTACAGGAAGGTTTCTAGGGACTAGCTAGCAACCTTACGCTTGGAGGATGTCCTATTGCACTTGGAATTTTTCTGAGCACTCACCATACATTTGACTTGGAAATCAAAGTCGATTCATAGTCACCAGAGCCATTAAGGCCCCTGAAAGAATTAAAGTCAAGGATATTCAAGAAAGTCTAAATGCAGTTACAGCTAAAAGTCATGTTACAGAATCTCATGCGGCAGAAGATGTCAATACTAATGTAGTTAGCTGTTCTGAGTGCAGTCCAGTTTGGTTCCATAATATTCATATGATACATAGGAGGTGGAAGAGCATACTGGTGGTGTTGCTTCCCATGTATATTGATTAGTTAGTTATTGCATCCCCCTTTTCACTTATCAAAAAAAAAAGTAATTACATTCCCTTTTTTACAAAAGAAAAAGTTTCCGCAAGCCTAATGGTAGCATCATAGCATGGATAGATTTGAACGGAAATAATTATTGAAGATAAACATTGCTGTATCACACGGTGCAAAAGGTGGGACAAAAGTTATGCTGCAAAGTTTCTAATTAAACATGTCATACAGAAAATGTATGCTACATAAAGCAAGAAGAAACTGAAAGCAGTTACAGTCAACACCCACACCGACAGAACTAAGAGAACATTATAATCCTAAACCAACAAATTCCATATGCGCTCTTTATTTTGTCTTAAGCACAAATTCTATGATAGACGTACCCAAAGAGGATGTAATGTGATAGAGATTCTGCTTTAGATGCACATAGTGGTGCTTCAAGTAACTGAGTACTCAAGATGCATAGAGGGGCTCGGGATCCACTTTTCTTCTGATCCTGAAAGAAGACAGAACGCAAACAATGGTAAACAGCATGAATAAGACAGTAGTAACTAGAAACTGTAGTAGCGCCAAAGCAGAAATCATTTAGATACCACAGAAGATTGCCCATATTAATAGTCTGGACAGATTGGTTTGTGTTGACTTGACTAAACCAGTTCATTTTCATTTTCATCTTCATTTTCATTTCCTTTTGTAACTTACCAGCATAGTCTAGTTTATTTAAAAAGAACCACTTGTGGTCATTTGTTTTTTTTATAAATGACTTGTGATCATTACATAAGAGAAGTTTCTCTGATTGCTTTTCATTAGAAACTGTTCTTGAATGTGAAGAATGAATGTAATTAATTACGAGAGAGGGAGGGGGCACAAGATACAACATTAATTTCTTTTTTCCTTTTTCTTTGTTGATAAGTAATGTCTATAACTTTAGATAGAACATCAATTGACCTGTAAAGACCTATATGGAAGACAGGAGAACAAGAAACACTATTCTCAGCATAAACATCCTCACCCCCCACCCTATACCAAAAATAAATAAATAATAATAATAATAAAGAATAACTATATAAATAAATAACTAAAACAAACATATGCTGGGGCTGCTAGTTAAAGCTGAAAGCATATGTAGTTCTCACTTTGGATACTCCAAGGAAAAAAAGTTAATGGTAAATCCTTGATTTTAGAATTAGTCCTTAAACTACCGTTTCCACTTCCAAAAATTCCAACATAAGGTTGAAATAATTTTTATCAATATGAGTTTGCAACAGGTGAGCAACCATTGGTTCTCTATTCTAACATCAAGCCACGAAGGCCATCAGGGGGTTGTCCTTGCATGTTAACATGGTTCGTAAAATTATAAGCAGATGAGCCACAGGAGAAAATTTGTAAAGAATACCACTACCTTACTGAAATATAACAAAATCCCAATTAAAATAAGTAAAAGAAATTGATTTTTTATTCTTCATCTTCCCTGAGTAATATATCACATCTTTAACAGTAAATACTGCAACATATTGTAGAAATCATTCCCAACAGAAACTCAAGGCATATATAGCTTTGCAATGGTCATTTCCAGATTTACAAGGCAAAAAATCAGGGGGAAAAACACTAATCTTTTTTACCTTCTTATGGTGACAAAGTTTCCTTCCATATCGCTTTAGAGTTACAATGGTAATCTATTCATTTCTTTTTTTCCAATTTAGAGAGCTAGAAAGGATACACATAAAATATGTATATATACACGCGTGCACACACGCGCACACACACATAAGTTTATATTGTAATCATAGTTGTTAGTATCTTACGATACGCGATGTATATCTTATGATACGTTTCGATATGGACATAAAACGATACATATCTTATAGTTGTATCTTTTTGCACCGTATCTTACGATATGTTTCGATACTCATGATACATGCGATATGGGAAGTGTGGTTAAACGGCATCGTTTGACCTCTTTTCTATTGTTTTGTTATATACATAAGAAATACTTTTTGTTTGATTGATTTTATATTATATCTTTGTAATTTCTAGAGATATTCTCTCAAACATAAAAGAAGGAAAGTAAATATTTTGAGAAGATGCGGATGATGAGTGACTACATACAAGAAGTTAAAGAAAATGAAAATGAAAAATTGTTGGCATATGATGATCGTGATGGTGATATCGATGCCATTGAAATTGGATATTAAGATGAAAATGTAATGAATTATAAAAAGGAATAATTTTGAATTTTGTCTTGATAAACTATATTGGATGGATTATTAAATTTTAGTTTGAAATTCGTAATATTTATAAATCTTGATTATTGTATTATATGAAATTTAAGTTTTTTTTTTTTTTTGTATTTGAGTTAAAATATAATTTTTATTATATTATACACATTTAATACACTATATATATAACATTATATATTTATATATATAACATGATACAATATATTTGAAGAGACAACTATGTTTGATACCACTTTGATTTTTAATTATTGGATAAATAATAATAATTTGTATGACATGTAAATTGAAATGTTATTTATATCATTTTAAACATTATATATATTCATGTATATATTATATATATTTGTAAATGTATTTTAAAAAAATTACACGTATTTACGATACACAATATGATACATATTTTTTGAAAAACAATACAACTTCCGACACACGTTATGATTGTAATCACTTATACTCACATTCATTTCCTAATATATATTACAAAAAAGTGCTACATTGAGCACAACTTGTGTTTGTTTACACACGGATTATGTAGGAGCCCCTTACAAGACTCCAAAAATAAGACAAATCATGCAAAAAATCTACAGATGTAAAGAATTTGGTTATGACAAGTGTCTAATAACAATCTCAATCCCATAACCGGGAAAAAAAATGTTGCTAATCCTATGAATAGGCATCTCAGTATCCTTAAAAGTTCGCCTACTCTGCCTTCAATAAAGCGGCACAACCTTTCCGGCCTGATGAATTTTCTTTGTAACGCAACTACTAACTCAACAACCAAATGAGACCTCAATAAACAGAGATATCACCCATTACACGCTGCAAAGAGAAATCAATATACTCCACAAGTCTGGAGCCACATCAAAATGAAGGAGAAGGTCATTAGTTGTCTCTTCTTCCTTCCTACATATATAACAATAATTAGAAAACAATTTGCATTTTTTCCCCAGGTTATCCAAAATCAGGATTGCCTCCAAAGCGGTAGGCTACACAAAGAAGGAAACTTTGGATGGCATATTTACTGTCCATATTGCTTTCCAAGAAAACTGAGGTCTATCGTACTTTCATTCATAAGCGACATCATCTCTTATCTCTCACTATAAACTATCAGCCTAGGGAACAAAACTACTTATTCTTTGGTTACTTAAAACCTCTGATCTTCGCTAAATGCTCATTTGTATTCCTATTCTTCCAAAGCATGGTTATCACAATTCGCTCATCTCCTAATGAATTGCGAATTAGGATCACGCGATCCAAAACATGAATCATTAGCGATTTGGAAAAGCAAGATTTAGCGTTCCAATCTAAAATATCAAAAGTCCCGAAAAAATCATACAAAATACACACACATTATTGGAATTTTATTTTATAATGGCTTTAATTCGTTGAAATCTTTTTTATGTATATATATACATACCAATATTATTATAAATATAATCAAAAAGCATATCACGTTCCAAATAAACGTATTTCGTTCTAATAAAGCGATCCAAAGAAGCCTACCCCAACGTACTATGTTCTATAACAAGTGATGATTTACGTTCATGTTTCCCGTACCATAACGATCCACGTTCCAGATAACATTGTTTCAAAGTTATTTTCCATTCATTCAGTTTTAGTTCTACTTATCTTAAACTCTCTTAATTCCCAATTTTTAATTTAGTATTTATCTTGATTTAATTTAATCAATTACAACGACGACGTCTGCACATAGCATACACCATGAAATCTTATCCTAAACGTGTCTAGTTAATTTATCCATGACTACAGCAAAAAGACAGGGCTTAATATTGATACTGATTCAAGCTGCTGTGATTGATTTAGTTGTCAATATATCAGTTTGAATACACAAGTCAAAAAGGCATCCATAAACAAGAAAGAGAAAAAAAACAACTCCATAATCTACTAACCAGTTTTCTTGTGCCCATTTGCAGCCATCAGTATCCACCACGTGCAAACTATAGGCATGCCTTGATTTTGATGATTGGTTCTCAAAACTATAGGCCAAGAATACAAAAAGATTAACCAAATTATGAACTTCAAGACCCTTTAACAATAGAAAAGTTTTGTTCAATTATCCGACCTCTGATGAATAAGATTGCCATGAATGACCACCAAGGAGCCTGCTTTCAATTCAATGGGCACAAAATCTTTTTGGTCACAGGATGGGAAGGGCAAATCAAAGTGAACTCCTTCCTCATCTCTAATGAACCTTCTGACAAGACCATCTGAAAAAAACACAGGTACAAGAATGTAATGCAACTATTTGGCAGGCTCTTCGTTGCCAGACAGGACAGAAACACAAGCAAGAAAAAGAAAGAGACCTACTTTTTTGGGATCCAGGAATAGCCCAAATGCAACCATTTATTATCGTTGCATCTTCTAAAGCCAGCCATAGCCCAGTGCAAGTTTGTGGTTCCGTATAAAGAAATGAGTTATCTTGGTGTGGCACTACTTCACCACCAATACCTGGTTGCTGAAATGAAAATTTTACAAATTACTTTGTAAACAGAATTAGGAAAATATAGAAAACAAAGGTGTGTATCACTGAAGTATGTGATACACAAAAACAAAACAATGACACATAATATTGTAGAGAACTGTAACATGAACAGAGTAACAACATAGTACCACATTAGAAATAATGTGGAAGATTAAACCCTACATGTATCATATACACAATTGTAATATGAAAATTTGTACTCTCTTATTATATTTTCTTCCTTACAATTACATTGTTTTCCCATGATAAAAGGTTTTTGTTGTATGCTTGACTAGTGGCCGGCATGTCTATGACTCTATGATCTCAAATTTTCTTACTTTGTTTCTTTCTTTATTTATAAATATATTTAAAAAGAGAGAGAGAGAGAGAGAGAGAGAGAGGAGTTGGCAACTTCAATGTTTGCATCCTATTTCTGATAGTGTCAGTACAGCTCCAACTAGAAAGTTTTACTTCTATATAGGTCATTTATCAAAGAGTAATCAAAAAATATCAACTGTGTTCAAATTATGAAACTTATTCTACTTTATGGACACATCAAAGAAATGTATGAACATGTGTTTGCAAGTGTCTATGAAGGTACAAGAAGTGTTGCCTGGATCCCACAAGTAAACCGAAAGTTGAATCTACATTGGATCTCACATAAATCACCTCATCTATCCTCACGAGGAGAAGCGTTGAAGTTCTGAATTCTCATAGGGTGGACACATCTGATGTGGTCACACAGGCATGACTTCACAATAAAAGTGTTTGCGTAAGATTGATGACAAGTCATCACATACAAGTGATGTGGAAACTTCTCCACGTAATTTCAACAATTAAAGCAATGCTCCTCTTACATGCCAAATATTTAAAAAAAATAACAATACATGCCAAATAATAATAATATTAATCCTCAAAACTAGAACCCTAATAATTAAACCCCCATGGACCTTTTCAATTTTAGAAAGAAAAGAAATGAACTATAGTCCTTCAAAAAAAAAGGGGGGGAAAATCCCAATGTTCAAGGCTCCTGCCATTGGCGAGTCTGGAGAGGATTAGATATAAGCAATCTCAACCCCACAAGCAGATAGGAAAATTTCACAACTCGGACCTATGACCTCCAGGTCACGATGAAGCAAACTTACCATTATATCAAGGCCATATATGGCATATAAAATTATATTATTAACAAGCAATGAAACACTATGTGATATTCCTATCCCACAATGGTTGGGTGGTAGTTTGATATAAGACACCACAAGATTTGATACTAATAACTTGACTTAAGCAATTTGGGCCATGTGGTGGGGCCATTTCTTCAAGTTATCGAGTCAGTAAGCTTTGGGCATTACAATTGGCATTAGAGCCAACTCCCAAAGGGTAAAGACCCCTAGAGTGTTCGCTTAACAGGCCGCTGCAAGATATTTGGATCGACCACACAAAGTGTGGTCCTGAGAGGAACATGTGATATTCCTATCCCACAACGGTTAGATGGGACTAGTTTGATTGATATATAGAACACTACAAGCTTTGCTATTAATAACTTTCCCTAAGCATTTTGGACCATGTGGTTGGGCCATTTCTTCAAGTTATTGGGTCAGGAGGCTTGGGGCGTTACCATTACACACTAACTGAAAAATCGCAGTAGCAAGAACACCACTACTATTATTTTTGCTATTCAGTTTCCATTGAAAAACAAGAAGATTTTAAGTCAAAATTACAGCAGTGAAGTTTGTTAACTTTTGATAGGTTATGAACTTTACAAGTTAAACATATAATCTCAAAAGACGATCCATACTACCTTTGAAGTAAAAGTGTGATAATAGACACTAGAAGAAACAAACTATTGGTAAGACTTATGAAATAGCAAACCATATCCTAAACCTTATGAAAGTGGCAAACTTATAAGCATGTGAACTAAGGATTTCAGACCCATCAATTTAGTAGATAGTGTGTACAAGATTTTGGCAAAAACGTTATCAAATTGATCGAATATAGTGGTGGGTCATCTAGTCAAGTGGGAGTTGTTGATATGATTGGACTAGCTAGCAATCTGGCTTGTAAGGTGGGTTCTCTTCCAACAACTAATTTGGGACTAACTCTTGGGCTCCCTTGAAGGCTACTTCCGTATGGGACCCAATGGCAGGATGGAAATAGTCAAAGGAAAGAGGGTTGACTCTAATTAAAAGCACCCTCTCGAGCTTATGCATGTACTCCATGTCTATCCTTGCTGCATCGGCCTCACTAGTCAAGAGGTAGGAAAAAATTATCGATGTATGAAGTGAAATCTGATAGTATGTGCCCGAGAAGTAAAATTTGGGGTCAACTTGAGGGGGGGACGTACGTTCTTATAGCAATGGCCTTTGAAAGGGCATCAAAAAAGGTTGGAGAGAGTTCTATAGATCCACTGGCTTTATGGTGGGGAATGGTCACAAAGGGAGATTTTGGATTCATGTTCGAGGTGGAGATCCCTTGAGGAGATCGTTCCCAAAACTTTCAGGACTGCCTCAAATGAAAAGGATCTTCAAAAAGATCTATATAAGGTTTCTGGAGAGAAGTACTTATCAAGAAGAAGAAAAAAAAGGTTTCCAGAGAGAAGTGTGTACAGTGGGAGCTTAGCCTTCCAATATTAAAGGGAAAATTTAGGACACATATCGGGGGGTCGTCATGTAATTTTTTTTTAAAATGCAGTTATTTTTGTTATATTAAAAATTGGTGGGTTGATTTTAAATTTCCTTTTTCTTATTACTATTCTCGATCGTAGCCTCGAAGGCTCCTTCATGATTTCAGTTTGCAAACCCATTCCTAGAGCCGATTGAAGCTTGCATCCCTAGTGTTGTCAATAGGAGCTCTGAGTTGTCTCTGACCATTCTTCCTCCAACATCTCCCTCCGACTTAGTCCAATCATCTCCGATTGTCGCAACGAGGTATGGTTTTTCTTCTCTTCTTCTTCTTCTTCTTCTTTTCTTCTCTTCTTCTTTTCTTTTCTTTTTTTTTTCCTTTCTATCTTCTTCTTCTTCTCGGATCAACTTGCTCTCTATCCTCTCTCCCCGTTTCTTTTACTTTTTATATTTTTCTCTTTTTTCTTGATTTACGAAGTTTCAAAGACCTCTGATTGTGTATTCGAAAGCAAAAGTTTCCTTGCTATGAACTCAATAACGAGGTATGGTTGTTCTTCTCTTCTTCTTCTTCTTCTTCTTCTTTTTCTTCTCCTCCTTCTTTTCTTCTCTTTTTTTTCCTTTCTATCTTCTTCTTCTTCTCGGATCAACTTTCTCTTTGTCCTCTCTCTCTCTCTCCCCGTTTCTTTTACTTTTTATTTTTTTCTTTTTTTTCTTGATTTATGGAATTTCAAAGACCTCCAATTGTGTATTCAAAAGCAAAAGTTTCCTTGCCATGAACTCAATAACAATAACAATAAGAACAAAAATAACAACAACAATAACAATAACAACAACAATAATAGTAATAATAAGAGAAACAGAATTCATTGAAGACTAAGGAACATGGGAAGGATGAGAAATCAATCTAGATCAAACGAAAAGGCCTAACAAAAGGCATCCAAACAAAAGAGAAAATAATTTTAATGAGATCAAATCACTATGAGAATTTTGGAATTTCCAAAGTATACACAAAGTAATGGAATCAAAGGTAGAAGAAAGGTTTGACAGATGGATCATAGGTGCTTATTTTTGGTGTCTTTGGGGGAAAGGAACTGCAGATTTTTTGTAGGAGAGATTATGTCTATTTGTAGATTTAAAGATACTTCTTTTGAAGATTTTATATTTTTGCATTAATGAGGGGTGTGTTTATATTTTTTGATTATGTCTATGTTCATACTTTTGTAAATTTTTGGAGAATATGAGGCTCTAGTTTTAGTGAGTCTCCGTTGCATATGGGTTGCCCCTTTTTTGGGCCCTTAATGAAATACTCTTACTTATCAAATAATAATAATAATAATTGGAAAACAAGGAGTAAGTTCTTGTATGGAATCAAAGCAGATGATTTTTTAAAGAAAATGATCCCAAAAGATATATAAAGTCATAATTGGTAAACAAGGAGTAAGTTCACTGTCTAGAAAAAGCACATAAGTGAAAAGAAATCTTCCAGTCCAACACTGCTCGCACAGTGTATGTGAGAAGCATAATACCATAAAATCTGATTCACTCAAGCTGCCAGATGTAGAGCTTTGTATAAGGGTGTAATAAGGCAGTGCCTTTGTATCACCAAGGCCCAAATTCTCCGCGTGAACACAATAGAACGAATAAGAATAAGAAGTACCTTAAATATGTACATTGACTGAATGATCACCGGCCTCTTGTAACCCAATGAGAACATTAAGCTCGACATTTTCCCCGAGTAAGAGAATGTTTTAAAAACTGGGTCAATCTCATGTAGTGCTACACAAACAAACACCAATTATCAATTTTGATTAGAAATGCAAGAGAGAATTTTAGGATAGCAATTTGATTCCAACAATTGGGACTAAACTCAGATAACCTAAAACCAAGAGCATTTAAATCAAAAAAATTTATAATTTAAGGGTGCGACAGAATGACAATGTATTGTCAGAACACTTTATAACAATAAAAATCCCAGCATACCATGTCCAACTTTGTTGATGGATAGTTGCTTTGATTGCTTCAAGTTACCTTCTTCATTGAATGCTTTCTCTGTCCAAAGGCATCAAATGTTAGCAGAAAGCGATGAAACTAAAACTAAAAAAAAACACATAACAGAAGGATCAAAACTAATCAAAAGTACTTGGATAAAATTTTCAAAAAAAATCACATTCTAACGGACTAATTGTTTGGGATTCAAAATATTTATCCCTCTTTTTAGAGCAAAAATTCAGATCAGTAACACTCAAATAAAATAAAAGTAAGTACTTTTTATCAGTAAATAAAAATTAAACAATTCAGAAATGTTATTCAAACAATGTCTGAAAATCACTACGAAAAATATACTTATCTGGGTCAAATTAATCAAGATGATCCAGATTAAATTTAAAATCATGACATGGGAAGGTTAAAAAGATTGGTGAGATTTATACACAAGCATGACTCCAAGCTCAACATATTGTACCTCAATTGCAATCTTTTAATTTCAGTTCCTAGGCCACCCTAAATTCAAAAATTGCAAATGAATCAAAGAATAACAAAAATGGAATTTCTTTCCCAATTGCCACTAGAACGTAGACGTCATAGAAATATACAATTGAATACAAGCGTGCAAACAATTAATCAACTATGGTTTAACGACTATCAACGAATTCAGTCAATCAAACACTTAACGGATTTGAAGATGCGCAATTAACAAAATAGTCATGTATCAATACCTTCGAAGAAATAAGAAACCTTCTCGGCACTCTCGTAGAAGTAATTATCAGTCAATTTTTGCTGAGTATATATAAAAATCAAAAAAAAAAAATATGAAAAACAAATTCACTCAATTTGAGCTTAGTAATCATCAGTATTGAAAGTTGGTATTTGATTTAAACCTGGTTCTTGGTAGAGAAGATAGAGGCTGAGGATGAGCAATCAAACTCATCAAGCAATCGGTCCATTCTCTTCCTCATGGCATCTACTTCTTCAGGGCCCGCAAATGATTCAATAACTAGAAATCCTATGACATTATAGTTCGCATGTGAAATTGAGTACACATACAGATATTATATATATATATATATATATATATATATTCGGAGGAAAAAGAAAAAAGAAATGAGTCTTAGAGAAAGAAACCACTTTTCCAACTGAGAAAACTAGGGTTTGGCAATAGTTTACCCTGAGAGTGGAAGGACTGGAGTTGATCAGGACTGAGATTTCCAACAATCCCCATGACCGATTCCCTGTGCTCTGTTCGATGCTGAGTTGAGATTTGAGATTGAAGAGTTTGACAATGTAGAGGGTGTATCTATATATCTATATATAGATATGTGTGCGCGCGCGCGCACTTGGGTTAATTCGATCGCCGTGATTGTGGACGTCTACTAGGACACCAAAGATAAACGGTGAAAACAGGTTGAAATTTTGTCCCTAAGAACAAGTAAAGGTCAAAAAAATTGAAATTACAAACTGGATTAGGTTATATACATATATATATGTTATATATATATATATATGATGATGATACTCACTTAATTTATTTGCAAATTTGTGTTTTGAGGATTCTAACTCCACCTTAAATTATGGAGAAACATATAATGTTCTAGAATAGTTCATTACATTATCCAACCCAAGACAGAAACTAATGTCAATTTCCGAATTTCGTACGTTGCCTTATTTTCATTTTCATGACAATGGTGGACACAGTGGTACAAAGATATACTTCAAGAAAGTGGATTTTTTTACTTTAACTCACGTCGGTTTTATTTTTAGGAAAAAATATTAAAAAATTTCTAAAATAAATTTTTTAATTCAAAAAATTTATGATACATTTTTTTTAAAAAAAGTTCAAAAAAAATTTAATATAAAAAGTCTAATTATTAATTTTCATCTTTAACGCTGTTAAAAAATATTACTGATTATACTAAAATGACCTTCAAGATACATTTTAAAAAAAAATATTTAAAATATTTAAAATAAATTTTTCAATCCAAAAAATCATAACATTTTATAAAGTAAAAATTTATTTTTTAAGCATTCTATATAAATAATATAATGTTATGTTTTTTTTTGGATTGAAGAATTTGTTGTATTTATTATTTAGTATTTTTAAAATATATTTTGAAGATTATTTTAGTCTAATTAATAATATTTTTTAACTATGTTAGGATGAAAGTTAACAATTAGAGTTTTTTGTATTAAAAGTTTTTTTTTAGATCTTTTAGAGAGAAAAAATATACTATGAACTTTTTGGATTGAAAAAATTATTTTAAGAACTTGTTAGTATTTTTTTTTAATCCAACACACGCGTTTTTAACTTATTTCTCAAACTCACATTATTTTTTAAATCACATCTTCATATACTTCAAGAAGTTGATTTTTTTACTTAACTCACGTGAGTTTTATTTTTATTTAAACCAACACACGCCGTTTTTAACTTATTTCTCAAACTCATGTTATTTTTTAAATTGTATCTTGAATATGTGATTTTAATATCAATTTTTTAACAAAGTTGTATCTTTAATATGCGATTTTAAACCAATAACGATTTGAAATTACTTGTTCAAGCCAATAACTTTATTCTTTTTTTCTTTTCTTATCATTTTGTCTTTTTTTAATCATTTTTGTTATTATGTCTTTCATAATTACTTTTTAATAATTTTTATTAAACACTAAAACATTTTTCCTCATCAACTACTTATTTTTATTAGTTGTTTAATCTCAATAACCATTAAATCCTAACAATTGTTTATCGCTTAGTAATACTTTTAAATAATTCAACCAAACGGATGCACTTTTGTCACTTAGTCAAAGGACTGATTATTTATGAATTGTTTTGCTCATAAGTAAGTGTGAATAAGTGTGAACATATTTTTGAAGCTGTCTTTGTCACAATTCTATTGTTTATTGCCCAATAACACTATTAAACAATTCAACCAAACGGATGCACGTTTTGTCACTTATTCAAAAGATTGATTATTTATGAATAGTTTTGCTTGTTAGTGTGAATAAGTGTGAACAATATTTTTTAAACTTTATCTTTGTCGCAATCCTACTTTCATGTCTTCAACCCTCCCACTAGGTCTAGGGTTCATATCGTTATAGTTGTTTGGTTGTTCATGGCTTCATATTGATGTAAGATCTTGACTTTCGTTTCCACTACCTTTGTGTGATCTTTCTTTTTTTTAAGCGACAAAGAGAGATGGTGAATCTAATTCGCATTAATTGCATAAAAAATGGACACTTATACTATTTGAATAGGACATCAATCCGAACGTGTGATCTTCCTTCTAAATGATAAACTCTTTGTCGCTTTTTCAAATGGTTGATTATTTATAAACCATTTTGCTCGTAAGTGTGAACGGTATTTTTAAAATTTCATTTTTGTCATTCCGTATTTCATAATTACTTTTTAACAATTGATAAAGCAATGATTTGCTTCATCAATTGTTTATCTCCATCACCTGTTAAATCCTAACAATTATTTATCCCCCAATAACACTTTTAAACAATTCAACCAAACGAATGCACTTCTTGTTCCTTATTCAACAGACTAATTATTTATGAACTATTTTGCTTGTGAATGAGTGTGAATAAGTGTGAACACTATTTTTGGAACTTTATATGTGTCACATTTCTACGTCTAGGTCATCAACCCTCTCTCTAGGTTTAGAGTTCACATTGTTATAACGGTTTGGTTGTTTATGAGTTCATACTGATGTAAAATCTTGACTTTTATTTTCATCACTTTTATATGATCTTTTTTTTTTATACGACGAAGGGAGAAGATGAATTTAATTCACGTCAATTGAATAAAAAATGAATACTCACATCATTTGAATAAAAGATCACTCATGTGTGATCTTCCTTTTAAATAATAATTTTTTTTGTAGCTTATTCAAATAGTCAATTATTTATGAACCGTTTTGCTCATAACTAAGTGTGAATGTATTTTTAAAACTTTGGTCTTTGTCGCATTCCTACTTCCATGTCTTCAAAGTCCAACCCTCCCTCTAGGTCTAGACTCTAAGTTCACATTGTTATAGCTGTTTTGTTGTTCATGGCTTCAAATAGTGTAAGGTGAGTCAATTACCAATTTCATTTTAATAACAACTGTTTATAATATGTATAAAATTTGGGTAAATATACTATACCGGAATTACTTGGCTTGAAAGAATTTAGAATATTGAATGTGTTCATGCATAAATTAGTAAAATAGGTTCGATGAAATAGCAATAAAAAAAAATGAGGATCTGCATTTGTTAGTATAGAATAGACAGTGGCAGTATAGTATCTTATAAAAATATAAAAAAAATTATGATTTGGGAAATTTTTAATTTCTTTTAAAAATTTTTATATAAAAGAAAAGTAAAAAATCAAATTTTTAAAAGTTCGTAGGCTATATCGCCCTAGCCCCCTTGAATATTTGTCATTGAGTATAGATAGGAGTGTCAATTCGTATTATCGTGTCATGTTCGGGTTGTGTCAAGGCATAAATATTCGAAAATATGTATGAATCCTAACCCGACACTATTAACTAATCGTGTCAAGTTTCAAAACCCAAACTCAACCCATTTATTAAACATGTTACACGTGTCGACACACTTAACTCGTTTATTTTAATTTTTTATTTTTAAATAAAAAAATTTACCTATCTTTTAATATGTATAGATAATTTTTAAGTTTAGTAACTTTGAATATGAGCCAAATCAAAGTAAAAATTTCTTTTATAAATAAAAAATCTCAAAACTTTGATAAATATTTGATGTGAGACGAATTACCTTAACTCATAATATATTTTATAATTAAATGTGTTAAGTCGTGTTAAACGGGTTGACACTAATAAAATTCAAACACAATTTGTTTAGTAATCGTGCTATACGTGTCAACCCGTTTATGATCTAAACCCATTTATGCTAAACCCAAACCTGTTAACTTTGTGTCCTGTTCAAATCGTGTTGTCGTGTCGTATTAAAAATTGACACCCCTAAATATAGACACCTCATTTTGGTTAAATTGATGAATTTAGATTGTTGCGAGTCTTTCATATGATTAAAAAAAATGATCCTTTAAGTTTTTTTTTTAAAAGGTTAGTCAATGACCGGGTTGATGGTATTAAATCTCGATTAACCCCCTTTCTTGTTCTTGCGAGAACTTAAACCCTAGTCTTCCATTGGAGAATGAGCAGTCTAGAAAACCCAACAACCGGTCTCAATTCCAAACTTGAAAGCTCAACAAACTACAATAAATACGGAGAAAAGTTTAACTCAAACTTAAGAGAAGAAATAAATTACATTTCCTCACTAGTGCAGGGATGGAGCCAGGAATTTGTCTGGGGAGGGGGCAAAATTTTTTCCGGATGTTTGATGATAAATTTTAATATTAAAGAAGTACAAAAAATTAATATTAAATGATAAATAATTGAATTCATTAATATGAAAGAACTTGCAAGTTAGATAAAAAAATGTGACCCAAAAAAAGAGACTCAAAAAAATTCAAACTATATAAAAAGACCTCAAAAAATTAATAAAAGTCTCATTAAGAAGTCAAATTGAAATTAAAATGAGGACAGTGTATGAAAAATTTTAAATTTAGAAGGGTCAAGAACAAAAATTAGAAGGACATGTTGGAAAATTTCTAGAAAATATTTTTAAAAAAAAATTTGAGGGGGTCAATTACCCCGCCCCCCCTCCACCGCGGTCCCCATATAACTCCATCAATACACTAGTAAGAGAGTGAGAATAAAATTCATAACCTTTTCTTTCGAAAAATTCGAAAGTTATCAACTAAACTAATGGCTCTTAAGACATGTCAAGATATACAAATTTGAGAAAGTGGCATCCCTTAGCACACCTTGTTTTCTTAAAAATACTTATCTTTAGTCTTGTCCTTTTTATAGCCAAGACATTTGGCTTTCTTATAAAATTACCCTATTTTCAATGGCTTAAAAATTCCCCAATTTTTTAATAAAATTCATCTTAATTTTGCTTCATCAATGATTAAATGTTGTTCTCTAATTTTTGGTTAAAACAATATTATTTTATAGTTAAAGTCTACATCAGTAGAGTTATCATGATGTATTCACACAAAAAATTCCCTCTTTGCAACTATACAAAATCAATAAAATAGTAACACTTCGTGTGAAAGGAATCATATGATTTTTCTCTTAGAATAAATGTTAAGGGTGTATGATTTGATTTTTTTTTTTTAGCAACTTTCATTTAATATATAATACGTGAAAATCATATGATTGATTGTCACATCTTAGAATTATTTCTTTAGATATAAGCAATTTATTTAGAAGTGTTCAAACTCTAACCTAATCTTTTTATTATTATATCTCATAAAAATTAAACAAGTGTGACTCAATCATAAAGCCAACAAAGAAATCATTTTAGGCCACACTTAAAGATAAGACCCCAAATTTTATATATTATAGTATAATCAAATTAGAAGTCTAAGATTAATAAAAGTCTAACTTGATAGAAAGCTCCGATTTTATGAATTTATAATATAATCAAATTAGAAGTCTAAATTTAATAAAAATTAAACACTATTAAAAATCCCCATAAAGACTCCATAAAAAAAAACTTAATTCTATTAATAAAGTTTTATTCATATTTTAATCTAATTTTTTATTACTATCTATTTAGATAAAAAAAAAATTATGTAAAAATTTTATTATTAGAATTTTATTTAATATATATTCTCTGTTGAAAACTAATTAAATTTTATATCACAAAGGTAAATATAATAATATATAATAAAATAAAGAATTATATTAATATTTAAAAGGGCTTCATTTAGAATTGTTTCTTTTGTCATCTTTAAGTCTCCAATTATCTAGAACTGGCCCTAAAATTAAAATACTTAATATTTGGACCTATTAGTCTATGTAATATATATGGTTTACAAGATTTATGAAGGAAAGACACATCCATGACAATATTATCATTGATCACGAGATCAAATATAACATTTGTAAGATCATGATTGGACTGTTAAATTACGAACTCATCTAAAAGTTTAAACTGTTAAAAAGAAAATAACTTAATTATTTAATACTCTAACACGACCCTTCATGTGCGGTTGGTCTCTTGTGGGTCAATACACATGCATTAATTATAATTATTAGGGTAGCGGTAAAATTTAAACTCATGATCTTTTATCTACTCTAATATCATATAAAAGTTTAAACTGTTAAAAAGAAAATTATTTAATTATTTAATATGCTAACACGACCCTTCATGTGCAGTTGGTCTCTTGTGGGTCAATACACATGCATTAATTGTAATTATTAGGGTGGCGGTAAAACTTAAACTCATGATCTTTTATCTACTCTAATATCATTTAAAAGTTTAAAATGTTAAAAAGAAAATAATTTAATTATTTAATACTCTAACACGACCCTTCATGTGCGGTTGGTCTCTTGTGGGTCAATACACGTGCATCAATTGTAATTATTAGGACTGGCAGGTAAAATTTAAACTCATAATCTTTTATCTACTCTAATATCATGTTAAATCACTAACTCAAGTTAAAAATCCTAAATTATTAGAGAGAGAAAATTTAATTATTTAAAATTCCAACAGGAACAATGATTCTAGTTGTACTAAAAATGGGCATAAGCAAAGCGTATAAACCAATGAGATGGGATTTTTTTTGGGAGCAAATTCTTCTTATATTTGGATTTTCTCATAAATGGATTTGTCTTTCTTATATATTCTTTATGCAAAACTTATAAATTTTTGCCTCTGTTTTTGTATCTTTTCTTTGCAAACGAAAGTTTTTTTTCTCCTAGATGTCTTATGAATCATGTTAAGTAATTTATCACATCATGAATTTTACGAGTTAATTGTCTTTTTATGTAAAACAATAGTGGGAGAGAGAATCCAATTCACACTAATTGCATGAAAAATAAATATTTACACTACTTAAATAGAACCTCGAATCCTAACTTAACAGTACGGCGATGAAAAGAAAAGGATTACATTCCCAAAAAATATACCGGTGCAACACACTTCATGAATTTTTTTGAGTTACATTCAAAATATGCTCTGAAAGTCAAGCCCACAAGGACAAGAAAATATCTGCTCAAATTCTTCTAATCATTGCCACACAAGTAGTGCATGTATATTCTCCACTTTGTTGTATCCTTTGTGCGACAGGAAAATATCTACTCAACTTTTAACCATTGCCACACAACAATTTATTTTATGAGCCCATCACATCATGTGATTAGGTTCGTGAAATAACTTCTCTAACCACACTAAAGACTGTATGCATTAATTCACGCGTGGGAAAGCCCATCAAGTAGTAGTTGTATATTCACCAAAACAATTGTTCCACAGAAGTTTTAAGTGTAAGCATATCATTTGTAAGAAGAGAAAATGGGGAAGGGTTGTAATCAGTCTTCCTCCCGGGATGACCAAAGAAGTCTAGACAATACAAGGACAGCATGAGACCGGTGAGAGAGAGGGTGAGTGAGAGGTTAGGGTCAATGAAGCGAGGATGGCGGTTGTTTGTCTTGGCTAACAAGTATGACCAGGGTCCCCTCTCCTTTTTGCTCCTTAAAAAAAAAGATCCCCTTCCCTTTTGGGGAATGATACTATTTATAGGAGTTCCGTGTGTACGACAATTAGGGATTCCCGTCATTTGTGCTTGTCATGACATTCTGTACTTTCCTCATTGGTCTAGCTATCTGATAAGAAGACTTCTTGATCAGTCAATACCGAGCCCCTCTCACTAGCCTTCATTCCAATAAATCTCGTGTTCTTGTGGTAGGACTACAATCCGGTGTACCACAATTCACACCAGATTGCACCGCGGGCCATGACCAAGTCGCTCGTTGGAGCATGACCATGACCACGGAATGGGGTGTGGCAGTGCTAACACCTGCATCCCTTGATTGTGCCGTATCTCGACTTGGAGGGATCACCACAATCAGTGGGGACAAGGCACGTCACATCTTGGGAGCGTGCCCTAACCGCTGATCAGAGGCCATCGCTTTTTGTGTTACTACTTAGACATATCCACAGGTAAAGGAAGAAATTATGGATCTAAAGTTTCCACCAAAAAAACTGGTTAGCTGCTGAATAAGTGAGAAACACAGAACCCAAAACCAAACCAGTACACATCAAAGAACCAGAAATTCTAAACAGATATTAATGAAAACCTCTAATCTCTCTTTCTTTTCTTCTATTTTTTTTTTCTTTCCTTTTAACAAATTTGTTGGTTGGTAGGGGAAAAAAAGGACCCACTTTGCTTGTGCCTCTATTTTCCTTTGGGATTGTTGCAAAAGATGTGAGTCCCAGTTTGCGAGTTATTCCCTAACAAAGAAATTTAAAACTAAAGAGGGTAAAAAAAATGTCCTCATTGATACCCTGATTTAGGAAAGTTTGAAAATAGCAATGGGAACCAATTTGAACTTTAGGACTGCTCCAGTCTTTTCATTAGACGCATATATAGCTTTTCTGGATAAAATTATAGAAGTGATACCTTAGTTCTGCACAGTATGTCCATGCTAGCATCATCTACAGTTACCAGTAGCATACCATTGGCAGTTCTGTACAACCATACATACATCTTGTGCCCTTCCAACAGCACAAATTTGAATATAAGAGGAATTAGGGGAAGAAGAGTCCACCAAGTAAGTTTACTTGCAATAGCACTCCAAGGGGAAAAATTGATACCCAGGTTTTGATAAATGTATACAGTTCATGTTGTTTCTATTACAGCTACAGATCAAATTAAGACTAATCTACAAGCCACAAACATGGCAGTGCCAGTGGGGCAAAGGTATGTGATGCCTCACTTCACAGCTTGTTAGATACACCAGCTGCAGCAAGATGAATCAACTTAAAATTAATGCCCCGGTAACACCTGAAATCAAAAGATCTTTGTGCTCTCTTTTCTGGAATTGTGTACAAAAAGACAAGTCCCCCTACCAAGTCCTCAGGATATAATCTGATTGATCTGTCTTCCAACTAATCCTTGAATCTCCAAAAATCAAAATGTGTACCCTCTCACCAATGGAAAGAGCGAAAAAATGAAAGAATTACAACAGGGGGAGGGTTAGCAGCTAGATATACTCGCAAAATTGCAGACAAAAAACACCAAGCAAAATCTAATTCTCCAGACAAATCACGTCACTGATGATGATCTTGAACCTTCTGTTTTGTTAATTCGGCACATGCAATCAGGACATGGGAAAGAATATATGGAGTCATTTGGTCTTTTGAGCTCAATTCCCTTCGAATCACTATGAGCTCGCATATTCAGCACTTGCCGCTTGAAACTTTTCCACCTGGGATTGAAGTCAGAAAAAAAAAAATAGATAACAAAAGAAATAGCATATCATCCATATTCGCTATCATAAATAAGTAACATTCAGACGAAGTTTTGTCATACCTACCAACTTATGACCCTACAATAGACGCTTGTATTCGGGCATACAATTGTAATCAGATATGGCAATATTACCTTTAACCACAAATAAGATGCCCAAATCCATAACTTGGCATGGTTTTCTAGTCCAGTTCAAGGGAACATCCCTAAAACTAGTATTAACAGGTAACTCCCTGAATTAGGAATATTGGTCACTACAGTTCATCTACTACCACATCCAAAAAAGAAAAGAGAAGCAACACAGCTTTTCTTCCCAAGAAATATTAGGGATTCGACGAACATTGACAGATATTTAAATCAACATGCCCAGTATGTTCTATGGCTCTGTACCAGTGTTGTCACCTTTGTTCTATTCCAAGCTCTTTCAGCTATGAACCCAATTCAGAAAGACCTGTCTTACACTGACTACAATTTCAGCAAACTTTCATGCATCTCAGTCATTTCAGTTCATACCAACTAGACCATAATGATCAATTGAAACAGCAATAAGATGAACACATACCCAATATTGGGATTATGAAACAATAACTGCTAACTTCCGCTTGTCAGGCCTGATTGTCTTGGAGTGTCCACCATACAAGTATCTTCTGTGGCCCAACAGAAAATGGGGGAAGTTTCCACCTTGAGTTGTCACAAATACTTCACTATGAAGACAAACAGTGTAGTCTATGGCAGCCATCCTTGAAGAATAGTTCTAGAAGCAGTAACTCGAGTCAAAGCAATGAACATGAACCAGAACTCAAAAATGGAATTAAAACTGAAAGAACCTCGCAATTCACAAAGCGCTCACACCTTAAATGGAGCAAGTTCATCAGAAGATGCCAGCATCTCTTTAGTTTGTAAAAGGGGAAACATCTCAAGTAGTGGAGCCATATGTCTCTCAGAATCGTATATCCTTCCAGATGCCAAATAGATAGATGTACTTTTATCAAACCCCATTCCTCTAAGCATCAAACCAACCTGATGATATAAAAGAAACAAAGTGCTATTAAAATATATATTCCACGTATATAAAAAATAAATAAAGATCCCAAGTATAGTATCCAGAGCAAACATATTTCACTAGAGTAGTGTGGGGCTACTGTGTGGGAAAACGATGAGGTGGTCCTCACTGTTGATTGCTCAAATCAGCCACAAATCTTACAAGATTGAGGAATCGACAGGGCGTGGTGGTCAATTTCTTCAGGTTATTGAAATGAATTCCTGGTGTTGTATGACAAGTGTGGCCAAGACACAGAGCTCCGATGATTTTGCAAAACCCTAGAAGGGGCATTATTGAGAATGGTCAGAGCGGATTCACGAAGGAGTTAAGAGGGAACGCAAGAAAGATGAGAATATGGAAGAGAGTGAATAATGCCCGGGGGGTTCTGAAGGTTGAATCAGTGGTTGACGAGAGCCTGCAGGTCCATTCTTATTCCGGCGGTGGGCAGGGATGGGCTGGATGGCGACTGGACAATTATGGCAAAAGCCTTTCAAAATCCTTGTAATGGTAATGATATCTCATCGAAGGTGGAAATTAAGTCGTTCCATGAAGTGGCTACTATTCAAGGCTGGCCAGCATCTTCATTGGAGATGGGGTATGGAGTAGCCCAGGCAAGGGTAGACATATAAGTGGATCTAGACTCTTGTAGAGGAAGATTTGAGTTCTTGGAGAGGTTTTTAGCAGGGCCAGATAGGGGCAATGAATGCTCCAGTTCCAGCAAGGGAAAAAGATTCAGCAGTGGGTTGATCGCAGGTGTGGCGTGTTGTGGGCATGCACGGGGCACTCCTCCTTTTTGAGATTCCATCCAAGGAGGAGGCTGACTGGATTTTACAGGGACTGGATACTCAAAGGGGAGCCGGTATATTTGGATACTTGGGCTGCTGGAAGTTGCTGTCACAGAGGTATGTGTTAGATTAATGGCGCTCCCACAGATCTTCTGGTGGCAAGAGGTTTTCCATAGAGTGGGGGACTATTTGGGTGGCTTTCTGATGATAGATAAAGCTTCCAGCAAATAGAGAGCATTTTTGCCAGACGAGATTGCTAGTGAAGTGGTCAGATCGTCCTCTTCATTTGGCAACGAGCTTTTGGTTGAATTCATGGAGATCTAAAGTCCCAATCTAGCAGGAAAACGGACTTTCGGTTTTCTATGTTTTCTGAAGATGAAATCAGGGGAGAGGCTAGCAGAGTTGCAGAAAGGAGATTGAAGGGGGATGACAGAAGGTCATGCACGGGTGGCGCATGGAGGGGAGATCAGCGGAGAATCTCACACTGAGACACGTGACGGCAATAAGAAGACCCACCTTATCACATAGGGGTGTGGATTTGAATTTTAAAGGAAGTACCGCTATATGACATGTGGAAGACTTCCGGAAGTGGGCCAAAGTTTTGAAGGTGAGCTGAGGTGGAGAAAGTTTGGGCCAATGAACAGGCCTTTTATTTTTGAAGCGCATGGACCGAGGAGTATTAAAGGGAAGGATAAAATGATAGGTGGGGCTGGCCCTAGTTGGGGGAATGATAAAGGGGCCATGATTGTTGAGCCGGACCAGATTTAGGTGGAGAAAAGTCCAAATTGCAACACGATAAATGATAGAGATCAAGAAATAACCAAGGATCACAATTTCGTTTTGCAATGTTGTTTGAGTCGCTCAGAAAACGGAAAATTTTGGAAACATAGTGGAAACAATGAAAAAATTAAAATGTGTAAAAATACTTGAAAACATAAAGTAAAATATATGAATGTGTGAAAATAAATATTATAAATAATTAATTAAAAATGTTTTAGGGTACATGTCCATTAAAAAAAAAGGAAATGTAAATTAGTCATTAACTCTTTACTAATTAAAAAGTAATATAAAAATTTAGAGCAAATTTTTTATGTAATATAAATTTATTATATATTTGTTAAAAAATATGTAAAATTATTATAATTAAATACAATACCATCAGAGGTGGTCCTAGAGGTAAATTTTGAAAATTGATTTTTTTACCCCTAATTTCTATAGAATTTTTTTGGGTTAATTACACTTACCTCCCCTATAATTTCTGACAATTGCAGATATTTCTCTTATAGTTTTTGAAATTACACTGACCCTCCAGTCAGTCTTGTGGCACTAACGGCATTGACGGAATTAATTTATTTACCAATTTACCCTTAAGTCAAAAATCAACAAAACCCTTTCCTCTTTTATTTCTCTCTCATGTACATCACAGCTTCAGCCCCTCCTCTCTCTCTCTCTCTCTCTCTCTCTCTCTCTGAGACGCAACCCCTCCATCTCATTTCTCCCTCTCAATTTCTCTACTCGGAGTCACAGTAGGCGAAAATCGTCGTCGTCGTCGTCAATAACCGGCCATGATCCATCATCGGCACTCCACCACTGCTAGTCCCTACCGCCTATACATCTCAGCCACATCGCAAACCCCCACCGCCGGAGGCGTCACCACCACCGACGTCATAGCCTCATCCAACCAGAGCTCCACATCGACACCACCTGCGGTTGGCAAAGAGAATCATGGTCAGACTCCTTCACATCGTGTCGATGTTGGGTTTGAGTTTAACAAGAAAAATTAGAGATGTATGTATTCAAATCCAACAATGTATACAAACCTAAATTGCAGATTTATTTTTTGACTATAGAGGAGCAAATTAAATTTACCAAAATTTCCAACCAGTTGCCTCCCAATCACTCTAGAAGCTAAAAGCAGCATGACAATCAAGAGAACCTCCCAAATTTTGAAAATCTTCCTAGAAGTCTTATTCAGTAGCTATATATATATATGGCTCTCAACGATCTCAATTGTTGGCATTAACTTAATTGCAACCTTCAACACTGGAGGATGATCAAAACACCCAAATCCACCGACTTCAATTTGGGCAATTTGATCTAAAAGACGGTTGAAGCCCAACCCCCAGCAAAAACTCCAACATACTCACCAGTAACAATCTTAGCCCTAACCTGCTCACTGTCACCATAATACAACTCAAACAAACCACCTCCAAAAGCACCGCCATCAGACAGTCTACAAAGTACAATAACTGGATTAAAAGGCGACACCATTCCTTTTAGCTTCTACGGAATCCCATACTTGAATTTCAATCAGAATTTTGCCCATTTCCGATCATATATATCTCTAACACTGGAAATAGACATCGTCGAGGCTCCGTCAACCCAGACTAAATCGAAGCTTTGATCAATTTGCGCACAAGAAGTTCAATGATGTCAATGGCAAGGAAGGAAGAGTGAATAGCAGAGATACTGAGATTAAGGCAGCAAGTAAGGAGTTATTTAGCTTCCTTTTGATGCTCAGTGTGCGAGGTTTGGGTCCACACCAATGCCACCATGCTTGTGAGGTTTAATTGTTAGTTGTGTTGAATTTGTGTTTATTTTACAGAAACACATATATGCACATATTATGATATATGTACTAATGTTATTGGGTTTTCCCTATTTTGGTTGTCTAGTGTGTTTTGTTAAATTTGTGGGAATTCTTTTGCCATATATGTACGTATAAACATGTGATTTTAATAAAGAATGTTTTTTTTTAGAGAAAAATACATTTTCATATATAAGCTATATACATATGTGTGTGTGTGTGTGTGTATGTAGGGTCGTAGGAATGGATATTTAGTCTGGGTTAGGGATGGATATTTAGTATATGTAGGTTAACGGCAGGAGGAATCTGAAACTTAAATACAAAATAGAAAGGGGACAGTGTACAGTTTCGAAATGATAGGGGACAGTATCTGCAATTGTCAGAAATTAGAGGGAAGGTAAGTGTAATTAACCTATAAAAAAAATTAGGATTTGCGCCCCCCCCCCCCCCCCCCCCCCCGTCCCCCCTAAAATAAAAAAATAAATAAATCATATTTTTATAAGAAACTCCCTTAAATTTAGTTTTTATGTTTTTCCCCCCTAACTCCACAAGTCTAGGTCCGCCACTGAACACCATAACATAATAGTTATGTATTGTGTAATATTTACGAATTGGACAATTTGACACAAGTGACATATAAATGATAAGTAAAATAAGTAACAATTTAAACATATTATAATTAGTAATTAAGTATTAAAATAAATTATTTATCTACATTTTATTTCCACTACTAATTTTCCTTGTCTACTATTTTTGGAAAACAATATAAATATCTTCTTGTAAATCTGGGTCTTAATCCCTCAATCTCTTCCTTTCTTGCAAAAGCCAAATAGATATCATCTTTTACCAACTTTTAGAATTATTACTGATACGAAAAAAATGTTTCTACTATTTTTCGCTATGTTTCCATTGGTTTTGGTATGTTTCAACGAAAATAAAGTTGCTTCCGTGGAAACATGTGAATATCAGCATTACACTAGCGTTTAGTTTCAGTTCACTAAGAAATAGAAATGGAAATGTTTAGCCATTTCGATGAAAAAGAAACAAAAAAAAAATTTCTCCTTGCATATAACCTAATTAAAAAGGGTAATTAGAAGTGAGGTAACCTGATAGGTGACAAGCATGATAAGCTATCAAGTCACAATTCGGTGATAAGTAAATTACAAGCTTGTGATAAGCAAGCTAGTGACAAACTAATAGCAAGTAGATGACAAGTAACTTACAAGTACTCACTACAAAGAATAACCTTAAAATAGAAAAAAAAAAAAAAATTATAATGATGCCCCTAGAAACAAAACTCATAAAATATAATCTATCAAGTATTTAAATACTTCTGACTTTAATCAAGCTCCTTAAAAAACATTTCCCTGTCAAAACTTGATCGTCCAACTTTCACTCAAAGTTGGTTCTTGACCTTGATAGGCATCACTTTGGAATTGACATGATTGAGGTCAAGAAATCATTTTGGGTGCAAATGGTGATCCTTCAGGCCTTAAACAAAAGAAGATTTTAACAATTTGTTATATTTTAAGTTTTAGCATTAAGGTGTCTATTTGTAAACTACTTGTCACCTAATTGGTTATTGCCCGCCTCTGACCTAGACCTACTTGTCACAAGTTTGTCACCTCCTATATCAATTTACTCTTAAGTGACCGCCTTAGGTTAGGTTATATATAAAGTTATAAATTTCTCAAGAGGATATAGTATTGAATGAATGAATTTCAAATCTGATTGAAAAAACTATTAAATCTCTTTTGGCCACTCTCCACCCTCCTCTTCTTCTTCTTCATCATCATCAGCAGCATCTTTTTCTTCTTCTTTTTTTCTGTCTGTCTCTCCTCTTTCCCTTCACTTCACTCTATTATCTCTTCTTCATCTTTCTCTCCTTTCTCTTGCCTCCCTCTGATTAAAACACTTCTACTTCCAACGTCGCTTTACCTTCGCTTCTCTATTTTAACTCCCTTCTACTTTCATTTACCTCTGTCTTGGAACTCACATCTCTCTCTCTCTCTCTCTCTCTCTCTCTCTCTCTCTCTCTTTTAGATTTTCTCGTTTATCTCCCTTAACCCATCTACTCTCTTTGATATTTTTTCGGTCCTTTCTCTTTATCTTATTTATCTCACTTTGATAATCTCTTATCACCCTCTCTACCCTCTCTATCTTGGAATAACCGTCTCTATTGTCTCCCCTTTGTCTTCACCTGCCTCTTATTCTCTCTCTTCATTATCCCTTAATAAGCAAAGACATTTTCATATTTGAAGAAACCTGGCACAAGTTGCCTCATTAGACCTTTCCCCTCATGGCCTCCCCCTCCTAGGGAGAGATTGAAACTCAATTTTGATGGTTGCTTTCTTGGTAATTCTGTCCAATTAGGATAGGAAGCATTAGAAAGACTGCAACAGTGACACTATTCTTGCTTTGTCAAGACCAGACAATTTGGGTTTTGCTATCAAAATTCTTGGCGTTGCTTGAGGAGTTGAGGGTCTATATGGAGCTCAAAATATGGGGTAGAAACTAGAAAGATTATTAATAGAAGATGACACCTCAATTCTCATAGATCAGATGAGATTAGGGATTTAGGCAGTCCTTTATAAGTGGAGTTCAAATGGATATTTAGGTTCGGCAAATATTGAGGCCAAGTCCTCAGCTTTTTTTGATAAGTAAAAATATAAACAAAACCGGCCAGAGGGAGAGAACCCAAATACAAAATAAATGGTTGACTCTCACATCTAGAACTTAAGGTATTGTCTTCAACATTGTATTGTCCTTCTTGAAAGGAAGCCTCATCTGTCTTTTTACTCATTTATTTTCTGTTAAATAAAATTTCTTGTTTTCCAAAGTAACATGAAAGAGCTTGTACATGTGTTACCAAACAAATTGGTAGACAATCATATAGATGGATTACGATAGTTAAAAATTTCAGAGGTAAAACAATTTATGGCCAGGTAACAACAGGATTAACAAACCAGAAACTATTTTTTTAGGCAAGTTTATAAAAACAAACAGAAACTACTTACGGCAACAAAATTTGATGTGCAGGTCAGAAGCAATAGTCAATAGATAATACCTCTAAAGGAGTAAGGGGACATTTCCCATTAATCCTGATCGACCCAGGACGAATAACGCGACCAGGTTTCGTAACTTCCCTTTCCATCCTCTCTCCCTTGCAGCCTTCATATCTTCTTTTTCTCGTTCCCCACCATCATATACACAACAAGAGAAAGCAACCATATCCTGCACAAGAAGGTAATGCAATGGCTGCCAACAATATTCTGATGGTAGTATCGGTGCTGGTGGTCATAATAACAGAACAATTAAAATAAAGCACTTCCCACTGGGTGAAAACTAACCTCCTCAAAGCGAAGATGCACAGAAATGTATTTACCACTATTATTTGCACTGCGCTCTTTCATTCTTGCCACCAAAGTTTCACCCAAGGTTAATATAGGATTTGAAAACCTTAAAGCTTCATAATTTGCCAAGCATCTGAGCCGTTGAACTACAGGAGGAGCATCGAATGACAATCGGTTTGCAAAAGGAGAAATCCTTATGACCCTGAGTTGACAGTTTACAGAACAGACACTTCAAATTAATAAAATGAACACTGAACTATTACCATTCAGAAATCAGTAACAAACAAAAATATTAGCAGCTTACTTTTAGGTGGGTGTATATATATTAACAATATAATTGAACTACTAACCATAAGCATCAAGCATGTGAATTATGCCAATTTCATTCTTTCCAACAGATTACAAACCCAGATTTTCTTTTTCAACTTCCTCTTCCATTGGGCATGGGCAGTCTGGTGTTTGGAGTACTGTCCCTAAATTTACTTTCAACAAAAATTTAATCTCAAATTAAAGATTCTTCTTTCTCTAAAATTCATTTACAGTCAATCTTCTAATAACTAAAACATTGGAACCCACAAAACAACTAATTATTAAGTTTCTCTATGATAAACCTCAACTATGCCCCACCCCCTATTTGAGTAAGGCTGGAAAGAAAGAGGTATTTGCTTTATGAAACTTCAACCTTCTTTCTTCCATTGGAACGGATGAGATCAAGAAGGCCATCACCGGGGCAAACGATGCAATAGCTTTGGTTAGAGCAAAGCCCAAAATGGCATGACCACGTGATTGTTTAGCCAATGATGGATTTCGCACTTTCAGCCCGCAAACAACCTTCTTGATGTTTGCCGATGGATTAATTAAGATCAAGACTAAGAATTCAGCCTTTACTGGCCTGATCCTAAAGCTCTGCTTTACAGCAGTCATATATTATGTTTGGCGTGAGATAAATTCAAGGCGCCATGGAGGGGATCTTATCGTGAAGTGACTGTCAGTGGCTTGCAGGCAATGCCATCTTCCGGCACTTTAAGAGTACATAAAATCAACGAAGGATCTTCCTTCAATGAAAAAACTTTTTTAGTATACCATTTTCATAAAATAGGACATGCTTACACATCCTAAGGGTGCTGAGCTTTTTTTGCAGAAAAAAAAAAGAGAGAAAATGTATTATGTCTAGTTATAGACTCCTAATCTCCTTTTTATTACTAAAAAATTAATGTTAAAATGCAAGGATGATGTGGTGAAAGAAGGGGGATAGAATTACGAAGTTCTTCCATTGGGTTGCAAATTCTCATAGAAGGGCTAACAATATTAGCTTGGTTATAGTAGATGATAAGTGGTGGCAGGGGGTGGAAGAGGTGAAGGAGGGTATTGCCAATTTTTACAAAAATCTGTTCATTGAATCAAGAGAGTGGAGATCGGGATTAGAAGGAATGAAATTCAAGACTTATCACAAAGGAAAATGAAGCGAGATTGAAGAGACTTATCCAACGCATGTGATCGGCAACTGAAAATGTCATGCAGAAGTCAGCATGAAATCATCCGTACAGATGCTGACATCAGCAACCTGTCAGCTACCGTTCACTAACCTGATGTCTGTTTCCAGTATTTTAAGCAATCTAGGGCTTGTTTATGGCTCTGATACCAAGTTAGATTTGGTGGAATAAAGTAAGTGAGAGAGGGAGAGAGAGAGGAGAAAAATCCTAAAGGACTACATTGTATTAGATTGCTTTATTAATAAACTATATAAGGGACCTCCTTATATAGGAGAGTCAAAGAGCATTATATGCAAAATCCTAGAAAAGGAAAGAAGAAGAAAAGGAAATACTCCTCAATAGTATATAGTGGCTAACCCTAATACTCTAACATGGTTTTGTGGATTAAAGCAGGATTTTCTTTGTATTTAGACAAGTTTATGGATTTTTTGGGGAACTTTAGACTTTAATTATTATAGCCAGTTCCTTTTTTTGTACATAGGTTCGCCCCCTTAGGGCGCTTGTTTATAATACACAATTATTGATAACAAAAATAATATAATAAAGCACATACATATACATGTGTACTTATCCATTCTAATATGGATTTTAAAAACTATATATTAATTTTTTTGATTTATAAAAATTTATTAATAAAGTACTAGAATTGTTATTTATGATTTTTTTTCTCATGCATCCAAAAGAATGAAAGGGGAAAAAACAAAAGAAAAAAATAGCAAACACAACTGCTAGCATCAACTGAACATTTCTGTAGCAGATATAATAAATTCCAGCAATTCCATTACTAATTGAATCATTACTACCAAACTGTCCCTGGAAAACATATTTTCTGAAATGGGGATATATTGGGATTATCACCAACAAAATCGACACCTAAAAAACCAGAAGCAACGAAGCATACATATACGGACCACATCCAATTTAATCTCATGGATGTACATTAATGAAGTGTTTCTTTTTCTTTTCTTTTTTGTGTTGCTGTTTTTTTTTTTTTTTTTTTTTGGGGGGGGGGGGGGGGGGGGTGCATTTTAAAGAGAAGCAGAATATGAAATCTTAACCCATAATACACTTTTACCAATCAAAAAAAAAAAAAAGTCTGAACTTACTTTTCTTCAAGCAGTCTTGGGAGAACTGTATCCCTATAGTACTGAATGGGTGACCACGCTTTAACCCTAAAGTTGTATACATTGCTCACATTGTAGTCAAATCGTTCCATTAGGTACCCAGGAATCCTGCTGACCACCCGAACATCATTTTCCAAGGCACTAACAAAATAGTCCTCGTCATAAATGTCACTGAATTTGCTGCACAAGTAAAATTCAGAGTCAAAACAATTTAGGCTGGAAGAAAATGAAAAAGATTTACATTACCCTGTCTCCTATTAGAAATTAATTACTAAGGTACTATTTAATAAATGATAATCCAGTGGCCCATGTTTATAGCACATTTGTTACCCACCGTCCATAATATACCCAAATAAGAAACACAGATAGGGACACAGTACACGGGACATGGATATGACATAGCACCAACACGTAGACATGTCATTTCTCAAAAAAGTAAGACACAGACACATTGAATATATGTAAATTTTTTATATTTTTTATATGACCATATAATAAAAACATAACATTGTTTCAATTAAAATTGACATAAAAACAAACAAATGACAAAAATATTATTAAGATATTAAAATAACAAAGTCATTAAATAATAATTCAAGAACTTCTTCATTTAATCATCAACATCCATGATTCAAGTTGCAAAACAAATTTACTAACTATTACATTGAACATATATACATATATATATATATGTACATGTAACCAAAAAAAGAACTAAGGAAAAGAGGAGAAAACCAGTAAAAATCCAAAAAAAAAGAATACAAAAATAGAAAATGTGCCCAAAACGTATTCATAAGGTGTCCGGAACGTGTCTAAAATTAAGAAAATAATAATAATTTGGATACTTTTTTTTCGCAGTGTCCTAGGAAATATCCGAGAGTGCCGATGTCCTGTCACAGACACATGACCCTAAATAAAGTGATTGTGCTTCATAGATACCCACATGATACTATTTAAAAGGAGTGAACATAAAATACAGTGCCTGAAGAGTATAATAATAGAAGAAATGTCAATCCATTGCTTCACATGCATTCTCTTATTTTTAACAAAGGAATAATGGCTAGCTGGTTTTCTTTGTCCCACAGGTAGCATGTGGCAAATGGAGAGACAAAATTTGAGGATGTGGAGATTGCCCATCCTATAGTACTAAAAGATTGATGTTAGATACATTTCAATTTTGGGTGTCGACTAGGCTTCCTGATTCTTTACATCTTTTGTTGATTTATTGGGTATTTCTCTTGTACAAAACAGTCTAAAGGTTGTGGCTCCTGCATACTACACATGTACTTGGATTGCGCTCCCATTCACGATTGGTTTTGTAAATAAATTGACTAAAAAATATAAAAAAAAATAAAAGGAAAGAAAAAAAAATGTCTAGCTGTATAAGAAGGAAAGAAAATATTCCAGCAGAGAATTTATAGATATTTTAAGAAGTCAATTCCAAAAGATATTTATTTCATACTTAACCCCAAAGATGTGCCCAACAATTTCCTCTAGTTGCATCTCCCCAACCAATAGGCATAGAAAAAGGGTACACAGAACACCTTTCCCACTATAATCCTTAAAAATCCTCCCATCACACCCTCTCCTGATTCCTTGAAGAGCATCCATGGAAGAAAAGAAATTTTCATAAAGATGTGGTCCAAAAAAGTTCAAATTGTACATGAGAGTATAAAAAAAGTACCTTGTTACACAAAAAGTATGCATCAACAGAAGATTAATAATAATAATAATAGTAAAAATTAACTTCTCTAAAATATTATATATCTATATATATATATGTAGAGAGAGAAAGAGAGAGTGACCCCACAGCCATAGATGCAATTTTCCTCTAGTTTATCCCCAATGTAAAACTTCAAAGATTTATTTTCCTAATAGAGATCATAAAATCGCATCGCAGTAATTTCAAGAAGTGCATTGCTTGATATCCCATACCCAACCACCTGTTAGAGCTTCGCTTGGGTGAGCTTTAGCTTATTTAGAATAGATTTTGAAGAAGAGATTTTAAAGAATAGATTCTAGAGAATAGATTCTGAATGTTTGGATAAGATTAGCTTATGATGGCAGAATAGCTTATTGAGTGTTTGATTAAAATTATTAGAAATGATTCTAGCTCACGAAAGTCTGTTTTGTACTTCATATATTATTGGATAGCAGTGACTGTTGTTTAATAGTATGTTATAAAATTAAGGTTAATAAAAATTAATTTTATAATTGCAAATAATGATTTTAAATCATTATTTTATTCTTATAAGTTAAAATTATTTATTATTTAAGTTAATATTGAATATTTATATTTAAACAAAACTATATTTTTATTTATTAAATCTTTGATTAATTTTTTTGTTATGTATATTATATTTCTAGTATAGGATATAATAAATAATTAAATAGACACATTTTAATTAAAAAGAATTAAATATATTATATGATAGAATTGAAAAACATATAAAAATTATATTATTAAATATATTATAATATAAATAATAGATTTATATATTATATAACACACACACACATATATATAATGGCATCATGGCAGCAATGCACGCTGAAACAAGGCTCAGCAAAAGGACAAAAAAATGCTCTAAATTGGGCTGGTTTTTTGGTATATTAGTGAAACTGGGGCAGATTCTCAAGTGCTTTTCTGATTCTTCACTCAATGCTGGTATGACCAACGTCTCTCCACCGCCAATTCTCTCATTCCCGTGCATTTTCATGATGTTAACGCCCATCCAAACAGATGACCAGCGCAAAATCTTAGCCCAAACTGCGATTCTGGAGATGCTGCAACACCCATCCAAACGGGAACATGCATGAAGAATGTAGCCTAGCTCAATTCCAAGGAAGATGGAGGATGGTAGAGGCACCTAATTCACAAAGAACCCATCAATTTGAATTTGGACTACTTTCTCGAGGTATGCCAGGTGTATTACAATGCCTGTTAACCTAATTAGGCAAATCTGTTCATTAAAAACCTATATATACATATGTACATGCGTTCACACAAAGACCTAACATGGTCATAAACTATTATCAAGTCAGCACGAAAAAAAAAAAACAGTGTGCGCGTGTGCATATACCAGATTCATTTAGTTGATTATAAAGAGCAACCCCAAAAAAAAAAAAAAAATTCAATCATCAGCTGAAGTTGGCACAGAGAGAAATTGTGTCATTGCCATGCATGCAATTTCTCATAATCTATTTCAGTATAGAAGCTAATGTCACTAAAATTCACACATTATTCCTACTACTGCACCAGAAGGCACCCTGATCATATATATATATATATATATATATATATATAAAGAAAGATAAAAATGCTGACAGACCTGGGATCTCTCCAAATGCTGTGAAAATGAAAATAGGGAATTACAAGTGTTGCATTAAGATAGCCTGCAACTGCGACTGCATTGCATATCTACAAAGCATAGACAGCATCAATGCAGAGATGCAACTGACTAAAGCAGTAATATCAAAATCTTAATGGAATTACAATCTGAAAGTTTAACTACATATAGATAACAAATTAATAGTGACAGAAGCATAAAACCTACTGATGTCCTTTGCTGATTCAAGCCACCATTTGCCTCAACATATATGTACCCATTTGACTCAGGTAAACCTATACCAGTAAACACAACATCACATCAAAATTGGAGGAAAATATAAGTGCAGAATACCCATATAAATAAAAACATAGATATACATGTGCATATATACAAATAATAAGTACAACGTATGTACATAATGATCAAGAGACTTCAAATGTGAGAGTTTAGAGAATATGTAGCAACATAAAATTTTACTTGTGATCACCAGTATAATTAGATTTCTTATTGACCTATCAAAAAAATAATTATATTTCTTATTGATGGAGCATCCAAGTCTTCGAGGTGACAAGAAGTTGATAGGACCATAATGGGGTGTTAATAATGCAACTTCGAGGTGACAACAACAATGAAAGTAGTGCAGATTGTGCTAGTGGTAGTGCCATGTTGATGGCTGCTAAAGGAGGACATGCTAGTGAGGATGACAGATTTGTTGCAATCAGTAATAGTAGCAGTGAGCCAGAGGTAGTAATAATGACTGCAGTACCGAGAATAGGGGAGATGGTCCTCATGATTGTCCACTATACAGTGGTGCAAGCAGTGGGTGCTGACGGTGTCACTGCCACTGGAAATGATAAATGTGGTGGTGCAATCTATAGCAGGCGGTGGTAGAAGTGACAAGTAACAAATGACAATAGTACATTACAATAGCAAAATTTTGCTTCGAAAATATTACAACTTTCCTTAGCAAAATGCAACCAGTACAATTTTCATCTTTTTTTCTTGCCTTTTCTGCTTTCAAATACAAACCTTCACTACACCAGACTATAGTTACCACAATTCGCTCATCCCCTAACGAATTGTGAATTGGAATCACATGATTCAAAACATGGATCATTAGTGATTTGGAACGCAAAATTCAGTGTTCCAATATAAAATATCATAAGTCCCAAAAAAATTATACAATATACAAGAAAATACATATACACATCATTAGAATTTTATTTTATAATGGCTTGAATTCGTTAAAATTTTCAGGTGTATATATTTATTATTTACATTCGAATATTATTACAAATACAATCAAAAGCATATCATGTTCCAAATAAACGTATTCCGTTCCAACAAAATGATCTGAAGAAACCTACTCCTAGCGTCCCATGTTTTATAACAAGTGACAATCTACGTTCACGTTTCCATTCCATTCCACATACCATAACAATCCACATTGCAGATAACATTACCAAACTCTCAAAGCTAATTGAGACCAACTTCAAAGACAGCTGAATATTTAAAAATTTCCAGCAATCAAACTTTTTAAGCCTTCAAAAACCATGAAGTTAGTACAACAATGCCGAACACTAAACAGATCTACTACAAAAGTAAAAGCCTTCCATAAATTAAGACCAAATCCACATTCTGGCCACGAACTTCTTCATGTAGAAATTGCAAAGCATTTAGACTTTCCAGGTAGAAAATGAAGCAAAGTTTCTCAGAGAACATAGCAAGAAATCACAATTATCTATTTAGAAGACAATGTCAATTCATAAGGCAAAAAAAGAAAAATGTATAGGTTCTCATCATGAACTATGCCATTCCATGTGATGGGGGTGCTTCTACCTTCTTTCAGTATTTAGACAAGGAGTTGCCCAACAAATAGAGAATATAGAAACAAAAACAAAAATAGAAAATGTATATAATGCAGATGACCAAACAGAAATTATTATATAAATCAGCAAGCAACATCATAAAGATGACATAACCAATATTGTTTGCCAAAAACCCCACAACAATCATGTCAAGTCTTAGATTTTATTTCTGATGTCTATACAATATGTAAATGTGTGGTCAATGTAATCGAAAACAAATGACCCATAAGAGTAAGAATTGAAGCATAAGAAACATCATAATGAGTTTTCGCACTTTCAATATTGACATTGTTCATACCTCCTGAAGAATTGTTTATACATGGTCTCCACTGACCACCTTTATAAGAGTGTTTCCATATAGTTGATATCTGCAGTAAATATGATGCTTTAGTCATGCAAACATTAAGTAGAACATGAGATAAAAAAGAAATCAAAATTCCCATTTGTTTTCAAATACGAATCAATAAGCATAAGAGAAAGATGTGATTCAAATCATAATCGAAAATTAATTATTTTATTCCTTGAAACCAGCATAAAAGATAATAGAGTTTTTTTCCTGCGACGGATAAAAGAAATCACACTGTGTAGGAAATAAAATTATATGTAAGCATGATAACATAACTGATCAAAAAATAAAATGTAAGCATGATAGCATTAAATATATATATATATATATATATATAGTGAACTGAAGTCTACCACAGGGCACCATATACTGGTGCATATATACGTCCTTTGCAATAATGACTAGATCATTGGGAAATAACAAAGAACAACACCTCTTCCTATACATTCTCGTTATTCATTATCTCATATATCATTAGTGTCAAAATGACGGTTCAACATCCAAATTTCATGTAAATTTATTCAACTGCCTTGCACAAATCAAAATTTAATATACATTGCTTTTGTCATGTTGATCATTTTTTTCCTTCAACACACTACCATCTTAATCTAGAGAACATATCATGTATTGTTCAAGTTGAGGAAAACATATAAATGTTTTCCCCATTCTATCTAAGACTCAACACGGAATATAAACAGCTTTGATGAGTATAACCTAACAATGTTATTTTCGGTATAATGCTTATTATTTTAGTCATTTCTAGAAGAATCTGATAAAGTATGAAGGTCCTTGAGATGAAAAACCAATATTTGGTTCCAATAGGTAGGTAACATACCAAAACCCCACATGGATAATAATTTTGTATCGAAGTAGCATGACCATAATACAAACCCAAAAGAACTCCTTTGATGGATTGTCCTTCTGTATCAAGTGGCATTACAATCGTAAACCCCAAAAAGAAAGTCCCATACATGTTTTTACTTTGGTATATTGTAGCCAATTCACATATTGTTTGGCTTTAAAATATCATTTAATCAAATACACAAGCATGTTAGAGCTGGATGGGATCACGTATTTGTCAAGCCTTTAATCCATGTCTTGTGCGAGAGTGTGTGGGATCAGGCACAGTTGGGAAGTAGGAAGTTGCCCTCCCCTTAAAGTCCAAAAACAAGGACTTTTATACAAGTATGATTAGCGAGATTAATGAAATAAAAAATATAAACCACGAAGCACAAAGAAATACCTTGTATTGAACACTTAGTTTGATATAACCACAGGCATAGTTATAAAAGATAGTAAATACGGGTTGTGATAGCAAGGTAAAGAAGATGACAAAAATGTAGTAACGAACTACTACTATGGCTACTCCTACAGCTATGCTAGGCTACGCTAAGAAATGAGATTGATTGACATGGGATCTTGAATCCATCTTTGATTCTAATATTTATATGCATCATCAAGGAGTCAATTATGTCCAATACCCTGCATGTTCTCCATTAAACCCTTCATGTCCCATGTTCCAGGGCACTTAGCCATTTTGGACAGTCATGATCCCATGAACTGGTCACATGCACCCCCACATTCTCTAGTAGTGGGACTTTAACCGTGCCGTGCCCGAGCTGCTACTAACTATCCCACACTTGCAGGTTTTGTCATTCTGGACGTGGTGGACAAAAAGCCTTTTTGATGTTAACACATGTCCTATGTTTGTATAATCCTCAATGGCTGCTCTCGAAAGTGTTTCCATGACTCTGAAACTCTTGGTCATCCAAGATTCAGGACTTCTGCAAAAATTCAAGTGTTTTACCCCGGGTATCCTACCCAAGAATGAATAGTCATCAAAGTATCAAGCCTTTTGGCCATCCTAACTCAAGTTAGGTGGTTGTCCAAGTTTCTATACTTCATTGAATGCCCTAGCAATTAACTTCATTGGCCATTGCAACACTCCCACACAGCCTATGGATCAGATTTTGTACTTCTTAACTTGATCGAGCATGTTAGCCATCAATCCCAATCGGCCAAATACTTAGCAAATCATCAAACACAAAGCCCAAATACCTCTCAAGCACATGGTCTTGTCCACGTGGCACCTGCTCGGCTTCTTAACATAATTAGGGTAAAACATAAACCAAGAAACTATCAGTTCAGTATGATCCCAAATGCATCCACATTGAACACTCAAACAATCTCCAAGACAAAACAATTCGAGCCACCCAGCACACCACCATTCTTTATTCATACTCGGTACCTTGTTTTACTTAGTTCTTGCAACTTATTGCATTAAATCAAACAGGGGACAGATATATCTCTTGCTCATGATTTGAATCATCATGGCAACAATAAATAAACTGCAGAGATATGCTCTCTCTCTCTCTCTCTCTCTCTCTCTCTCTCTCTCTCTCTCTCTCTATATATATATATATATATATATATATATATATGATAAGTATAAATATTTTCAATTTGGTTACATGGTTTCCCACGAGAACAACGTTTTGACAAATTAAAGAGAATCAATAAGACCAGAATGAAACAGTACAGAGGAAAACTTGGCACAGCCATCGTGGAGTCAAGTAAATCTATCGACGATCCAGTCAGTATATACACCAGATTATGCTACAATACTGTACACTTATCAATAGATCTACACAATCAAGTGAACCAGCTGGCATAATTTTCCCTCAGTTCAGTTTCAAATGCCAATGTTCAGCCTACAGCGCAACCTATGCAACAGGAGTCCTTTATTTGATCCAAACTATTCTAACTGGCTTCTTATTCTCTGGCATTTTCCTCGACCATAACCAATTGCAGCAAATTGCCACATGTAGCATTGGATACTAATTTAGACAAAAATGTGAAATTAAGCTATGCATTATCCAGCACTGTCGTAGTCCTAATTTTTGCAGAAATTCTTCGTACGGAATCACATCTTAAAACCAAATGACGATAGATAGAAACGAGATCGAATCACTGACCGCATCGGACGAATTGTCTGAATCCATTTCGGGACGAAGCTTCGAGTAAAGCTGCGGGCTTCCTGTAGACGGACCCTGGCGCCGGACGGTGCTTGATGACCGGAACCGACGTCGAATGAGACTGTGCCCATGTAGAAGAGCATGCCGGAAATGTACAACAGAGGGGCGAAGAGGAAAATTCCCTGTCTCCGGAGGAGAACCGAAATGAGTACCCAAGCGAGGCTTTGCGCGAGGGATCGAGAGGGCTGACCGGGCGTGAACCGGGCCCCTTTGGACCGGCTAGCGGCGGAGCCTCGGCGACCGGAGCGGCGATTGGGGCGGCGACGGGCTATTGTGTCCGCTGCTCGGTAGCCTGTTGTATGCGTGCATCTCTTTTACGTCATATGACACAACACCCTCCCTCCTTTCTCTCTCAGTCGTTTCAATTTCGAGAGAGAAAGTAATAGATATTATATAGAGAGAGAGAGAGAGAGAGATAGAAAGAGCGGGGAAGAACAGTAAAGAGCCAAAGGGGTCGGTTTGTATCGATTCAAACAGACGTGACCATAGAAAATAAGAGAACAAAGCAGAAAATAGTTATATGCAGAGAGTTTTAGAGAGAGAATAAGAAAGAGACGGATGCGCGTGCCATGAGGAAGGGGATGTGTGTTATGTGACATATGAGAGTGAGTTCGAAAGCAATGACATATTCGCATACATGAACCACACGTATCACATGATATTGGCATAATGTTTATATTGTTCAATAACCAATCGCATTACAAAATTTTAAACTTTACAATTGATAATAATATTTTTTTAATAAAAAAAATACACTGTGTTTTAATTAATGACAACAGTGAAGCACGACGTGGCATAACGGGTTTAGGGATGTCGGCCTATTTGGAAACAAGGATATTTTTTTCCTAATATATGTTTAGAACAATTTTAAGAGTATAAATCAATTAATTTTAAATTATTTACTTTTTAGTTAATACTAATTTATAGTAAAGCAATATTAAATTTTTTAAAATTGTATTCTAAATTTCTATCTCAAATAATGTAACAATGATTTAGTATTAAATTACTGATAATATTTTAAATTATATAATTAATGTAATTCAAATACATCAGGGACACATCATTTCAAATAAAAATTTAAAATACAAATTTGAGAAACATACCATTTTTTTTTTATAATATAGTGATTCGCATATGTTTTTAAAACATACTTAAAATCTAAACTAAGTTGGATTAGAATGTTAATTTTAAAAAAAATTAACAAATAACTTAATAAAACTAATTCTAGGAATTTCCAAACAGCCTCAAGTTGGGTTTTAATTGACATTTTGAAACCCAAAAATCTTCCTTGCTAAGTTGAATTAGACTGGCTAATTGAAGTTAGAACTAACTCTTTCATACATTTAATTAAATTCTTTAGGCGCAATTAGACATTTCGCCATAATTGATTTGCTTCGATTGTGTTTTATAGTTATTTTATTTTCATATTAATTACCATCATTAATCGATAAATCAAATGAATCAATGCTGACATAATATCTAAATGAGTAAAATGGAGTTAAGATTGCAATTTTCATTGCTAATAATTAAAAAGAAAAAAAAAACTTTTTTAAAAAAAAAAATTCTTCAATGCACATCAAGAAGTTGAGTTAACAATGTGTGGAAGTCACAATGAGACGGTCAAATGACCATACTTTATGCCCAATTTTCTAAATAACAATATTAACTATTTTTCCTTTCAATGATTTTCCTTGCACCTCTTTGGCGGTGTTTTGATAAATTTGGCACATACTAAAAAAGTCTTTAAAATAAATTTGTCGATCCAAAAAACTATTTAAAAGGTCAAAAAAAAAAAATTTAATAAAAAAAAAAAGTCTAATTATTAACTTTCATCTTAATACCGTTGAAAAATATTACTAATTATACTAAAATGACCTTGAAGATATATTTTAAAAAAATACTAAAAATATATAAAATAAAATTTTCAATTCCAAACAATTATTACATTTTATAAAGTAAAAATTATTTTTTAGCCATTCTAGATAAATAAAAAAATTTATCTTTTTTTTTCGATTAAAGAATTTGTTATATCTATTATTTAGTATTTTTTTAAATTTATCTTGAAGGTTATTTTAGTTTAATCAATCATATTTTTTAACATTGTTAAGATGAAAGTTAACAATTAAACTTTTTGTATTAAAAATTTATTTTTTGAATTTTTGAGATATAAAAAATAAATCATAAACTTTTTGGATTGAAAAAATTATCTTAATAAATTTTTAGTATTTTTTCCAAAAAATAAGTTGCTAGATTTTTAAATTAAAATTTAAGATAAATTTGTTAGCTTCCATTAAAATTTAAAAACACCTTTCACCTAGTGTGTTTAGTAATATTGGGTATCTTTAATTTAAAACTCTTTATCATTTTGAAGTAATTTAAGCATGCATCGGCTCCTCTAAAATTCATGTATGGACATTCCCAGTACACTGGTTATTTGAGCCTGTTAGCTAAAATAATTAGTCTTTGCTAAAAAAAAAAACTCTTTCAACAGAGTAGCCATCAAGCTAGTTAATCCTACTAGCTATTAATAGTTAGTCAAAATGGCTGACTATTTCTTATTGTATTAATATGTGTGTGTATATATATATATATATATATATATATATGGTCTAGAACATTCTCTTAAATTATTATATTAATCTAACTAAAAAAAGTAACATAACATTAATTAATCATATTAACCTTCTAATGATGTCACGATTTAAACATTTTTGAATTGTATGAATTTTTATGATTATTCTTAACTTATTTTTATTGTATTTTATTTTTAAAAAAATATTACCATTAAAAACTATTTTGATTGTGATTGTTAGAATATTTTAAATTAAAAACAAATTCAAAATTGTATATAAGTAAAATACATGAGTGCGGTTGAAATTAGCTTTTAAAAAGTGACTAGCAAAAGTAGAAATAAATTTTTTTTTTAACTAAAATAGCAAGCCATTTAGCATTGCTGAAGATGCTCTTAAGGCATTAAGAAATAGCAAACATGTCATTTTATTAAAAAAATCTAACCCACCAAATTAAATTAGCAAGTTAGAGACTTTAAAAGTTAAAACTATTTGAAATTGTACGTTTTGGCAAGCATAATTTTAATATATTTATAATAATAATTTAAAAAAAAAAAAAAGTTAGAGAGTTTACCTATTGATGTTTTGGTATATATAATTTTAATATATTTAATTCTTTTTAGAAAGTTTAAAATTTATTGAAATTGTACTATTTTTATAGTAAAATTCTTTGAAACTGTACCGTATTGATAGATAATTTTTAAAAGCTAGAGAGTTTAAAACCTATTAAAATTACAGCATTTTTTCCCCCTTTCAAGCAATTGACCACAACACAACCGATTTGAGATGAAAAGGACTATAGATGTTTTTGGCATAGCTTTTAAAGATAGTTTGGGTGTTTCAATGACAAGTTGTTTATGAACTCGAGTTTGGTTCGATTATGACTCCTTTATGCTAGATTCGTTTAATGAGTTAAATTCAAATTAATAAGTTCAGCTTATTAGACTCGACTCATCTAGCTCGTCTGGCGCCAGTTTGTTTCCGCCGAGAGCTTTTGTGGCTTGCAGTTTTTAAAACTCGAACCAAACGAATAGAATATTAGAGGATTCATCTCATCAACTACGTGGAGACAGGGCGCACTGACCCTTTCTGGTTCACATCCTTGACAAGGATTGACAGGCAGGAAAAAGTTTTGAAAATTGATGTAACAACTACATTGGCTTTCAAATTTTATCCCATGATTAGTGTTGAGAAAATGACATTTTGAGCTTCTTGACAGCTGAGGTCGTGCAGCTTTAATGATGATAGCTACATGCAAAACAGTTCATACACAAGTCATATGCCACACGAATTTCCTCACGTCTGCAGTCTTTTCCAGGCTTGCACTCACAATATAAAGGGCAAACCCAGTGCTTCCACCAACCCATTCCAGCTTCCACAGCAAAGTAAGTACAATGGAGAAAACCATCCGAACAAGACAGAATTTTTACCAAATTTACCTGATTTTTCAACTATTTCTCAGTACCCATGTAATTTTAAAACTCGCTTTTTAAATATGTAATTTTATTATTAATTTTTCACCCAAATCACATCTTAAAGATACAATTTCAAACCAAAAAAAAATTAAAATGACTTATCCAAACTAATATAGGATTTAAAAATCGTCTCAAATCTTTATTGGTTTAAAATTATATAATCAAAATGCGATTTCTTAGTTAAAAATTATCATTAAAATTGCCTCTTTAATATGCAATTTCAAAAACTATATGTTTGAGAAATAGTTAAAAAATGACATGAGTTTAATTAAATCAAACCAAGATCATTTAGACCTAAATCTTTATTAGCTTGAAATCGCATCTTTAAAATGTGATTTCAAAAAATATATCTGTTTGAGAAATAGTTAAAAAATGACATTAGTTTAATTAAATCAAACCTAAACTACATAAATTTAATAAAAAAACTCGAACAAAACAAAGGTAAAGCCAATAAGCGCATTGTAACTTTTAGTTTGTTTAGGAGTTTTGGAGAGAACAAAAAATAAAGTCATCATCTCTTATTTAAATAATTAGTATGACAATATATATATATATATTTTGACGATTATATTCATTCTATTACAATAACTTTTTTAAGGCATGCAATTAAAGTATGCTTGACATTTTAAGAAATTCTCCACTTATAAGATTCTTAGTATAAGTTAGAAGTGCAACTCGAACGGGCAAGCTCCAGTTCAATCATGTTCATGTCCAATGCAAACTCTAATACAATCAATCCAAACACAATTTTGAACCCGAACAACCCGACGCAAGCCCAAAAAAATTCATTAGTATTGAATTCAATCCAAACCCGTCTAGAATTAACAACAATTTTTTACTATCAATCCTAATTTTCAAGTTTTATTAACAATTTTTTCAATAAATTGTTGTCTTTTTCCTATTTTAATTATATATTAAAAAATTTAATAATTTTTTTTAGTTTCTCCTTAAAAAAAAAAGTCGTTACAATAATTCCTTTAATATAATTTAATTTTAAAAAATAATATTAAAGGTCAACATATTTTTAAAATTATAAAAATATAGATAGTAATGCTTGTAAAAAACTCGTACTAAACTAATGATATATAACTAAAATATAAAAATATATATAACATGCAAAATATTAAGTTCGAGTTCAAGTTGGGCCACATCATATGGGATATAAATTTGGGATGTGTAGCATTACTCTTTCAAAATCTCAACCCAATGCTAACCCTAATTTGGATCGAGCATAGGTTGTTTTACCCAGGATCATCCTAAATTGTAAAAAATTTAGGTCGGGCTCGAATTAGTGCATCCAAGTTACACCCCTAAGATAAGTGAATGGAAATAAGAATATTAGTTACAAAAAAGAGAAGAATAGAAGATCATGTAATCCACCTATCTTGTTTTACAAAGATAAATAAAAAAATAAAATATTTAAGTATGCGAGTAAAAAAGATAAAATAAAAATTCACTTCTTTGAAAAAAAAAAAAAATAAAGATAAAATTCCCTCAATCCCCTCCCATCTTTAAAAGAAAATCAAAATAAACTTTAACGCCCTTTGGATGAAAGGAGTAGGAAAGAATGGGAGGAAAGGGGAAAGAATAACTTATTTCATATTTGGTTCAGAAATTAGAAAAGAGAGGGCAGTAGAGAGGGGAAGAACTCGTACGTTTATTTAACCCATTTTACAATTTGTCTAAAACTGGACAGACAGAAGGAGAGAGAGGACTTTATAATACCAATAATATACTTAAAATTTATAATACCAATAATATACTTAAAATTGTAAAGGTAAAAATAAAATAGACACCTTTATTTTGGAATATAATAGTAAATTAATATTAAATCTTTTCTTTTCTTTTCTCCCCACTATCATCATTTCCAAAGAATATAAAAGAATTGCACTGCTCTTTTCCATCATCTCCCCCTCATTAGTTATTTAAACATTAGTTATCTAAACATGAAAGAAGAATTACCCTCTCTTCTAATCTTCCTCGTAACTAATGCTCTCCTCTCATTTTCTTTCTCCCTCAAGTAGGAGGGTAAACACCCCCCCTCCCCCTCCTCTCCCCTTTCCTTCTCTTCAAACCAAAGATAAAATAAGTTATTCTTTCCTTCCCTTTTCTTCTGTTCTCCTCGCCTTCCAACTCCTCCAATACTAAAGAGACTGGAAAAGTGAATTTAATGACTATCTTTCTAACGTAATCTTCTTAAACACCCAAACTAAGTGTTAAGAAACTAGAAGGGCAAGCAAGATTTTTAGACATAAACGACATATAATTTTATCAAAATTTACATTCTTAGACCCAATCAGTTGTCTAGAATCCTAGGTGTTCTGAAAAACTAAAAATGAAAATGCATGTTATACATCCACAATCAAGAAAAATCAAGTTGAGCGAAACAGATAAGCCAAACATGCGAAGTAGAAAAAAAAATTCTCGCATATTTCAAATACAGAGTTACATAATTGGTAAAAATCCCATTAACTCTAAAAACAAAAAACCCAAAAAAAAAAAAAAAATCCTTCAAAATCAATCTCAGTTGATGATGCAATTAGTCATGCAGAGTACCCAAAATGTCCTCATCCCTATACAAATGATACCTGTACCATACCCACCGAAAAAAACATATCAATCAACAATAAATTTGATGAATTCAAGTATGCAATGGACACACAATAAGAATAAAATTTGGGGATCACATCTCTATCTCTATAGAGAGAGAGAGAGAGAGAGAGAGAAACACGCAGAATATAAGAGGAGAGGGAAGAGTAGGGGAACGTACTCTTTGTCATCAAGCTTAACTTGGGTACCGCCGTACTCAGGCAAGAGAACAGTTGTCACCTTCTTTGACGGCCACCGGTATCAGATTTCCGGTTTTGTCACGCGTTCCTGGTCCCACGGCCACCACTTTGCCGGAGTTCAGCTGTATGGAATCGCATATGAAAGCAAACACAATAAATCAATTACAACCTCCGCTTTACAGAGAGAGAAAACAGATGTAACGGATCAAAAATCAGTAATTTTTAGAGAGAGAAAGTACGAGAATACCTTGGTGGACTTCTCGGGAAGAAGAATCCCGGCGGTGGTCTTGGATGGAGGGACGATCTTCTCCACCAGAACTCGGTTGAGTGTCGGTATCAGCCGCTTCGCCATCGCCGTTCTCTACGGTGTTCCGCTTCTGGTAGAAACTTCTCGATTCTAGGGTTTTAGAAGCGTTTTGGAGGGTTTATGTGCTTTTGATGTCACTACCTTTCTCATGGGCCGCGGTGGGAAGAAAAAGGAGGTTATTCAGCCCAACTTGTTGTGGTTGAATTATTTGGGCCAGTACAGGTACTAAAAGATCAAGCCCAACTCAAAATAGAAAAGTGCCTTAATCATCCAAATTTATAAGGAGAAAACTACAATTGAAAATCAGTCGAACTTAAAAATATATTTAAAATTGATTTTTCATCAATAGAATTATAAAAATAAAATTATAAAGACCGAATATTATGATAGTTATTCAAAATAAAATTGACCTGTTTCTTTCACAATTGTTAAACCCATAACCAAATAGTATTTATTGACTTATCCTTACATAATCGGGAGAGAGACAACCCTATCCCTAATTTAATTCAAGTTGTGTCAATTTTATTAAAAACTTATGTTTATTTATAAGGAATAGTTTTGAATTTCAAATAATTTCATATTTAAAATCTTACATTAACTTTATATAATTCAAAAATCACGCACAAATATACTATTTTTTTTTCATTTTTTTCAATAAACACTTTTATTATAATTTTTATAATTAAATTAATTAAATATCAATTCTTGAAAAAGATATCTAATTTACCTACACAAACATTTAGAATAAATTATAACACTCTACCAAAAAAAAAAAATGTATTTAGTATTTTAATATTTCATATATACATATATATATATATATTTAAAAGATTAGTATTTTCATATGGTTAAATTGTTTTGACTGAAAACTAATATATTTATGATAATGATTTTCAAGAGCCTATGAGATATATTTAAATTTACATTTCACAAATGATAAAAATAAAATTCTTGCCATCATTTGATTCTTTTTTAAATACATGTTTAAGTCTAACTATTATTATCTAATAATTTTAACATGTTAATTGTATATTTATAGGCATTCAAATGAATCAAGTGTCAAAATACATAGCAATATTATACAAGCATGGTTGTTGATATGGTTTTTTTTTTTCAATATATTTATATCTTTAATAATTAAAGCACATGCTTACTCCACTAATAAATTATAAGATTCGGACATAATTTAGTTATTATTGTTTTTTAGAAAAACCCAAATCCATGAAGCTTAATAAAAAATAAAATAAATAAATTAAAATAATTATGGAAAATAACATTTTAACCCTTATATTGTAACCCTTGTATCCATGAAGCTTAATATGCTTATTTTGATTATAAGGATCACGATTGAAGCTCCCACCGGTGTGTCTTGTCAGGCTCAAAAGAAGAGTTCCTCTTTTCAGAAGAGTCACTATGACCGGGACTTCAAATACGAAGTTCGGTTGCTGATGCATATTGGTTTAGGTTGTTGTTCATGCACTAGTTGAATGAAGTGTGTTGTTGACTTCATTATAGTAATCAATTATGAAGTAGTCTTCTTTCTTTCTTTTCTCTTTCTTTTTTAGGGATTTTCTCGCTCCCACTAACTAATTTGGTTGAAAATAAGATTTTATTAAAACTAATTTGGATGTAGAAGTAGTTTGGCAAAATTGAGATCAATATAGGTTTTTTTTCATACTGTTTGGCATTCACTATCATCTTCAATCCTTCCTTCACATCATATATATATCACTCATAACATCCATGGTCTTCTTCAATGGATTCCAACAATTCAAGATTTTTCATTGAGATCAAACCATTTGCGATTACTGATGCAAAACCATTATCTTCTTGAAATTCAGATGGTAATTCGAGAAAGGAAATCATTGTCGATTGATTCTTGAAAAAGGAACTCGAGAACTCAATGAGCGACATCTATGTCCAAGAATTGAAACTTTTAAAACCCTAATCTATTAAGAAGAAAATGAGAGAAAAATAATGTGTGTCAATGTAGTGAGGCCATTAAAACTAGAGAATATGATCAAAGAGCCTGTGTTGCCATCACACAGGGCAATAAGATTGATGCGAAGGTTGTTATTATAACTAGGGGTAAATCATTTGAGTTAGGGTTTGGAGAGGAAGGGACATAATTTTTTATTAGCATCTGTTCAATGGTGTAACAGGGCTAAAAACAAGTTTAGGAAGATCAAGAACCCTCGGTTACAACTTCTCCAATTGACGAGGAGAAAACCCAAAATTGAATAGAGGAATCCCAAGTATGGTTTGTAGGTAAGTTTAACAATGTTCGAGATCTCAACTTTATTTCCTAATAACCAAGACTTGTTTTAGGCAATGTTAATTTTTATTTTATTGTTTGAATTGAGTTAATAGAATAGCTGAGTGTTTGATCATTAGACTAAGTTTTTTATCGACCCATAAAGTCTTGAGAGCTTTATCATGTAAAAAAAATAATTTAAATATAGAATAAAATAAATGAAGGATATTAAATATAGTTTAATTCTTTTGTTTAAGCCCTTAGTTGACTAACTTTGACAAGAAAGATCAATGGATGTAAATTTTTAAAGTTCAAGAATTTTTGTGTATTTTCGCAAAGTCTTGAGGAGTTCAATATAATATACCCACAGATAATAGTTTAATGTTTCCGTAAATAAATTCCTGAAAATGACAACGCAGATAGGTTCGAAGGGTCTTACGTGTGAAATTCAATTCGACCCGTTTCAACTGTTTCTGTGATAGTATCAGATTCAGATCAGCAACGCACGCCGAGAAGAGAGAGAGAGGGAAAGCGAGCGAGCGAGCGAGCGAGATGGTTAGAAACAGTAGAAATCCAGACCCTCCGAACTGCAAGAAGTATGGGGTTCCTTTCTACGGAGCTTCGTGGGTCCCGCACAGGATCATCAAATCTTTTCCAAACCCAACCCAAGGAGATGACAGTAGAGAAAACAAAGACGAAGTTTCCGGCGACGGATCGTCACCGTCTCCGCCGTCTACCGCTGCCGAGTACTACCTGGTTCTTTCTGGAGGGGGAGGCGAAGGCCGCAGTGGCATCCCCAATGCTGTACTCCTCGTCCACTTCGATTTCGCTTCCAATTCTCTGTCCGATCAGCCCGTGAGCTATCCTATTCATTATCTCTTTAAATCGTGTCAATTGTTTGAGTGTGTATAATTTGTATACATATAATATGTGATAAATGTAGTTTGTAATTATATAACTGTGTACAAATTGTTGTTTCATTGAATCAATTTTGGTAATGTTATTTGTTCATGCTGGATATATTTCATAAAATGTCCTCAATTTTATATAGAATCTTCATCTTTTAAGGTCAAACCACGCTTCTACGAGTAAGAGTAGCTACTGAATCACAAACAACTCAGCTTTGTATTGCCGATTTCAGAGAATTATAAATAATTATGGTTGGTTATGCATTGGATTCATGGTACGGACATTGTTTATGTTTTTGGTTGCTATGAGTCCTTGTAATATTTGGTATGACCTTGAATGTGTTGTAAAATGGCACTTGCTATTATCAATCCTGATGACTGTCTGGGATGAAAATTTTATATTGTTATTCAGTAATTTATCAGTTAAGCTACTGTTTGGTTGAAATTTCAAAGTATTTGTTGCTGCCAAAAAATTGTCCTTGATCTAGAAAGAATGACTTGCAAAAAGAAAAGAGAAGCTTGAGGGGCACGGGCAGGGTGAGGTGGAGGACGTGTTGCATTTATACCGGAGGGGATATTTTTCCCTCATCAGTATTCTCTTTTCTTGATTTCACAACTAAAAGGGAGTAGATTGGTAGAAACTGGATTGGAGTTGGGACGTCCTTCAGTTTACATTTTGAAAGTATTTTATATTGCTTTTGGAAGCAAAAAATGATCTGATTATTTGTTCAAAGAAGCAAGAAAATTACTTCTAGAATGCTAGCTGAACAGTGCCTAGGGTCACCAAAACTGAAAAATGCCATGTCCAATTTCTACCTCCTTATGAATAATTGACCCTAGGTTAAGAAAATGTCCACTTTTTGATATCTCCTGATCTCCGGTCTTTATTACATCCCCATTTCTACACCTAGTTTTCCTAAAACTACATTTCATATGTTTAGTTTTAATCCTACTTATTTTAAACCCCCTTTGTTCTACAACTTATCTCTAAACTTCTAATTTAGTATTTATTTCCTTTAGTTCCATCTGTTAAAACAATATCATTAACAAATAAAATATACCATGGTACCCCATTCTACAGTTGTCTAGTCGGTTCATCTATAATTAAGGTAAAAGGTAGAGACTTAGGTAGAGACTTTATGTCGACCCTAATGCAAGCCTACAAGAATTTTCTCCTATAGGTGTTTTAACTAGTCATAATTGTTAGCTTGATATGCATTGTTGGCTCATTCTCTAACAATTTAAGATTTTAGAGCAACTGGTGATTAAACATGATATCAAAGCTCTAGTTTTGAGAAGTCTTGGGTTCAAATTTCTCCTCCTGTTCGTTTGGTGCAAAGTTTGCGCACTCACATTTTGTTTACTCGGTTTTGCTCTAACACTCTGTTCCGTCACTCTCCACGTGCAAGATAGAGTTGCACGTGAGGGAGGATGTTAGTTTGTTATACATTGTTGGCTCATTTTTTAACAACTTAAACTTTTAGAGCAGTTGATAATCTGACGATAGTTCCATCGTACATGTCCTTTAGTATATCAATATACCTATTTGTCATTTCTTTCTTTTTCAAAGCCCACTATATTATGTTTCTACAAACTCTATTATAAGCTTTCTCCAAAACCATTAAACCGATATGAAGATCTTTCTTATTTTCACTACGTCTTTCAATTATTCATCTTAATAAGTAGATGGCTTCTATTGTGGATCTCCTTGACTTAAATCTAAATTGATTTTTGGAAGCTGTTGTCATGAGTCTTAGTCGTTGCTTAATCACTCATCTCGCAAATTTTTATAGTATGAATCATTAGTTTGATACTATGATATAATTTGTACAACTTGGAATATCCTATTTGTTTTAAATATAAGCACCAAAATATTTTTTCGACATATGATCTTATTAAACAATGCACGTCAACATCTTTTAGGCACTTTCAAACCTTAATAGGAATACCATCTAGACTAGGTGCCCTTCCAGTTCACTTCTTTCTTAATGCATTTTTTTTACCTTGGACTATCGGATGCCCTAATCCTATGAAAAAATTTGTGTCTTAATGATCCATAAATTGTAATTGAAAAGAAAGAGGGAGGTTTGTGATGATTTTGAAATCTTTTTCTAGTCTCTCTATGGTTTTCATATTCTCTTAAATCTGCACTTGTATGATTTAATTTTTTCATTTTTCCTAAATTTGCTCATCCTTACTAAGATCTTCATATCCTTATTTGTTATACACTTAATATGATTAAAATCACTAGTTTCGTCTCTTTTAGCTTAGTGAATACTTCCCCCAATTTTTTGTACCTAGTTTAGAATATAAATCGTCATATGCTTTATACTAACATCAGTTACTACTCTTTTGACTTCCTTTTTGTATGTTATATCTTTCAAAAAATTTCTCACTTCTAGTTGTTTGCCAAATTTCATAACACTTCCCTTTTGTTTTTACTACAATTTGGACCTCCTCATTCCACTTCTAAGTTTCCTTAGATAAAGGCATTTTTCCTTTTGATTTTCCAAGCACCTCTTTACATTCAGCCATCTTTTTCCGCATTTGATTCGTTTCATCTTCTAAATTCCATGTAACTTCTTTTGTTGTCTTATTCTCTCCTTTCAGATTCGACCACCTAGTTTTGGGTTTCAAAGTTCTTCTCTCTTTCTTCATTGTCCTTTATAATATATATATATATATATATATATATATATATCTAGAACTGTTAATCTGTGTTTATCTAGAACTGTTAATCTATGTTGTGTGGTCGAGCTCTCGCCTGGAATAAATTTGCAATCTTTTATTTTCAGAATTTTTAAATATCATTTGGTGGTTTGGAGTAAGGTGTGTTGTCCTTGAAGGAATGGTTGTTTTAAATATCTAAGGGTGTCCAACAAGGCTCTTTTGGGGAAGTGGCTGTGGAAGAATGAGATGGAAAGGAGAAACCTTGGAGGAGAGTGATAAACAGAAAGTTCAGGTCAGAGGGAGATTGGTAAGCATGGTTTTAAATTGCGGTCGTAGGATATGACTCGGTTGTGATGTAACGGTATTGAGAGTATCGGGATCATTCATTAAGGGAATCGGAAACCTCAGCCGTAATTTTTTTCAAATAATAGCAAATCACTTAAAAGCCATTGATATGCATATCTAGACAACAATTCTCACATTTTAAAATTTTTTTACTATTATTTTTTAATTTTCTAATACCTAAAAAATATTTTTTTTTATAAATAACATTTGAGAAGATATTTTATTATTTTATATGAATTTTTTTAAAGTTAAACTAATGAGAAATATCATTCAAATTGAATAACATTATAACAAATAATATAAATAATAACAAAAAATGATTATAAGCCTGAAAATCAATATAGTTTTTGAGGCCCAATTTTTTTTTTTTTAAATTTTGAGGCCAAAAGGTATTTTTGAGTTCGTATTGACCCAAATATGTTGGTAACCCATTTCAATTTTTTTTGGATTATTTTGTTAAGTATCTCTCTTGTATATAAATCATATAAAAATAGAAATTATAAGAATTTTGTTAAAAAAAAAAAACTTAAAAGCAGTTGGAACAGTCTTGTAACGGCCCGTAACAGCCGATATGTTACGGTATCGGCCGATACGGCTGTGAATTTTAATCACACCGATATATCGGTTAGTATCGGTATCATAGGTTCAAAAAACTGATACGTAACGTAACATAACAACTGTTGTTTAAAACCATGTTGGTAAGTATAGATCTAGGCATAATATTAGATTCCTTGAAAGTTTTTACCCTTTCATGGTCAAACACCTACTTTGTATGAGACAAGCGTTAAATATTTGGGAGAGTCAGTTACTACTTACTCCAGTATGCTCATTTCTCATTTCTGTAATTATGCATAATCAAAGCTAATCCCATGTCTTGAAGAATTTCCTCACAATGTAGTCTGGTCTTCCGTTAAATTGAGGGATGCTGGTGATAAACCTGATAATTGGATGCAGTTTTATCTCAATTGTTTATTGATATCCTCATTTTCAACAATAGTTACTCTCTGAATATGAGATATGGAGTCTTCTATACTTGAGAAGATGATGATCTTGGACTGTAAGCCCTTAATGGAGATGGAAAATCCTGTATTTGCTTGTTAATCATTCTTTCACAGTATAGAATACTCTGGTGAACTTGTAGATGCCTTTCTCAAATGGAAAAGATGACCTTAAATAATACACAGGAGCAGACTTCAGAACGACTTAAGTTCAAGTTCAAATACAGTTATCCATCTTGATATCTTATTCCTGTCAGGCCATTGTTATATTCCCTGCCATTATTTTGCTGAAATGTTTTAGCTAGCCAGTGTTTCTTTGGGGCCTGTTTTTATTTATCTCTAGCAGTTCTTTAAATATATTTTCCAAATTAACAGTTTCTTCTTCCCTTCTGTTAAAATCTTCTCTGGTTCTTGCAAGCACCTTAGTTCTACCAGATAAAAGCCTTGTTTGTTGTGGCTTATTAGCAGCTCATGAAACACAACTTATACCCACAAGCAGGTTAGGATTTACTTATCAAAACAGCTTTATCAGTATCAGATTTGTATAATTTTAGTAATTTGAAAAGAGACCAAAATATCCTTACTCTTTTGTGTTATATTCCTTATTCTTTCTCTCATATAAGGTGAAAATAAGTTGCGATAATCAGGCACAAATTTAATTTAGATATCCTATCAATTATTTCCTCTAAGAACTCATTTATGCTTTTCACTTTTCGGGAGTGAATTTGAGTTGTTATTTAGGAATTTTTAGGAAATACCCCAGTTTTTATTAGAGTTGAAGTGCTTTTCTTTTTTTTATATGAATTATTTTCTTATAAGTTGTTCTGAGGACTGCAAATAAAGATTGGTTTAACCCCCCCCCTTAAAAAATGCGAAAGGAGGATTTTTCCTTAAAAAGGCACTACCTTTATATTATCTATAATCTAAACAGCTATGGAAGGAGGATGAATAGACCTGACTTATCTTCCTGGAATAGTTTGCAACCGTGTTGAAAGTTTTTTTTTTTTAATTGCGATGAGAATTGGACCCCTAACCCCACTCCATCCTCCTGGCTGCAATGCCAACACTTCTCCGCTGTGCTACAACAGGTTTGGCAACCATGTTGATAGTCTTATTAAACCTAATACTTGAGGTTATGCCGAACTTTCTAATTTTGATTTAGTTTTTACACAAAAAAAAAGAAGAATTTAAAAATTTTACTGAAGAAAAAGGGGAAAAAAAAAAAGTTTGGTTAGATACTATACTATTTACTCAAACACATGGGAAGAAAAATAAGTTTGACAATCCTAAAAGAAAAGGTTATACATTTTATTCAGTGTGTGTATATGTATTTTATGTATTGAGAGTGTCTAGTAATTGATATATATGTATATTTATCGTTTCATGGCTTACATTTTTTCATTTATGTTATTGTCTGTGCTACATATACAACTTTTTATTATGTAAGCGAGCCTTAGTTTCAATCATCCCACAAGTAAATTTTGGCATTTTATATGGGTTGAATTTATGCCTTCAATTATCTTTCATTTCAGGTGGCAAAGCTTGGAACTGGGGCTGATTTGCCCTATAGAATGGCTGTCCACCCTGGAGGAGGCCTTATTTGTTCATTCCCAAAGAGTTGCAGGTATTTCTCCTTTCCCTCTTTTGCTATGTAACAAGGAACTCACTTATCCAAAACTAACTTTGACTTTTTTTTTTCCTCTTTGTTGAGGGTGGGGTGAGGATGCAGATGCATGAGACACACTCTTCTAATTGGTTATTAAAGACTAGGAATTTTTGAACTGAAAATTTTAAAAATTTCTGTAACATGGGCTGATTTGGTTTTTCCTCAGCTATCTTTTATTGAATTTCTTCCTTAATAAGCATTAGGATTTCTTATTTGAAATTAGTTTACTCCTTCAATTGATTTATATATTTTGCCTGAGGTTCATCAATAAATTCAAACACAATTTAGTGACGACCTAAAGTAGTAGAAATTCCTCTTTCTTTTATTACTTATTGAGTATAATTGGTGGAGGAACGAATTACCCAATATAATTGCTTCACTTAAAAGTTTTACCATTACAAGCGGTAAATTAATGCAAATTTCATCCTTTACAAACAGTAGCATTAGATGGTTTATATTCTATTTGCTATATTAAGCACTTGAGCCATTTCTCAAAATATTCTGTAGAATTTGCCTAGGAAGTTGCAATTCACGAACCTGGAAATTGTAAATTTCGACACATTCTAAGATATCATACATATTCTGATCTGTACCAGGACTGATCCAAAAAAAATAAAATAAAAATACTGATCCGTACCAGGTAGCCAGTTGTACTTTTTGCAAATAACTGATGTGATATGATATGGTAATTGATAAGGAAATATAAAATTTGATTCGTTATACAATACATGATGTTGAATACTCCCTTTACTTTTACTAATAAAAATATTTACTCCCTTTTTTTTTAATTGATATTGTTATTTTTGTAAGTTATTTAGGGATATACATCTGTTATTGTGCTTTTCTTGTATAGATGGTTCGAGTGGGATGCGGTCAAGAGCACTGATGTTCATAAATTGGGTCTAAAATTTTCTGAGAAAGTTCTCAACCAGTTGGAAGATGTTGGACAACAGTTAGCATTGACTTTTAATAATGAGGGTTCTGTACTTGCTACCGGTGGCCTGGTAGAGATTTGCTTTCACTATATTCTGTTACATTCAAGTGCATTTGCCTCATGACAGTGAAGGGAAATTGGCTTGCAACATCAGAAAGAAATACTAAACTAAATTCGCATCCTCTCGTTTGGTTTTTACATGAAGGGAATGGTCATCTTATACAATTTTTATTTGAAGCATTTGTTCGATGAAAGTTGAGGGAAAAAGTCTTGTGACAGGAGAAGGTCGTAACATTCATGTTTAAGGTAGCAATGTTCCCCTTAGCTGTAGGAATCTTTTACATTGGTGGTGCTTTCACTTCAAAATAACAATTCCATGGCCCAAGCCTCAAAACTCAGAACCTTATATCTTTTCTTCGAATAAAATTCCATATTATGAAAAATCTCAAACTAACTTGAGATAAGTTCAAGTTATTGAGAAAGACTTTAAACCAATGAAAGAGCTTAAAGTGTTGGAAAAATAAATAAATAACATAAAGGGGTTTCTCCAGCAAACTATAACAAAATTTAGGAAGTTCTGTTAATTGCTTTCGTGTTTGGTTTTTCCAAATTCAAAAGGAATAGCTATTTTAAACACAGATTCACACGCGCGTGCACACATTAATATGCTTTTTGTGTTTCTTACAAGCTGCAAACCTTTGTACCACCCAGGGATAACCATTACCCTGCTTCCACCCCAAATTTACTCCATAGTCATGACTGTTTCATGCTATTAAGTGTCCTCCAAACTCACCTGTGAAGTGCAGTTTCAGATTGTCTTAGGTTTTGTAACCAGATATGATCAGCTTCTATTCTTGCTGAAGTCAAAATCGTTATTTTCATATGAATTTTTTTTTTTTTTTTTGAAATTTTGAAAAATGCTTCTTCTTTCTGTATGTAATTTTGTGTTTCAAAATCAAAATGTCTACGAGACACTGAAATACTTAGCTCCTGGATGGTCATACTGTTTGAGGAGCAATTTAGTATATCTGTATTTGCTATAACCACTGCAGCTAAGTTTTTTAATGTCAACCTTGAATGACAATGAACCTGTCAGCAGGAATGCTACCACTTTTAGGTACAGTTCCTCAAGAGTAGAACAGAAAAGACAGAACTGATAGACTATATAACAAGTACAGCATAAAGATATACGTACCTATCCCGAGGAAGTCAAAAAAGATGTACACAGTAATGTTCTTTTCAGGCTCAAGAGGAAGAGTTGATACAATTCTTGCTAAGAATTTTTTGCACATATTAAATTTGGCAATGTATCTCCTCTTCGTTCTTTTTCATCTCTTTTAAATTCTCTGAGATGGAGAGTCGTCAGGTTCAAGGCTTAGATGATCATTCTTACTTATTCAATGGACCCATAGAGCACTGGGTTATAATTAACATAGTGTTGTATGTTGTTTTATTTTTATTTTTTGTTTTGGGGACCTGGTGGACAGAACTTTGGATTAATGAATAACTCTTAGGGAAGGGAATTTGATTTGTTAACAAGAATGTATTTGATTTGCTTTATGGGTATGTTAACTAAATCTTTATAGAAGAAACTTTTAGACAACTTTTTGGCCAAACTCAATATACTTGGACTTGGGCAATCTTCTTATTTTGTTGGTTGGTTTTATTTACTAGAGATTGTATATGCTCTGAAAGTAGGCTTATATGGTTTACTGGTGGTGAATCATTTTCCATCTCCCAGATGCAAATTTTAGAATGTGCACCTAGTCAAATATTTCCTGGAATGCAAATCTAGATCCCCTATATGAAAGGTAGACCCACCTTTGGATTGGAGGAGTCAAATTTGATGCATTCGACAATTGGTGTGCTTTGGCTCCCTTGTTTTTTACAGTATAGTTGAAACATAAGCATTTTGTTTTGTTTTTATTTTTTATGTAGAATATTGTAGTTATTATTTCTTGCTCAGTGTCTTTACGTAGATATTATGTTTTATGACAATCCAGTTTTGGTGCAGTACAGGATGGCAAGTTGAGGGTTTTCAAGTGGCCTAGCATGGAAACTATTCTTGATCAGGCTGATGCTCATGCCTCTGTTAAGGATTTAGACTTCAGGTTCACAACAGTAGCTGCATTAGATTAAGATTACTACTGATCCTGCAAGCTTAGAAGAAAGATAAATACTTTATTCTTAAAGTAATTTGTCTGATAGTTTGGTGTGGTATATCTTGCAGCCCTGATGGGAAATATCTTGTCTCAGTGGGAAGTGGTGGCCCAGGTAGGGTTTGGGATGTAACATCATCAACACCTTCAGCTTCTTTACCAAAGGAAAACGTAAGAAATTACTTGTACTTCATATGTCAGAAACCAGTTTTTTAATACGAACTTTCTTGGGGACACAAGATCGTTGGCTTTGTATGTCTATGCAGGATATACCTGCCCCCAAGATTCTTTGTTAGGAAATAGCTAGGTTGGATGGTGTTAACTTGCAATGCACGGTATTTCCAACCATATGGTCCTTCAAAATGCAGGGATGGATCTGTCATTTATTAAAATCTGACTGGTTTAATGAATTGACTCCTTGTGGAACATGATGACCCCAAATACTGGCCTTGTATTTAACACAGAGGAACTTTTCATCTTTTTGAGAACTCCCAATCTCATCCTGACATTTGAAACTTTCTCTGGCCTACTTTGGTCTTTTTAACTAACTAGATTTGTTTGCCATGTCCAGGATGAGGTTTTTGGCTTCTGCAGATTCTCACAAACTAGTGACAAAAATCAGGTTCTATATATCACTGCGTTGCGAGGTGGATATTTAATATTGGATGCCTTCCTCCTTTTTTCACCCAAAGAAAGTTCTTGCTATTGTATTGTCCTATGAACTAAACAGCAGGAACCGTGTTTCACTTGCATAGGTCACAGTGGGAGTATTGTAAAATGGAATACTACATCATGGAAGAGGATGAGCTCAAAGCACATAGTCCGAGATCCAATATCTGCCTTCAATGTTTCAGCTGATGGAAAGCTCCTTGCAATGTAAGAAGTCTATACTCAAATATTTTCAAGTTCTTGAGCCATGAATTTCGGTCTTCCCCTTAAAGATTCATAAATTTGGTACGAAGAAACAGGAACTGAGCTTAAGCATATTGACTAACTTACCTCAGAAATCTCCTTGCAAAGTAAGAAGTCTATACTCAAATATTTTAAAGTTCTCAAGCCGTGAATTTTGGTCTTCCCCTTAAAGATTAGTAAAATCTAAGAAATGAGATCTGAGCTTAGCATGTTGACTCAATTACCTAAGAAATCTCCCAGTTTGTACATCTCGGATATAAATTTGTCAAATGGCTACTTGTAAAGGAAAAACAAAAAAAGAGAAGAAGAAGAAGAAGAAGAAGAAGAAGAAGAAGAAGATTCTGTCAAATGGCAGTTTTACCAATCTCTACTATTTTGTATGTTAGTACAAGTTTGCGGGTGAACATGACAGGATCAGATGGTTGTCTTCTCACGAATATCTACTGCGTTTTTAATGATAATTGTCACCTCAGTGCAGTCTAGGAATGCTTGCATTTAGTTTCTGAGTGTTTCCATCTTTGATCCACTTCTTTATCAGACTTATTTACCACTAAACAGTCATTTCCTTTGAGCATTCGCTTGAGCACCTTCTATTAACTTTATTTTTTCTTGCTTTTTTCCTCCCTTTTGATTGATCAATATGCAGAGGGACAATTCAGGCCGACATTTTAATTCTAAATTCCACCAGCATGCGGGTGCAGACAATAATTAGAAAAGCACACCTTGGCCTTGTAACATCATTGGTGTTCTCTGAAGATTCAAGGTTGTAATACAACTTATCCACATTTTATCTTTAATAAACAGTCTTGATGCAGTATGCCTACCTTCTCCAAGAATTATTATTGATAGTGAAGTGTGCGGCTTTTCAATACAGGGCTTTGGTCTCTGTATCCATGGATTCAAGTGCAAGGGTGACGCAAATCAAGGATGAGAAGAATAATGGTATGTGCCCCCCCATGTTTTTCTATTAATGGTTAAATAACACAAGTGAATATCTGCCTTATTCAACGGGCAACTGGTTACCTGCAAACCTGCTAATGCTAAAACCAGATCTAGTCTAGGGCCGCTGAGGTCCATCAGCTGTGGCTGTCATGGAAGCAACCATAAATCAGCCCAGCCATGGGTGTTGATTGAACATAGAAAAGTAAACAATATCCTGAAGGATCCCAGTTTTCTGTGGAAGATCTACAACTCTACCTGCTAATTCTAAATATGATAAATTGTAATTAGGTTTTATTTTTTTTATTAACTAATATTTAAGTTATTGCACTATTAATACATTTATTTTTTTCTTCAATCATTAAGGTCTAGCTAGGTTCAGTTAAAAGGATGTATTTATGAGGTAATAGTGTTAGATTTGGAAGCAAGAAATGAACCTTGAGAATCTGAGAATATGGGAAAAGACAATTTGATATTGATGAGAATTCTGGAAACATATGTTATGGAAATCAATCCTATGGATAACTTGATTCCAATACATATTTTTGCATGCTTCTCCTATCATTTCCCATTAGTTTCCGTAGGTGTTTCCCTGAAGTTGTCATCTTTTCAAGCGAAAACTTATGGGTCTGTTTCCAAGTCAAGTTTCCCAAATTGACAATTTTCTTGTGACATGGTTTTCTTGGTAACTATTGTTATGATTTTGAGTCTGTAGGGCAATAGGAAGCAGTCCTTTTTTAATCCCCAGGATAGGCTGGACCAGGTCGCCTGGCCGCCTGACCTTAACCTGATAAATTGCCAGCCTTGTCTTTTTGCTTGAAACACAATGCTGGGATGTTATGTTTTAGTAAAGATTTTCAATCTACGTCATGAAAAATTTAAAATTTGTTTCTCCTCCCCCCTCTTCCCCCTTTTTTTTTGGCAGGATTGAGCGTGTGGATCATCGTATTCATCATTTTACTTGCAGTTGCTGCATATTATGTGAAGACTGGAGGAGTTCTTCCTTAGAGGCTTCTGTTCTTGCTATTTGAGTGAGAAGGGAAAAATATAAAAAACATTTAGTATGGTGTACAATTTGTTTTGCTTCATTAAGAATGCTCAGATTTAATCATAGTTAAATTAATTGATTATATGAGTTGATGGAGGCTTGTTTCTAGGGGACAGCAGTGCGAACTAGCTGGGTCTGGGTCCATTCATTGTTCAACAAACGCTCTGCTAGACTGCCATTACAACCACAGGTTTGCTGGCGTGGAACATTTAAATTGGGGCATGCGTTTCATCAACTTTCTTCTTCGTAATCTGGGAAGAGAATATAGCACTTGGATATGATTTAAATTATTGCTGGATAAGACACTGAATTTTATGATGCACTATTCATGTCTAATCAGCCCTCAACGGAAAGAAGGCTTGTTGACCATTTTTGGATGGTTAATTCAGTTGTGCATATTCCGCTCTTGCATTTGCCCTTCTTTAATGACCAACTTATGTTAAAAAGGCTACATCCACCAGTTTGAACTTTACCTCATTCTCTTGTAGACAGTGCAACCCATATTTCCTCCTTTTTTGGCCATGTACAATGAAAACTAGTAACTATATTAGTAAAGAAGAGCGGCACAGTTCATTGATTTTGGTAAAGATAGTAAGAAAAGATATCATAAATCATGGTCTAGTTAAGTGAATGACCTTGAGTAGAACAGAATGACAAGACATGATATTATTTAAGTAATCGATTTCAAATATATTTGAAATCAAACTTTGTTGAGCTGAGATATACATGTCTTGTTCGACTTAACTTGTGTTAATAGATATAAAAATGTGTGACACTTGTTTGGAGGAAATCAGCATTGCAACCATGCAGTCAATAAAAGCTTTATTTTTGAGATCAAATATATATAATGATTACAAAACAAGATTGCTCTGTCATATTCGTTCTCCATATGTGGCGAGACCTTCACCATTTAGTTCTCATTTCCTCCAAAACAAAGGAGCTCGTAAACAATTGGGCTTTAAAACGTAAAAAACAAAATCAAATGTGATTTACACCAATTGCCCACAGGGACATGTAACAGTAGCTGAAAAGTTTGTGTCAGGGTCAGCGTTTCCGAGAATTACTATGGATGAGCTGAGGAAGTTAAGGTGTTCCATGAAGATAATGCAGGAAGACCCAAAAAAAAAAGGAAGAAAGATCATCCTGCTGATAATTTAACTGTAAATAGATTCAACACAGAATTCACTGGCGCTTCCTCTGATAGAGTGAATAACCAACTAGGGCAGACATCAGAAATGTCCACAGCACCTGAGAAGAAATGATCAAATAAATGGATTGTTATAATTAAGGGGATAGTTAAATTTTTTTTAATAAAAATGACGCAATCAGAGTGCAACAATATAATGGAAAAGGGAGTTGAAAGTACTGTATTAATTGTATGCCACCGTTCAAGTCTCTTGATCCTTGACTGCATGTCTTCAATTACGCCATCTAACGGAGAAACTTCCCTACTCGGTGAGGACTCCGAAGACGAACAACTTCCCTGTTTTTTCCCCACAGAATTGAAATGGAACATCAGAAAATGCAAAATACAACAAAACAAAACCATGCTTGTGAAAACTTTGATCCCCATAGAGAAAATGTAGAAGATGAGGAAGAATAAAACCATGAAGATCCTATCAATTATCACATATAATTGCTTGTACTGCTAAGACCCGATAATAGCACTAATTTTCAGTTCTGAAAATTATTTAATATTATTTTGCTTTTACCAAATAACCAATTTTCACAAAGCAGATTTCTGTAATCTGTTTATACAATAAAGTACCTGAGATTGTATGAATTCCACAAGTTCCTGCAATTTTGCAGCTTGCTGAGTGTGAATCCCACTGGAACTTCTTTCCAGTGCAGGTAATCTTTCCAGAATTATTTGAAGATAGCTCTAAGGAGGAGAACATAAAAGTGAGTAATTAATTCAGGTTGTGCCAAGACATAATTGAGCAGAATTCTGATTCACATGCTGTAAACAACATAAGAACACCACCACTGAAATATATTCAAGTAAAGAGGCAAAACCTTTGTTGTATATGAACCATCCAGCTTAAGGGTTGAACCAGCAGCTGCCACAGCCTCTTTATTAACCCCTTTGATTTGGAGGTAAGGACTTGGGGCATCTTGTAGATGATCAACCTCGATAAGAATCTAAAAGGACAATGAAAAGCAATTTTATGTCAAAAGATTGAACCATGGCTACTTCAGAACCTTAAGCACTTAAAAGAAGACCAATTTTTTTTTTTGATAAGTTGTTATTATAATAACAACTTAAATGGGAAATATAAATTATTAACCAAAATGACTAAGGGAAACCAAAAAATAACCCCGAGGGGATCAATTATGGTAGGAAAGCATTAAGCATAAACATCAGCTCCAATTCAAAAACTATGTATTAAAATTAAAATTAGTTATGCTACACAATTAAATAATGCAAAAACACAGTTAAAAATCTACCACAAGTATATACTGTTAGAAACAATAATCAATAATATCAGACATCAATTATGACTGGGATATTTAAAACCTTCAGTCAGAGAAAACTAATCGAACAACCACAACTTTCTGCATACTTATAATCTCATGGAAACATAATTTTATGCAAGCAGTTTAGAAATTCAATGTCATTTAGCAAGGTCGAAATCTACCAAAATAATAGAATCTTAAGGATCCAAAGCATCTAAATGGAAATTGCAGTAAATGAAGAAAGCATTGCTACCAGACGGCTTCTAGCACAATTACCTATTAATCTCAACTTTCCTTTTCAAATGATATGTATGCTTAAAGGACAATATTAAAGGCAACATTGAACTTTGGCGATATAGCTTAAATTTTAATCCATTTGTTTAATATTATTTTCAGATGCAGGGGACATTTGCAATTCTGTAAGATGGAAAACGTATGGGTTATCGTAACTAAGTACAGAGAAACAAGAATCTTAGCCTAGTGGTCCACTATGGAGGAAACACTAAGGTTTGAATCCCAACATCTATCAAAAGAGGGGAAAAAGTATAAAGGAATGCAAGAAAGAACTGGTATGACAAATAAATATTACCTAAAAATAATTTCAGTATTATTGTAGATATCAAACGACATTATAATTGGGTTGAGGCGCATTATAACATAATTCTCCTTAAGACAATCTATGCCTCTCACACTACTTGACTGGTACAACGAGAAAATGCATGTAGTTCTGTAGATGAAGTAGGCCCAACCAATAGTTGTTGTAATTCCAATCTTCACAATTGAAGAAGCCAAAAGCTCCACTCAAACACATTCTTGGCCAGTTTCTCACTCAGTAATATGAAAATAATATTGTAGAAACTATACAAAGAACTAAATAAAAATAAGAGAGACAGAAGAAATAAAGATTTTTGGATGCTTGAAAGGCTAAAAAATACCACTACATATAGGTAAAAACTACTACAAACTGGTATGACAAATAGATTTTTTGTAAACAATGTCAAATTAAATTGAATATAAATTATACTCATGGGGCCAATAAAATTAGCTTATTTCTACCCTAATATATGTAGCATCTGTAACTTTCAAAACCAACGTATCTAAGATTATAATGAATAATTTTTGTCCAATTCCAGTGGATTTATTTTAACAACTAATAAAAAATTTAAAAAACAAAATAGAATTTATAAAAGGTCATGTTAGTCCTGGAGGAGCATAAAGCGAGGTTGGGAAAAGTTCTCCAAGCACATTAGATGGAGGGTGGGAAATGGTGGACGGGTCAGGTTCTAGCTAGACTATTGGTGTGAGGCCATTCCACTTCAGGAAACATGATCTCATCTCTTCAAAATTGCAAACTAATAGACAAACAATAGTGGCGGATTGCTTTAGGAGGACAAGGGGAGACATTATTTGGGATATTAGCTTTGTCAGGTAGCTGTAGGATTGGGAGGCGGAGGAGGTTTTGGAATTCTTACAACATGTTATATAGGCAAGTTATTAAAGAAAGGAGAGAGGGTGTGCTATGGTGGGCTGGGTCTAGGAGAAGTGTGTTTGAGGTCAAATCATTATATAGGGCCCTAAAGGGGGAGGGGAGACGAGTTCCTCGTGAAAGCTATATGGAAATCAAAAAACTCCGTTGAAAATAGGTCCAAAGAAGATTTTGACTGGAAAATTTGCATAGAAGGCGCCAAATCATTGTCAATTCGTACTACTTATGTAAAGTGAATGAAGAATCAGTTAACCATTTGTTGATTCATTGCTTGGCCTTTTTGGGGTTGATGAGGTCATGCCTTGATCTACTTCGGAGGTTTTATCAAATTGGAGAGAAAGCATGGTAAGTAGAAGGGCAAGGGAGGCGTGGCATTTGTGCCTATGGTGGATTATTTGAATGGAAAGGAATCATAGATTGTTTGAAGGGATCGAATATCCCATTTGGGATGTTAAAGGCAATATTTTTTAGCACCCTTGACTTTTGGATCTCAAAGGGCTCAGAATTGTGAATAGATAATTTTGTATTTTTTTAATACCATGAGATTATTGATGTATAGATTTGGATGTATATGGGTGCACCCTTGGGTTCATTATGAATATACTCTTACAATTTTACTTATCAAAGAATAAAGTCACATCTTTTTAGGTTTTGGGTTTCACAAACCCTCAACTTACGCCTTTCCACATTTCACAGGCTCAGGGAAGAAGATACTAAGTTGGAGAGCTATTTACACTGTTTTATTTTGTTTCTAATTTCTAACTTATCTGCCTTAGTAAAGCCATTAGATAATAATTATGAATTATTAAGTTCTTGGGTAAAAAATTTGAAAAAATCAGATAATACTAAATAGTTTGCGCAATGGCCACTTTATTAGGCCCATAACTATAATGTATGCCAAATTAAGTATACATTTGTTGCGCTCATTTAAGCCATATGTAACAAAATTTATTAATCTCTTGTAAGCCACATGTGGTTTTAGATAAATTTTGGAGAATTACAGGATGGAGCCTTGCATGTTTATAGGAACGTGCCTATAGATGTGTAGAGGTTGTTTGACTCGTACATTTGGGTTTGGTGCATTACAAGCTAGGCCCCTATAGATCGAGTGGGATGTCAAATACAACAACAATGGTTTTTTGGCTTGTGGAGTGATAATAGTCAAAGGAGAAGTCAATAAATTCTTAATCTCCTTGAATGTCGTCTGTTTTTCCTTCCCCCAAAAGTATGTGGACTTACTTTTGACCAAAGCTACAAAGCGGTGTCTAATCTCAGCTAGCAAGAATAAGCCTTCGTAAATAGGATACTTTTCCCATGAATGTCCGCAACTCCTTCAAGTTCTTCAGTGGTGACATGTTGACTATGGCCTTTGCTTTACTTGGATCGGCATTGATAGCATGGCAGTGAACCATGAATCCTAAAAATTTCTCTTGGTTGTCACCCCAAAGGCACACTTCATTGAATTCATGGAGGGAGTGACTTACAATCAAAGGATACAACCCTGACATCTGGCTATATTCCCATGAAAAAACATCGTCATACTTCCTTTGTAATTCAATCAATGCTCGCTTCCTCTACTGGTCTAATACCTTAGAAACAAAAATAGCCCTCGATGTTCCATCCTCAGTCCCCAAGTTTACGTCCTCCAATTCTTGTTCTTGAGACTTTGTTGATCTTCCATAGCATCCATGCATTCTGGGGCTAACTTTGGATATTCTACCATTACCTCATCTGGGGGATTTCCATTCCACAATAGGACTGAACCCCTTGGATGTTGAGGTTGAACCCACACACTGTCATAACTGGTACACAATTCAACCGTATTCCTTTTTAACTCGAATACATTCAATTCTGGTTCGGTTAGCCCCTTACATTTTGAGGATTCCTCAGCTACCAAGATATCCTTCCATCTTGGCATAGGCACACCCCTCGATTTACCCAAAATACACTCATCTTTGTCAAGTTCATCAAAGAATTCTGCATTAGAAAGGTGGACCGGCGGCAAAGGGGTTCCTAGTGGCTGAAACTGTCATGATTTTCTTTCCAACCTTTGCATTCAACAGTTAATGATACGAGGAGGAGATGACTGTGTAGCAATGCATCCAAGTTCTCCCAAGAAGGATTTCCTAGGAGGGCTCTCCCTCAATGACATGGAACCAGGTCGGGTACCGAATTGCTCCCACTGCCAAGTCAACAGTGACGTGACCGAGGGTCTGGTGTTTGTCCCATGTAAATCCTGCAATGCTGATCAGTTGCTTTACCAGTTTCTACTTCGAGAAACGTGTTGTCTTAAAGGTTGATAATGGCATTATGTTGACCAGGGCCCCACTGTCAAGACCCTTTGGGATGGAAGTTTCTTCACATAGGGGAGGGTGATGTTGGTCCTAGGTCCACCCTTTTAACACAGCGGCCAACTTTTCTAAACTACAAGGAAAAGGAGGCAATGCATCTTCATTTTTTCTTCTCTTTGATTTGTAGTCCCCCCCTTGTATCTCATGGCAAGTATCGATGGGGGACGCATCAGCTCCTTTCCTTATCCTCGACAAGGAAGATGCCCTTGGAGAACACATGTTTTTGTTTAGCTTTCAGGACTTTTCCAGGAGGGCTGAGAAAGTTTTCAGCTTGTGGTTGACAAGATGTACTTTGTGCTCCCTATACATCCCCTCGATACAACTTTTCACTTGAGTTTCTTGTGTGACAAGCTTGTAACATCCCAATGATCTCTCCTTAAACCTTTTGACAAATTCAAACCACATTTTCCACCATTCTCTTTACAACTTTGGTCGAAGAGAGGGAGGTTATATGTTCATCTATTAGGAAGAACTTGGCATAGAATTTTCGTATCACGCCATCTCAATATGGGACAAAGTTAGGAAGGAGGTTGCTATACCAAGTAAAGGCCTGCTCCGTTAGAGATTTGGAAAACTCCCTTGGTACAGGATCTTCCCAAAAACTCCCAAGGGTGTCAATAAAATGAGTCACATGTTCTCTGACATTCCCTTTCCTTCTATCAAATGGCTTGATCTTACAATGTATCCCTCAACATACAATAGTTTTGCTATGTGTTCGGGATAGGATGGCCGAAGGTCAAACACAGGAGAACTTATTGGATTTGCTCTCTCGTTTTGAAGGATGGTGCGGATCTGCTCAAGGGTGCCAACCTAGGTGGTGGCGTTATTCTAGGTTGTGAAGGTAGTGGATTAGCAGATAGGGTGCCAATGGGGTTTTGCGGAGGTAAGGGTGTGGAAGAGGATATAGAGGTGGAAGCTCCAGACAGTGCCAAGAGAATTCAATTATAAGTTTCCTGAAGGTTGAACAAGGCTTGCAATATAACAAAATACGTGACCAAGGAAAAGGCGGGAGTTGACAGTGACGGTCCCTCAGCTCTTGTTTGGGGGACCAGTTTTGTGAATGGTACAAAAGTTGGTGGTCTGGCTCCAAATCCCCTCCTAGCATAAGTCATTCTGTGAGTGGTGCTTCCTTAGTGGAGTCGCAAAATTGTAAGTGAAAGTCAGGTTATTATGAGCCTTCCTCCTAGAATGGCAAAGATGGAATCATGAATGAAAAGGATAGAGAGTAGGTAGAAGGAAAGGTGGCCGGTAGAGCACAATAATAGGAATTGGGTGGCGGTTTCTGTGAGTGGTGCTTCCTCAATGGAGTCACAAAATTTTAAGTGAAAGTCGGGGTTATTAGAAGCCTTCCTCCCATAATGGCGAAGATGGTATCATGAATCATACCAAGGCCCTTTCACCTTGAGCCAAATGTCTTTCTCCTTTGGGCAAGGGGTGCTATTTATAAACTTTATGGTCATTATGGTTCCCTTATTTGCGCCTGACATGACGTGTCCCCATCCTATTAGTCCAAGTACATAAGACGAATATTCCTCCCAATCACAATAATAGGAATTGGGTGGCAGTTTCTGTGAGTGGTGCTTCCTCAATGGAGTTGCAAAATTTTAAGTGAAAGTCGGGGTTATTAGAAGCCTTCCTCCCAGAATGGCGAAGATGGTATGATGAATAATACCATGGCCCTTTCACCTTGAGCCTGATGTCTTTCTCATTTGGGCAAGGAGTGCTATTTATAGACTTTATGGTCATTATGGTTCTCTTATTTGCGCCCGATGTGATGTGTCCCCGTACTATTAGTCCAAGTACATAAGACGAATATTCCTCCCAATCAATACTAAGCCCTATTGCCAGCCCCCAATCCACTTAATTCCTTGTTCCTGAGGGGGATACAAATCGGTGTATCACAATTTTCACCGGACTACACCACAGGGGGTTATGACCTTGTTGCACGTGAGAGAAAAACCATGATAGCAAGAACCCAAGGTATAACGTGCGTATACCATGTCCCAAGATTATGACATGTCACAATGGGGAGGATCACCAAAACTGTGAGGGGCCACAACATGTCGCAATCCTCAGAGCACACCATAGCTGCTGGTTTGAATACACCGCTTATGTCCAGGTGCATCGCAACCATGTCGTCCGGTCACCGCCTCCAACCAACACTATCATAGATCCTCATGGGGAAATTGACCTCACTAGTGATATTGCGAAAATCCTCGATTGTAGATCCTCATTCTAATGTGGATATTCCTCGGTCAGAAGTTGGTATTCTCGTTCATATGTGTCTTCAACGGTCTTTATTCCTTGTTGAATCACTAATTCCTTGAAGATGATAACCTCGAGTCTTTAGAGTAACATGTTGTACAATGAATGTCTTGTGAGGATTTTTATATATTTTCCAAAACTGATTTATGGACAACAAGGCTTGACAAGATCCTCTTAGTGGATTATAAACTACTTAATAGACATACAACTTGAATATCAGAGAGCAGCTTTCTGAAATGCTTTGGTGCATAATGGAAGATCTATAGACCTTCTTGTAAACTCTTGACATGTTCCCGAAGAGAGGCTGAAAGATCTGGATGATTTAAGAAATCCTAGCCTTTCATGGTGAGGACTGGAAGATTTATAGGAGATTGTTGATTGGCAATTATAGTATGAGGACAGTTTTATTGAGGTCTGTATTGTTATTGTTCCTTTATAACATCAGTTCGCCAAGGACTATCATGTGAATGGGTGTGTTGGAAAGAAAAACATTCTTAAATCCTTCTAGTAAGTTAGCTAGAATTGTAGCTAGGCTGTCTAAATGTTTTGTATACATAGGCTATATCCCTCCTATTAAGAATGTATGAACAACACGTTTATGATGTCTTTAATCTCAGAGGGCAAAGAGAGTAATATCTCACCAAGTTTCTATGTGCAAGTGAGCACACATACATGCACATGAAATTTAAAATTTTCACCAAAAAAGTAATGAGGTATATATGAAATCTAAAATAACTACTATACCGATCCCTATATTACGATTTATAGTAATGCAGAAAATACAATTCAGAATCGAAATGATTTATACAAACCAGATTAATTTTAGGAAAATTCGGGAAAATAGAGAACTACCAAGTGACTCAAGCCCATCTCTTCCACAAATGAGCTTGATTGGAAAAAGAATACTTTCAGGATGGAAATGAGCTGATCTATTCAAGAACAGCTCAGGCTCCACTCAGCTAGCTTAATGGCTCGTTCATGTTCATTCAACGATGAATGCCAAGTTGGAGAATTATTTTTAGGGTTGTTTTATGAACGAGAAAATGAGCTTGAGCAATGTCCAACTTAGCTCATGTAGGCTGAACATGTGCAGGAGTCATATGTAATATATGACTGGAAGGATATTGTAATATCCTACATTTTATTACTTTTATTATACTTTATTGATATATGTGAATCCACTTTAAGTAATGATAAAGTGTGGATTAGAGTATGCTTTAAGCATGACTGTATGATTCAAAGTGATGAGTTTACTAGTATGGATAGTGAGGCAATAATTAAAATCCCAGTAGGAGAAATTAGGAACAAAACGATATTTCTAGTAGGCTTTTAAAATGGTTCTTGAGGTAAAACATAATTAATTAGGTTAATCCCTGTTCTAGGTTAAGCATAATTAGAGCATACTTAACTAAACTAACCTAATTTGTGATAGGTTATTGGAAGGTTCTTAAGAATTGTTATATCTAAACTAATTATGTTTAATTAGTAACCTTAATACATGATTAGTGAATTAAGTTAATCCTAATTGGGTTAATTAAGGTGTTTTAAGTGAGATAGACTTGTACTAATCCTAGGTTGTAACCTAAACCTTATAATTATCCAAGTTAATTTTAATTAGAGAAAGGTAAGAAAGACAATTGTTCACATGGGCAAGAGACCCACAATTTGGAATATCTAGCCCACCATTGTTGACTATTTTTAAGGAGCTTGTGTAGAAATTTGTCTATATATATGTATCTATATATAAATATGTATGTATTATACATATGATATATATATATATATAAAAGGGACAAAAAAAAATCAGATTAGTAAGAGAAGAGAAATATAGAGCTAATAAGAAAAAGACACTTCAAATATGTGGGAGTTCACAAGGTGAAACCTAGCCCACATATAGATACATGTTTGTATCTATTATGTCTTACAAAATAAATTATAGAGACAAGCAAGAAGCTCTCTAAAATGTGCTGGACAGAATAATAAAGCAAGGAAGAAAGTAGAGAAAACAAGAGAATAAGAAGGAGAAAAAAAGAAGCTTAAGGAGGACTAACCTAGAGGTTGAATTCTTGAACAATCAAAGTATGAATTCTAATCATAATCTCTTATTCCTTAATTTAATCGGAAAAGAAACATTTAAAAATGACTAAGAACTCAAATTCAATTAAGAATTGAATGAAATTCTAAACTAATTTTGAAGTCCTAACAAGTTTTGCATGAAATAGTAATTACATGGATACAAGAGCAACATATATGATGTAGAATGATGCATCATGATTAATAAGTGTTGACTAAACTAATTGGCTAATGATTAATGGTGTTAAAACAATCCTAGCACTACCTAGGTTATAATTAGCATGATTAGATTATCAAAGGATCTCTAAATGCGAGAAATAGTAAGGAAAAATGCTGCTGAAAATTAAAGGAAAACACCTTAATTAAAGTTAAATGATTTGTCTAATTGATGATTCAAGATGCTAGATATAAGTGTTGAAACGACCAATACTTGGAAGTTAAAAATGAAACTTATAAGCAGAATAAATGGGGATGGTGCAGCTGCTGTCCCAATTGTTTAAAAACCTTATATTTGATGTAAATGAATTCCAACAAGAGTCAAAGGACACTCCAATGGAATTAGAATGTGAAGGATTTTATCATAATCCTAGATTGTGTTGTTTGAACTATAATGGAACAAGCGTAACTAAATAATGTCACATTGCACTCAAATATATATATAGGGTTCCCTATGAAAGAAAGAGAATCAAGAAGTACTTTAAGAGCACAAGGTGAGTAATCCGGTTCACTGAAATGGTGAATTGAATGCGATATTGTTAACCATGCTATTCTGTGTTTTAACAAGCAAAGCATTATGCTATATTCTCTATTGATGAAATTGAAGTACATTTTATAAGTATGTTTGATAAATAGATTTGCAAATCCATGGATAATCACATGATTTAGAATGTGTTTCTGTAGATGCCATTACACGGGCTCCTTTTATTATGTCCTTACCGGAGGACCAAGCCGGTAGGCCCGTAAGTAGGCCAGAGGTCTCTTCAATGTCACTATAAGTGACTGTCATTATATATGACATTCCGTTTAGAATACGAGTCAACACGGATTCTTCCATTCCGACCGTTGTAATGGACATGCTAAATGATATTTGATATCTGTTATGAGTTCTATTAGGCTACTTATTGCTATTCAAATGTTTAAATAGCAATTCCGTTTCTAAAAATGCATTTGAATTGTTTCAGTAATGCTTAATGTCCATGGTTTTATTTAAAGTTTCTTTTGTTATAAAAACCCATGACAGGACGTTAGTATTATTCATTGAGCTTTGTTAGCTCACCCCATTTCCCAACCAATTTTTCAGGTAATGAAGCTTAAGATGGGAAGGGAACTTAAGGAAGAAGAGTTTGTGAAATTGAATAGCAAGACTTGCAAATATCTCTTTTGAGCCTATCTAGGCTTCAATATATATACAATGGCTATTTTGTGTGTTGGCCAGTTGTAGATGTAAATGACTTGTAATTAATTTTGCAAGTGAGTTAGATATTAAATTTAGAATTGCTCTGATTGAATGTGGTTAGTATAAGTTTGATGTGAACTTGACAGGTTAAAAATGTTACGCTTCCGCTATATTAATAAACTATCCATTATACAACCCATTCGATTCTGTATGAGGCCTCGGTGGCCGGTCATGGACCATAATTTCATCCTACGTGGGGTGTGGTTCGTGACAGATATTGATCTATTTGAGCTAATAAGTCCTCCCCACTAACCCCAAAAAGGTGGCTCTGTCACTAAGCAGGCTGGCTGAGAGGGTACCAAATGGCTAAACAAGACAAGAACCAACTACATATATGCTTAATACAACCAAGAAGCTCTACCTTAGTTGGTATCTTCTCCACCTCCTCATATGGGAGGTTGAGGGTCAAGTCCCCTTAAGGGGAAAAGTGTGTGGGCGTACGCACGCGCGCGATTTACCTATAAAAAAAACAAATATGCTTAATACAAAATTTCAGGTCCTCCCTCTAGCACATAGGGATCGGCCGTACAACGATAGGTAATTAAATTGCACAAGTAAAAAGATAAACTATGAACCAATTTAATGTTAACACCTATCCACATCACAATCCTTTCTATCATGGATTAGCTTCTAGATCTGAAACTCAAGGATTATCAACCAATGAAGCCAACAGGACAGAAAGATTGGAAGGCTTATCTCTCATGGTTCAACTTAAGATTTATGATATGCAAAATTTTTGTTCTTTTCCTTTTTATTTTCCCTTTCTTCGTCCACCATTATTATCACTATTTGAACTTCTGTTGCTACCAACGAACATCTCCTGATTCTCTCTCTAATTTTCGGATAAAAGAAGAAAGAGAGAAAAATTGTGGTTGGTTTTAGCATCCAAGTAAGCCGGGCTGAACTCGAGTTGGCCAAACTGCGGCGAGCCAAGATCAAGCGGAGCTAATCAAGCTCATCAGGAGTATGAGCCAAGTGAGCCGAGCCCAGGCAAAACCACAACTTAGGTGAGCACAACTTGAGCACTCTGAAGCTCAGCTTAGCTCCACTCACTTGCAGACTTCTACTATACTTTTCCAACAAGAAGATATGCCACATAAACGTAATATTACCTTTCCATCTTGGTAGATATATGCAGATGCTTCAATGTAAGCTACAGCTTGATACCTGAAACCACAAAAGGATCAAACCTAGCATGTCAACCAGAAGGAATTAAAGTCTACATGATATCAACATAGAAATTAAATAAAGAAATGAAAAAAAAATAGCTAGCTAAAATTTTTAGGTCAAGGAATGTGCATGTGTTACAAATAATTATGAAGCCAAAAAAAAAGGACCTGAAGGGGTTTTTAGGGACCGAGGTTTATTCAAAGACAAGAAGATAAATAAAGAGTAAAATCTAAATTTCGTCCCTCTGTATATTAATTTATAAAATGATTATGAAGCTCAAGAACAACTGTAAGGGGTTATTAGGGTTTGAGGTTTATGAAGAGAAGAAAGAGAAATAGAGAGGAAGACAATTTACATTTCCTCCCTTCTTATTTTATGTAATACATGGAAAAAGACTACCAACTAATGATCAGCTGCATGAAATCTCTCCCAATGAAAACACTATATATTGCCTCAAAACACTCCCAATCAGGTTAATGCAATGCATCACAACACTGAACTTGCCTATGCATGATGGAATGCCAGACCATTTGTCCCCAGTTAAAATATATCAACAACCAGGTCTGCAGATTCCACAAATGGATGCATATTTGTCTAGCCATCGGATTTTCCTTTTAAAGTGCCAATTTATCTAATATTTTTGGTTTCCTACAGGTCATTTTTGTTGCTGCCTTATTATCACTACCCCCAAACTTTTTGACTAAGATATCTACCTAAGTTCATATTTCTAGCGCCAGAACTTGAAATTCATCTTTTGCACTTGAACTTACCTCTTGCTTCACCATGTTACCAGATTTATCTCCACTAAGGTATTTCATTCAGATGTAACAGCTGTTAACTTGAGTGAAATCTCCTGCCAACCCCCAAAGGGGAGGTGTGGAACATGGGTGTATGTGTAATACAATTATTAAAGATAAAAAAAGGTACGGAATACGGATGCAATGCACTTCTTGAACATAAAACAATCTCAGTTGGCACAACCAGATTTGTTTTTTATTTTTTTATAATCCAGGGTATCTCCCGTCCAGCCCAACCCAATTGGGCCCCAGTTACCTCATATATGGGCAGCCGAGAACTAATCCTTGGAGGCCCTGAAGTTAACGACCGGGTCAACCTCCGGTGGCCCCTTTGGGAGACTCGAACTCGAGACCTTGGATCTTATCCTTAGGTCCTTACTGCTCAGCTAACCCCTTGGCACCACCTTATTCTTACATGAGAAACAGTAAACCCAGATTTGACCTTGCAAGCTTGTGAGAAGAAAGCACTGCAGCTCTAAAAAATTCTTAACCTCAAATCCTTACATGGTATGTCCAGACTCTGTACCTCCTCACTCATCATTAATAATTCTATGTCATAAATATAATTAGCAAAAAAAAATTATAAGTCACAAATATACAATAGTAAGGATTGTGGAGTTGTCATAAATATATCCTTGTTGAATCTGCTCTGAACTTCTCAAATCAGGGTTTGGAGAGCAGCTTCACCCCATAGAATGCTTCTTCAAGTCTGCAAAATTTCTCACCTTACTCCAAAACCAAGTCCGCACATCATCTGTGTTTCCTCCTTGAAATCACCATAAGGAAAACATTATTAGCATTGATTTGCAAGGGCCTAATCTAGGTGAGCAGTTAGAGATAACTACGCGTCTACACCTTTGATTGAATTCACCATAGTCCCTAAGGCAAATATCTTGTAACACTTTACTACCAACCTTCCTTTATCCCACTTCCCTATACCATCAGCTCTATTTTTCAAACAGTACATCAGCCAATTTCAAATTATATTTATTTTCAATGCTCCCTTTTCCCAATAAAAGTGTTTCTTTCTTCTCAGGTTGAGATGGAGCTTTACAAACACCATGCAGCAAAGAGACAGTTTGCACAGAAGACAAGAAAATACTAGATTCAGACTACGAGGAACAATAGGATAGGACACACAAACTTAAGAAACAGCATCACTAAAAGTATACATTCCTTTACAGAGAGAAATTCAAAAAGTATCATTACATTTGGAGGAGTCAGAAGTTATGTTGCTAGATGAAGGGATGCAACCTTCTCAATTGAGCAATTAGAGGGATCAAAGTCAAAGAGCATGCAAAAGACTTTTCTTGAGTGCGAAATGTGGGATCTGGTATGCTCTATTTTGGGGTGTATTGGGTTATGCCTAGATTGGTTATGGACTTGGTATCCTGTCGGAGGTTGGCTTGCCCAGTTAAGAGTCGTAGGAAGGAATGGAATGCGGCTCTTCTTTGTGTCATGCCACATATTTGATTGGAAAGGAATAGGCATACTTTTGAAGGGGTTGAAAATTCTATACATTAGGTAAAGAATATTTTAGACATTTCATTTCTGCTCTGCAGGGAAATACCCCATTTCTCTTTTTGGTTTTTTAGACTTTTTTGGGAGAGCTTATTTGTATGGATACTTGGATGTAGTTTTTGTCTTTTGTATATGGGTGTGCCCTCATTGGCACCTTTTTAGTAATACATACCTTTACCCACGGTTACCGCAATTCGCTTCTCCCCTAGCGAATTGCGAATTGGGATCGCACGATTCAAAATATAAATCATTAGCGATTTGGAACGCAAGATTTAGCGTTCTGATCTAAAATATCAAAAGTCCCAAAGAAATCATACAAAATACACATACAACATTGGAATTTTATTTTATAATGCCTTGGATTCGTTGAAATCATTTTGGTGTACATATATACATACCAATATTATTATAAATACACTAAAAAAGCATATCACGTTCCAAATAAACGTATTTCGTTCCAACAAAGCGATCCAAAGAAGCCTACCCCTAACGTACCATGTTCTATAACATGTGACGATCTACGTTCCCGTTCCCCGTACCATAACGATCCATGTTTTAGGTAACATTGCCTTTATCTATCAAAAAAAAAAAAGAGACTACTAAATCAAATCCTAAAAATAAAGTCCTAAAATTAATAAAAATTACATAACTAAAATCCTCCAAGATAAAAAATGACTGGCCTGTAGGGTCCTTCTGGTTATGTTCTTGTACATATGCATATTGTTCATCCCTAATGATCTTGTTTGAACCAAAATACAGAATCTCAGTATCCACCCGTGAAATTCTCTATAACTCACGAAGGGGAAGCTCGGAAGATGGAATTATTCTTCAGAGGGGCCTCACATAAGCATGCTAATAGTTAAAAAATAATAATATTTTGCAACATAGGGACAACTGAACGAGTAATATTTATTACTTACATAAATTTTTGTGAAACCACCAACTCATCTAAAAGCTTAAGCTGTTAGAAAGGGTATAACTTTATTATTATATTCTCTAACACACCCCTCATGTGTGGCCAGTTTAAACCTACACATGTTAATTTATATTTTTGAGGTGACGGTGAGATTTGAACGCAGGACCTTTTTGCTTGCTCTGATACCAAATCACAAACTCATATAAAAGCTTAAGCTATTAGAAAGGGTGTAACTTTATTATTATATTCTCTAACAATTTTAAATCACAAAATAAAATTCAAAACAATATCATCCAACATTGTATTAATGTGTATTGTAGCAACTTTTGCATATATATATATAGGGCATTAAATAACTCATTACATTTTTTTCTATTATATTTAGGAGCTCTCATTAAAGCGATTCATCTTTTTGTAGCTTGTGTGCAAGTATAATTTTTTTTATAGGTAAATATCCCCTTTGTGCAGGAGTTGCTTTTGCAAGTATATATCATTAGGGTCATTCAAATATAGAAACACTTTTACCAGAACATTATTCAACCAACCGGACAAGGAGATACGACATCAAACTAAGACTGGGAAATGGGAATATTGATTTTACAACTGTTAGTTTGAGTGGTATCAATGGGAGGTGCTATGGGACACTTGTTTATCTGTGCTTAAGAAATTTGTTGGAGTACATCCAAGTAATATGTTCACAATGTTTATAAAATTAGTAGTGTCATCATAAGAGAAACTTATCAAACCTAGTTTATGAAGAGAATGTACAGACAAAAATAATCATTTCTGCCATAATAACTAGGAAATAAAATAAGAAGATGCAGAACAAAAAAAAAAGAACAAAAAACTATGACCATCAGCCAATAAGTTTAAATATGTGACATACCCAAGGTTAAGAAGGCCAGCAACTGTAGTGATGCTGATATCAAAATCCACTTTTGGTTGAATGATAAAATTCCCCTCTTTTATAGGCTAACCAAAAAAATTCATGAGCCAATAAGGATCAAGAATTCACTCTAGTTCAAGGTGGCAAAAAGAAGTGCACTATATAAGCTAACAAAGAAACAAATTTCAAATAAATTATATAACCAACCTCCCGTATCAGCAATGCAAATCTTCCCTCACATATCCTGACACGTATGCAGTCACTCTCTGCTAACTGGCCATTAGCAGGTATTCCAGGAATCCTAAAATATATATCAATGAAATTCTGAACAGAACTGCAGATCTTTGTAGGGTCAAGGATTTTTAAAATATCTTGATATGCCACCTGTTATTGATGGAATTAAAAGACATGTAAATGGAAAACCACCTCATGTAAGTTGCAGGAAGAAGCACTATAAAATGGACCTACTTGCTTATTACTTTTCAACACAAACAATGAGCTCTCGGGGGAAAGCACAGGATCAAAATCATTTCGAATTTTGAGCTGCAATAAGATACAAAAAAAATCACATCACATTTACCTCTCAGATGTCAGGACATTGCAAACAACAACATATAAAGAGTGATCGGTCAACAATGTTACTACCGAAGAATGATTCTAAAATTTAAGTAAAAAATAACAACTACATATACATATGAACATAGACACACACACACACACAGATATATATATATATATATATATATATTCAAGGGGCTGGCAGGGTCGACTCAATATAATTTGAGGCCTAAAGCAAACAATCTTAAATAGGGCCTTTTATTTTTTAATGCTTTATTTTCTATATATATTGTTAAAATATTTTTAATAAGACAGATGTATATGTTTATCAATAAACTCTAATAATAGAGTTCTTATATAATTGAACAATTGTATAAATAAAGTTGAATTCTTTTTGGACTCTTTTATGGGGCCTTCTTTATGAAGTTAGACTTTTATTAACCTTAGACTTCTATTTAGATTATATTATAGTCACATAAAATTTATGGCATTTTTTATAAGTGGGGCCTAAAACGATTGCTTTGTTGGCTTAATGGTTGAGCCGCCCTGGGGGCTGGGCATCTACAACATCACATTTACCTCTCAGATGTCAGTACATTGCAAACAATGCAAACATATGAAGAGTGATCGGTCAACAGGTGTTACTACCGAAGAATGATTCTAAAAATGAAGTAAAAAAATAATAAGTGCATATGCCTATGTATATACATAGATACACACACATATATGTTCGAGGGGCTGGGCATCTAGTAGAATTATTAGAAGCCATGTTTGAAGAGGATCAAGGGGTTATTGTACTCTTGCAGTTGAACAGCCACACGGGGGACAGGAAGATCAGACCCTGCACACAATAAGGGAAGCTGGGACTTGGATAGGCAGGAAGTAAAAATCATGGAGGCATTAGAATGGGTGTTACAGAATAAAAGAGTGAGCAGATTTCTTGGAGTTTCTCACAGAGGATATGAATATGACTTGATGCAGCTCTTTGAGAAGATTGAGAAGAATAGGAGGCTCTCAAACAGAACCAAGGTTCAGCCGGCTATGAAGCTAGAGAGAGAATTGAAGAATTTGCAGTCTTCTCTAAACTATGAGGCTAGGAAGGGAACAGGGAAGGTAGGGAGGGTAAATAGATTTGTTATTTCTCACTGCTCCATTAATTTGAAAATTCTTACATGGAATGTGAGGGGTCTTAATGACCCAGACAAGCAAGCTGTGGTGAAAGGGCTGTTGAAAGAGTGGAAGCCTTCTGTGATTTGTTTTCAAGAAACGAAGATGAAGAACATGATTCAGGAAGAAATAAGAAGCCTCTGGAGTGGTAGATGGGTAGAGTGGAAGAGTAAAGGAGCTTCTGGGACAGTAGGAGATATTCTGATTTTGTGGAAATCCAGGATTATTACATGTGAAGGGGACTGGAAAGACAGTTTCTCAGTTTCTTGCAGGTTCAAGGTAATTGCGATTGAGAATGAGTTTCTATGGGTGTTTAAAGGAGTATATGGACCTGTCACAAGTGCAGCTAGATGGTTACCACAATTCGCTCCTCCCCTAGCGAATTGCGCATTGGGATCGCACGATCCAAAACATGGATCATTAGCGATTTGGAATGCAATATTTAGTGTTCCAATCTAAATATCAAAAGTCCCCAAAAAATCACACAAAATACACATACATCAATGGAATTTTATTTTATAATAGCTTAGATTCGTTAAAATCTTTTTGATGTCTATATATACATACCAATACTATTAGAAATACAATCAAAAAGCATATCACGTTCCAAATAAACCTATTTCTTTCCAACAAAGTGATCCAAAGAAGCGTACCCCTAACATAACATGTTCTATCACAAGTGACGATCTACGTGTCCAGTACCATGACGATCTACGTTCCCCGTACCGTAGAGCTAGACGGAACTTTGGGAAGGAGTTGTGTTTATTCAGAAAGGGGTCCAAACTGCCATGGTGCCTGCCTCTTTTTTTTTTTTTTGGGGGGGGGGGGGGGGGGGGGCGCTCTTTAATGCTGTAAGATCTCCTTCAGAAAAGAAAGGCAGTGGCAAACTAACAAGAGACATGCGAGTTTTTGCACAATTTATAAACGGTATGGAGCTTAGTGATCTTCTGCTGGAGGGGAGAAGATTCACCGGGTCGAGTGAGCAATCTGTTCCAGCCATCTCTCAGCCGGTCAAAATCTTAATCTCAACAGAATGGGAGGAAAGGTTTCCCAGTTCAGTGCAGTCTTGTTTTCCCAAGCTTGTCTCTGATCATGCCCCATTTTGCTGGATTATAGGGGTTTCAAAGGGGGAGAGGACCATTTAGCTTAAAAAATGTGGCTGGAAGAACCAGTTTTCAAAGACATGGTCAGAACTTGGTGACAGCATTATCAGGTTTCAGGTAGCCTGGGGCAAGTGTTACCTGCAAAGATGAACTTAATGAAATTGGATTCAAAAAAGTGGAATTGGGAGGTCGTTGGGGATATGAAAGAGCAGGAAGGAGTTTTAAGTGAAGAAGAACACGCATGTAGAGAAGGGTCGAAAGCTGATTTGGGAATGGTTTTGAAGGCCTAAGAGATTAGCTGGTGGCAAAACTCTAGAATTTTATGACTAAATGAGGGTGATAGAAACACAAAATTCTTTCACCAGGGTGGCTAATGCTTACAGGAGGTTTAATAATATTCGGAATGTGGTAATTGATGAAAGCACTTTAACAGAAGAAGAGGAAGTTTGTAATCACATAACTTTGTATGAGGAGACGTGTGACAGGAGATCAGAACTGAAGGGGTTAGATTTTGAAGTCTTGAATGCTAAGAAAAGGAGGGGTTTGGAGAAACCATTTGAGGAAAAGGAGGTTGAGGAAGCTTTACAATCATGCAATGGAGATAAGGCACCGAGGCTGGAAGGTACTATGGATTTTTTTCAGAAGTGCCGGTCAGTGAACAGGGGTGAGGTGATGGTAGTGTTTCATCATTTCTATGATCATGGAACTTCTGAAAAAAGTCTTAATGTGACTTTCATTGTGTTGATTCCAAAGAAGGAAGGGGCAGATAATATTTGGGATTTTTGGCTAAGAGGGAGTCTATCCATTGTTGGCAAAGGTTTTTGAAGGCAGGTTGAAGAAGTGTTGGGACATCTTATTTTGGATAGTCAGAATACATTTGTGGAAATGAAACATATATTTGGAGGCAGCTTTGATTACAAATGAATGTATTGACTCACAAAGGAGTACAAAACAAGGTTTGGTAATATTAAGAAAGCTTATGATCACGTCAATTGGAGTTTTTTGTTATTCATGTTGAGAAAGATGGGATTTGGGGAAAATGGCAAGGAATGGATGAGATGGTATATTTCTACGGTTTCTTTTTCAGTTTTGGCAAATGGAGTTGTTGTAGGGTTCTTCCCAAGTTCTAGGGGGTTGAGATAAGGCAACTCCTTATTGCCTCTTTTATTTCTTATTGTTATGGATGCTTTGAGTAGAATGATGGCTCGAGGAGTCGAAGGAGGCATTATAGCAGGGGTTTTTTTTCTTTTTTTTTGGTTGGGGGGGGGGGGGGGGGGGGGGGTTTAACAGGGAGGAAGAGAGAGTTGGAGTATCTCTTCTTGTATTTGCTAATGACAGAATTATTTTTTGTTAAGTAGAAGAGACACGACCTCATTTTTTTAAATGTGTTTTGAGGTAGTCTCGGGCTTAAGGATTAACCTGAGTAAAAGTGAACTCATTACTCATTTCAGTGGGGGAGGCGGTGGACATCATGAGTTTGGCTTGGAATTTGGGTTGTAATGTGGGGGCTCTTCCCACATGGTATTTGGGATTGCCACTAGGAGCAGCTTCGAAAAGTAAGGCAATAAGGGATTCAATCATAGACAGGCAGGATGGAAAAGGCAGTATTCATCAAGAAAGGGCACTTTAATGTTGATTAAGAGCATGTTAGCTTGTCTTCCGATATTCTATATGTTAATATTTTCTAATTCAGCATCCATTGAAAGAAGATTGGACAAGATTCAAAGGCATTATTGCAATAGAAAAGAGAAGGGAAGTCTGAGAAAAGAGGGAGAAATGAGAATGCATCATCTAAATAGGGAGAAATTTCGAATTCCTATAAAGGGTGGGGGATTTGGAATCAAAGAACTGAGAGTGTTCAGTAAGGCCCTATTGGGCAAGTGGCTTTGATGATTTGTGGTGCAAAATCAAGAGATATGTGGAGAATGGTCATTGAAGTTAAGTTCGGGTGTAAGTTGAATAGATGGACTTTAAAGGAGGTGGAGGGATGTTTGGGTGTGAGCTTAAGGGAATATATGGAGGATTTTTCGCATAGGGTTGGGTTTGTGATTGGTGATGGAGCTATGCTGAGATTTTGGGAGGATGCTTGGTGTAATGATTTGCCTTTGAACGAAAAGTTTCCTCGGATGTTTAGTTAGCTTTGAATCCAAAGGAAAATGTGTCAGATTATATATCTTACATGGATGAAGAATTCGTTTGGGCTCCTCGGTTTTGAAGAAATTTCCAAGATTTGGGGACGGAGGATGTTGTGCATTTCTTGGATTTTCTTCAACAACACAAGCCTAGAAGAGGGGTTCTCGGTAAGATTATTCGGAGAAAGGAGAACAACAAAAAGTTCACAGTTAGATCCTACTACAAGGATTTGCTAGGAAGGGGAGAGGAATTATACATTGAAAGTAGTATGGTGTGCCAAAGTCCTAGTAAAGGCGTCTTTTTTTTTGCTTGGTCCCTAGCTTAGGGAACTCCATTGTGACTTGGAGGTCACAGAATTGAGTTGCAGAAACCGCCTTTCTGCTCACGGGGTAAGGTTGCGTACATCTAATCCTCCTTAAACCCCACAGTGGTGCAAGCCTCGTGCACTAGGCCAACCCTTTAGGGTTTAGTTTGGCAGGGAGATGCACCATGTGTTTTCCTTCATTGCTCATTCATGAAGGAAGTATGGAACTTGTTCTCCTTATTTCGGTATGTTGGGTTATGCCAAATTCGGTTATGGATTTTTTGAAAGGATGGAATGGAGGATGTGGTAAGAAGAAAGAGAAGATAGCATGGGGAATTGCGCATATATGCTTATTTTGCTGTATATGAAAGGAAAAAAAGCCATCGGATTGTTAAAGAAGAAATTACTAATAAATGTAGATTCACATATATCTTTTTATTGATGTTATATTTTCAGTGATAAAGGCATATCCCTCATATATATATACACACACACACAAATATATACACAAATATTTTGATTTGAATGGGCCGGGTCTCCCGAGGTACATATGGCCGGCCCTTCGGGTGTCTCGGTGATACAAACAAAGAAAAGACGAATATATAATTTTGTTGATTTTTTGGAGAATATGAGACTCTAATTTGTATGAGTCTCCTTTTTGTACATGGGTGTGCCCCCTTTGGGCGCACCATTAATACAATACTTTCACTTATAGAAAATATATATATATATATATATTATATTAAAAAAATGATGCACCCATAATAAAATGATTCTCAAGGTTATAAATTTTACTCATGGCCAATATTATCCAGTTTAAAATCGTATAAATTCACAACATTTTAGCAAAATCTTGAAAGTTAAGTATAGAATATCAATTTTTCAAATTGGATCAGAGTTAAATGGAAGAAATTTTTTTTTTTATCGAAATAGTCAAAATCTAAAATACAAGGCTACTCTTAGAACATTTCTTAAAAAAAAAAAACAGTGATAAAAAATCTCAAATGGTTTTGAATCTACTAACATGTGCATGAACAAGATGTGGTTCAATATGCTGCTGGAACATTGGAAACACTGTCATCATAATTTCATTTTGAGACATAAAGCATCCAACTCTACTTTTGTCCCTTTGAACTCGAGCAATCAGATGTGAATGGACACCTCCAACCTGTTTTCAAACAAGCATTACTTCATATTTAGTATCTATCCTCGTAATTGACACTGACCACAGAAAACAAGGAAGCTAATCAACAAAAAATGAAAAATAGATCCTCATCAACATAATGAGTCATCCTTACAACAGCAATCCACAAATCAAGTGATTTTCTGATATCAGGGTGCAAAGCATAAACCCCTTCAAATATGACCTGTAAATTAAACAGGTAATATTTTCAGAGATCAAATAATTAGGACTACATGGGTTAACTAGCATAACTAGTTCAAGAAAAAAATGATCATAAAACTAAAGAGATGTATGAGACAAACAATTATCATCTAGCTTTTCGCTTCAGCCTGCAAAAATTCTCAATCAATTTCTATTCAAGATACAAAAAATCAAGCAGTAGATTAGACTCAGCTCTCAATATACTATTCAATTGCAATAAACATGCAAAACAAAGTCAAAACCATAAAATAAGGTGCACCGTGGGCCTCGTAATTAAGTAATTAATTGTGTTGCGGATACTACCATTAGTTTTTTTTCTTCCTTTTTTTTAAACAATATTTTCCCTTACTTGTGACCTTTGAATTTATAATAAGTAGTCAAGAGCAGGGGGCAGTAATTGTCATAATGTACCACTCCACAATCTTCAGAAACTTCAAGTTCCTTTAAGCCACTCCGAGCACCGGTCTCGAGATCAAATACAGGAACTTTTGTCCTTCGACAGTTCCTTATGTCATCAATATTCTGCAAGTCACAAAAGATAGATTGTTAATATAACAAAGGGGAAAAAGTTTCGGCCAGATAATAAACGTAGTTTAATTATGCCACAATTTCTACAATCCATGCCATTACTAAATTCAAAATCGCAGTTTACAGTTCATTAACCAATTCAAGTTTTTTTAAATAAAATAAAAAAACTTAAGAAACCATTCTTCATGATTACCATCATGGATATGAACAGGAGATATAACAGAGAAACAAGTCTATATTTCTATTTGATACCAAAGTATATAATTGTGGGAAAAGGAAATTAAGCAAAAAGGTACTATACTGTAGTTACTTAACATGCTGAGAGAAATTGAGAAGCATATGACCATGTCAATTTGGGCTTTCTTCTGTTTTTTTGGCTAAGATGGGGTTCGGGGAAAAGTGGAGAAGTTGGATTCAGTCATATATTTATTTAGTCTCTTTTTCAGTCCTTGTGAATGGTTTCCCAACAGGTTTCTTTCGGTCTTCGTGCAGGCAAAGACAGGGGGACCCTCTTTCCCCCCTTTTTGTTTGTGACTGTGATGGAAGCTTTAAGTAGGATGCTGTATAAAGCAGTTTTTTTTTTTTTTTTGTTTGGGGGGGGGGGGGGGGGGGGCAATTGTTGCAGGATTTTGCTATTAAGGATAGTAGAGGTAGGAAGGTGGAGATTTCACATCTTTTATTTGTGGATGATACCATAATTTTTTGTGGGAGAGATTTAACTCAGTTACTTGAGGTGTATTTTGGTTTGCTTAGAAGCAGTTTCAGGGTTGAAAATAAATTTTATCAAGAGAGATTATCCCAGTGGATAAGGCGGGGGAGCTCGAGGTGTTGGCTTGGCGGTGGATTGTGGGGTGCTTTCCTTCCATGTAATCTAGGATTTCCATTGGAAGCTTCTTCGAAATCTGCAGCAGTCTGAGATTTGGTAGTATAGAGATTTGAGTTAGAGTAGTTAGCATATTAGAATATCATTAAGGGTAGCTTAGTAATTTCTTGTTATGTCTCTCAACCCTACCATAAAGGGTTATTTTGTTATCTTTTTGGATTGTGTGCTTAGAGACTGATATGAATGAATAATACTTCTCTTCTTCTTTCTTTCATTTTCTTGATTGATTATGCAAAGTTATCACTGGTGCTATACAAATTCCGATTGATAAAAAGGTCAAAAATTATGATTAGCTATTGTCTACTTGGGAAGTTGGTAATGCAAAGATTAATACATGGATAAATAATTCAATTGACTAATCTATTGGGGTTCATTTGGCTAAATTTGACACGGCCAAAGAGATTTGGGATTATTTGTGTAGGTTATTTGTGCAATCCAACTTCGCCAAGAAGTATCAATTGGAACATGATATCCGGGTTGTATGACAGGGTGATAAGAGTATACACGAGTTTTACTCAGTTATGACTGGATTTTGGGATCAGTTGGCACTTACTGGGCCTGCACGATTGAGTTCTTTTGATTTATAGCGTACATATAGAAGGAACAAAAGTTAGTCCCATTTTTTATGGCATCGAGAGATGACTCTGAGGGCTTTCGTGGTTCCATTCTTCATCGTAGTCCTCTTCCTTCAATTGATTTAGTGGTAAATGAGGCTCCTAGCTGAGGAGGTGCATTTCAAGGCCCTTCCAGAAAAAGGGTCTTCTTCCTCTGCCTACACAAACAATATTGGTTGTTCCACCTAAGCTCCGGTCTAGCACTCAACATAGGCAGAGAGTTGGAGTTGGTGTTGATGAGTGTAGTTTATGTCGTGAGAAGGGTCATTAGAAGGCCCAGTGCCCTATATTAGAGAATAAGGGATTTTGCGGATCACAACAACAGTCTTTTCGAGGTAGGGATCGTCCCACTGCTGGTGTTGCCCCTACAATGGATGAATGCTCTTCTTCAGCTCCTTCTCTATCTTTGATCGCTGAGCAATTGCAGAAGCTCCTCTCTACTCATTCGCTTAATGCCCTTTTTGTCTCTCTTTCTGCAAGTTCCTTCTCCTCAAGGCCTTTAGGTATTTTTCGAACCACTTGGGTTTTTGACTCGGATGCTACTCATCACATGACTAGTGATTCTTCTTTAGTTGTATCAACTCTTCCTCCCCCTTCTGTCTCTGTCCTTGTTGCCAATGACACTTATATGTCCTTCGCAGACATTGGATCTATTGTTTCTCCTCAGTTATCTCTTTCCAATGTCTATTATATTCCTCAGCTCACTTTAAATTTGATCTTTGTTAGTCAATTGTTTGATTCTAGATTTTTAGATCACTTTTCTTCTTTTGGTTGTGTTGTGCAGGATCCTCGGTCCAAGAAACTGATTGGGACAAGCCGCAGACAAGGTTGACTGTATGTGTTGGAGGAGTTGCATGTTCTTGTTGTTGCTGCTTTTTCTATTGATTTAGCTTCTTTTCGTTTGAGTCCAAAGTCGTCTACTTTTCATTTATAGCATTTGCGTCTTGGTCATATTTCTAGCAGTTGTTTAAAATTTTTAGTTTCTGCTAGTAGTTTGGGAAACTTAGATAGTCATGATATTTTTTATTGTAGTGGATGCAAATTTGCAAAATTTACAGCATTACCTTTTAATAAAAGTTCTATTATTTCTGTTGCACCATTTGACATTATTCATTTTGATGTATCCCTGCACCTTTTTCCGCAAAACGAGGGTCCAAATATTATGTTTCGTTTGTTGATGATTATTCTCGTATTGCTAAGTTTATCTTATGAAGCGTCGATATGAATTTCTTTCTATATTTTTTGCTTTTTGTGCTATGATATATACTCAGTATTCTTCTGTTATTAAATGCTTTAGATGTGATTTAGGAGGTGAGTATTCTTCTACTCCCTTTCTTGAATTGTTGAAATCTACTGGCACTATTCTTCAATCTTTGTGTGTTGATACTCCTTAGCAAAATGGTGTGGCTGAGCGTAAGCATAGGCACATTATGGTGATGGCTCTTTCTCTTCTGCTTGCTGCTAGTGTTCCTAGTACTTTTTGGGAAGAAGTTGTTCTTACTGTAGTTCATCTTATTAATCGTATCCCTTCTATCATTACTTCTAACATCTCTCCTTTTGAGAGATTATGTGGTAAGCCTCCTGATTATTTCTCATTGCGTGTGTTCAAATGTAAATGTTTTGTTCTTCTGCCTAAAGCTATTTGTACTACACTCTCTGCCCGTTCCACATTGTATGTCTTTCTTGGTTATGGTGACGGACAAAAGGGGTATCGTTGTTATGATCCTGTTGCTCACAAACTTTGTATCTCTCGTCGTGTGGCTTTTATGGAGCCTATTCCTTTTTTTTTCTCTTCCTTCTAATTCTACCACTTTGCATCATTATGATCTTATTTATATAGACCCTTTTTCCTGATGTTGTCTCTTCTGACTCGTGTCCATGATGTGACTATTTCTGATGTATGTCATTCTACAAATCCTTCTATTGCTCGTCCTCCTATTTTTCATACTTACTCTCGTAGGAATACAATTGTTTCTTCTGTAGGTACAACTCCTGTGCCTCTCTTTGCAGACTCCCAATCAAATTCTTCCCACGTGGATCCTACTCCTCACTATCCTCCGCATCTTCGTAAGTGTCCTGATACGTTTGGTTTCTCTAATTCTTTTTATTCTGTTGATTATTGTACTTTCTTATCTTCTGTTCATTCTCTCTCTGAACCCACCTCTTATAAATGAAAAGCTTTCTGCTTTACATAAGATTGGCACCTGGGAGTTGGTGGCCTTAACTTCCGGTAAACATGTTGTTGGTTGTAAGTAGGTGTATAAGATCAAGACTAGATCAGATGTCTCTGTGGAACGATACAAGGCTCGTTTGGTGGCAAAGGGAATTACTCAGGAGTATGTACTGACTACGAGGAGATCTTTGCTCCTGCTGCCAAGATGACTACAGTTCGCACAACAATTGCAGTGGTTGTTGTTCGTTAGTGGAGTCTTTCTCGAATGGATGTCAAAAATGCCTTTCCTAATGGGCACTTGATTGAAGAAGTTTTCATGATTCCTCCTCCTGGTCTCCTTTATAACCCATGGGAGGTTTGCAAATTACGAAAGGCATTGCATGATCTCAAACATCCTTCTAGAGCTTGGTTTGATAAGTTTTATGTTGTCATCTGTGACTTGGGCTTTCACGCTAGTGATTATGATTCAACCCTTTTTATTCAGTCTACCTCGGTGGGTTGTATTATTCTCTTACCCTAAGTTGACGATATGATCCTTACGGGTGATGATATAGCTACGATAGTGTTGTTGAAATCATAGTTGTAAGACCACTTAGAGATGAAGAATATGGGTCCTCTTCGTTATTTCTTGGGTATTGAGGTAACCTATTCCCCTAAAGGTTATCTTTTCTCTCAGTCCAATTATGCATCCGATGTAAATCATAAAGCTCACTTCACCAATTCTAGCACAGTTGAGGATCCATTGGAGCTTAATGTTCATTACTCTTCTTCTGATGGAGTTCCATTGTCTGAGCCTACATTGTATCGTGCTATTGTTGAGAGCTTGGCTTATCTTACTGTTACACGGCCTGATATTGCATATGTTGTTCATGTCATCAGTCAGTTTATTCTTCTCCTACCACGGTTCACTATACCACTGTACTTGGCATCCTCTGTTATCTTTGAGGTACTTTGCATCAAAGTTTACTATTCTCCTCCTCCTCCTCCTCATTAGATCTTTGAGCCTATTCAAATGCTGACTGGGCATATAACACTATGGATAGAAAGTCAACTACTAGCTTCTATATTTTTCTTGACGATTCTCTTATTTCTTGGAAAAGCAAGAAGCAAACCATTATTACTCGTTCTTCTGCTGAAGCTAAGTATCGTGCCATGGCCACTACTACCGCTAAGATCGTTTGGTTACGATGGTTGCTTATTGACCTTGGCATTTCTTTTTCTGCTCCTACTCCCATATATTGTAACAAGAAGAGTGCCATTCAAATTGCAAACAACTCTATTTTTCATGAGCGAACCAAACATATAGAGATTGATTGTCATTTTATGCGCCATCATCTGCAACTTGGTACTATTTCTCTTCCCTCTACTTTGTAGTTGGCTGACTTCTTTACGAAGTCTCACACGATTATGCGCTTTCGTTTTTTGCTTGACAAACTCTCATTGCTTTCTACTGCTGCATCGTGAGTTTGAAAGGGGGGGGGGGTATTAGAGTAGTTAGCATATTAGAATATCATTAAGGGTAATTTAGTATTTTCTTGTTATTTCTCTCAACCCTACTATAAAGGGTTATTTTGTTATCTTTTTGAATTTTGTGCTTAGAGACGAATATGAATGAATAATACTTCTCTTCTTCTTTCTTTCATTTTCTTGATTGATTATGCAAAGTTATGAATTTGAGTGTCGCTTTTGGCGGGATGGAAAAGACAATATCTCTTGAAGGGAGGGAAGATCACTTTCATTAATGGTGCTTTGGATAATCTTCCCATTCACTATATGTCTCTTTTTCCTATGCCCACTTCGATGGAGAAGAAAATGGAGAAGCTTCAGGGGGATTTCTTGTGGGATGGTAGGGAAGATGATATGAAAATTCACCTTGTTAGTTGGGATTATCAAGGTTGGTATTAAGGCTAATATCAAGGTTGATCATAGTTTCCTTTTGTAGGGATTCCCCAATCAAAGGAGAATCATTGACTTTCATTTATTTGTATATATGAGTTGTATAATTCCTTAATCAAAGGGGAATCATTGACTTTCCCTATTTTGTATATGTGAGTTGTGTAATTCCCTAATCCAAGGGGAATCATTGACTTTCCTTGTAAAGATAGAATAGGTATTATATATTGAGGAGTCCACTAGAAGGTAGGGGATAGACTAAGAATTCCTTCTCTTATTCATCTTGTAATCTTGGTCCTCTTGTTCTTAATCTTCATCTTCTTAGCATTATAATCTCAGTCTTCTTATTGTCTTGGTCTTCTTGTCATGGTAGCAGAGCCAAATTTATCATAAGAGAGTCATTGACTTTCTTTCTAGAGATTCGTAATTTTCTTTGGCTTTATTTCACTTTAAATTTTGATAATCTATGGATCAATTATGGGTGACAAGTCTGAAGTGCTTCCTGTTAGATTCAATGGAATGAATTACTTTTCAGGGGAATTTCAGTTTTGTCTTTTTGTTGAAGGAAAAGATCTTTGGGGGCATATAGATTGTACCATTGGTAAACCTACTGATTCTACCAAAATAAGTCAATGGGAAACCAATGATGCAAGAATAATGAGTTGGATCTCGAGCTTTGTGGATCAACAGATTGTTCTTAATTTGCAGTCTTACAAGGCTGCAAAGGAAATGTGGGATTTTCTGAACAAAGTTTATAATCAAGATAATTCAGCCAACGAGTATCAATTGGAGTGCGATATAGCCGAATATTCACAAGGAAATCAATCTATACAAGACTTTTTTTTTGGGCCTTATGACTAAGTTGAGTATACCGAATTGGTTTATTCAACCATCCTAGCACCTTCTCTTCCAGATTTTCAGAAGGCTCATAAGGACCCCAAAGACATCAATTCATGATGAAACTGCAAAGTGAATATGAGAACGTTCAGGCAAGCCTTCTACAACATGTGCCTACTCCAAAGGGCAAACCCAATGCACGAGGCCCCCACCACTGAGGAGTTTGGTGAGGGTTAGATATATGCAGCCTTACCCCTGCAAATGGAGAGACTGTTTCTGCGACTCGAACCCCGTGACCTTCATATCACAATGGAGCAACCTTACCATTGCGCCAAGGCTCGCCATCACCGTGTGCCTACTCCGTCCTTGGAAATTTGTCTTGGTAAACTTCTTAGAGAGGAGCAGCATCTTGTTAGTCAAGCTGTAATTGCACAGAAAGGTAGTTCCTATTTGGATGGTGCTTATGCAGGTAAGATCTGGACTCGTGGCATGAGTAAAACTCAAAGCTGCAGCTGTAAGGAATATGGCATAGCTACTCAATGTCAGAAATTCTGTAACTACTCCAAAAAGGCTAGTCATATTATTATTGATTGCCGACGATGGCCAAAAAATAAAGGAACTCGAGCTCTTCATGCTTCTGCTGATAATTTTCAGCCATCTCAGCAACAATTTACAGCACCGCAACAGCACATTCAGCCTTTCCAGCAGATAGGACTTACACCTAAGGTATTTCAACAAATGATTCAACCAGTTCTTTCTGGACTTGGAATTACAGGTAAACCCACCAGATCCGAGACTTTGGGTGTTGATTTTGGCGCCTCAAACCATATGACATTCTCCTCAGCCCATGACATCTTACTGATGTTAAACCCTATCAAGGGAACAAACAAATTCATAGAGCCGATGGACAATGTTTACCCATCAAAGCTTTTGGAACCTTTCCACATTCATTACCTTTGCAACATGTGCTTTAAACTGTCATTTTGTTCGTGAAAAGTTGCAGCAAAATTTGATCTCTACAGGATATATGAAAACTGGAGAACAATTAGGAGATATCTTCACAAAGGCTCTCAATGGGGCTCGAGTCGATTATATTTGCAACAAGCTGGGCCTGATTAATATCTATGCTCCAGCTTGAGGGGGAGTGTTACAGAATATACATGTATACATAGGATTATTCTAGAATATACAGCCTGTAGGGTTGACTGTATAGACTCAATTATAGGGATTTCTAATTAGTCTACTTTCCTAGTTTAGTCTCTCCATTTGTGTATAAATACACTTGTATCTTTGAATGAGAAATATAGAGAATTATTTTCTTTCTTGGTTTCAGTTAGGTTCATAAGTAGGGGCAATATTGTAATCATTTTGTTTTCCTTTGCATAATATAAATAGTTGGTGATGTGTAATTCGTGGATACACACAACCAACACTTTATTTTTTCTTTTCTCTTCTTCTTTTCTCTCTTTTCCTTCACAAAAAATTTAACGTGGTATCAGAACAAGAGATTAAAAGCCGAAAATCACTAAAAAAAATCATAGCAAAAAGGATCAGGCTCAAAGGGGAGTGAACATGACGTTGACATCGGCATTCCAGTGATGACGTCGCGCTGAAGTCATCATTCTTATGAAGACATCATCATTTTCCAACGATCAGAACCCATCGGTCGGATCACCTCTTTCTTAGTTCTTATGGTTATTTTTGCCAATTTTTTTGAAGGTGTTTGGTAGGTGTTTTCTATTTTTGAATATTTTTCTCAAAACTAGACCCATTTTTTGTGATCTGCATATTTCGATGGATTCGAAGGGATTCGATGGTTTCATTCCCTTCTAAAAGGTGCAATTTAGGGTTCTCAAGGTGTTCTTGATCAGATCTTCAACTTTTGGTTGGTTTTTTGCCGAGTTTTCTCTCTGATGGTGATCATTTCTACTGTTTTGGTACACCAGTGGTTGGGCTTTTGCTCCTAAGTGATTCCTACAGTTACTTGATGCTGTTTGATGCTCCTACAGTGCTCTCACATCAGCTTGTGTTTTTTGGATGGTTTCTTCCTCTAGCCAAGGCTCCAAGTGCACTTATTCTTAATAAGTTGGTACTGTTCCTTCACAAGTGGTTGAAATACTGTTCAGTTTCAGTGTTTGTGGTTGTTCAGTATTGTTCCTAGGTTTTTTGCTCCTATTTATTGTCATGTCTACTTCAAATGATCTTAAGAGTCATTCTGTGGATGAACAAATGAGACCCATTACTTTTGTTAAATTGAATGGTGGTAATTACGATTCATGGTCTCATGCAATTAAAGTCTTTCTATGTGCAAAGAAGAAGATCCATTACCTCACTAAGGATCTGCCTCCTTCCGACTCTAGCAAATCTGAAGATTGGTGGAGTGAGAATTCATCAGAGATGACTTGGTTGTGGCTTAGCATGGGACATTATGTTGTTTCCAATGTCCAACTTCTTGACATAACTAAGAAGATATGGATGTCTCTAGAAGAGATGAATTCGCAGGAGCATAATATATCTCGTATTTATGAGTTTTTTTAACGTATGTTCAATACTAAACAAGGTGACAAGTCTCTTGTTGATCACTCTTGCTACTCATTATGGTACTTTGAAAGGATTATGGGAGGAGCTTTTGTTGTATCAGCCATTGAGTACAGATTTAGAAGTTCAACATCGTTAGCATGAAGAATTTCAAGTTGCTTTATTTTTTTCTAGCCTTAATTCCGAGTATAATATTTTTAAAGAGCAGATTTTGGCTAGCGAGAAGCTTCCAACTATTGCTAATGCTTACTCTCATCTTCAACATTCTTTTTTTACTCGCGGTTCTACTTCCTCATCTATAGAGACATTTGCTCTAGTCTCTAGTCTCTAGTACTGGGAGTCATGGTGGTTTCCATGGTGGTGGTGGTGGTGGCCAACGTTTCCATCAAGGTGGTGGTCGTGATGGTGATGGCCGAGGCTCTAGGCATGGTAGCCGTGGTGGACGGAGTGGGTGTGGTACTCTTTTTGATTGGAAATGTACTTATTGTGGTGGTACAGGACATACTGAAGATTATTATTGGGATAAATGGGGGAGACCTGCCCATGTTAATTAGACATTTGATGACACTTCTGCTACTACAAGGCCACACACATCTACAATTGATTGTGGTCCTTCTACCTCTGGTTCTCATGATGCTATCACTTCCCAACTTACTTAGTTTCTCCAACGGTTGTCTTCTCTCTCTCCTTAGTTATCTACCGCTATTGCTATTTTGGCTAATACGGGCAATTCTGCCTATGTGGTTGGGAGGTCTTTTGCTCCATGAATTATTGATTCTAGAGCTAGTGCTCATATGTCTGGTATTTCTTCTTTGTTCTCTAATTTTCATTTTTTAAAATCTCGTATTGTGTTAGTTGATAGTTCCTTTCAACCTGTGCTTGGAATTGGCGATCTACATCCTACTAACTCTCTATCCATGTCTTCTGGTTTATTTGTCCCTCATTCTCCTTTCAATTTGTTATTTGTGAGCCAATTAACTAAGTCTTTACAGTGTTCAATAACATTTTCTTCTTCTTTGTGTTTTTCAGGATCTCAAGACGAAGTAGGTGACTAGTTCGGATCATAAGCGCAATGGTCTTTATTATTTGGATCTTAGTCAGTCTGTTGTTGCCTTAAGTGCCACAGTTTCCCCTCTACAATGGCATTATTGTTTGGGTCATCCATCATTGTAGAAATTATATCAAGTTGTCCCCAATTTGAGTCCCATATTCGTTTTGTAATGTGAGGCTTGCTAGTTAGGCAAGCATCACCGTAGTTCTTTTCCTAGTACTTTGAGTAGTCGTCAATCTAGTCCTTTTAATATTGTACATTTAGATATTTGGGTCTTACAAGAATAAAAAATACTTCTGGTTTTCAATATTTTGTAATCTTTGTGGATGATTTCTCTCGTGTGACTTGGTTATTTCTTATGAAAGATCGTTCTGAATTGCCTAAAATTTTGTTACGTTTTATAATGAAATCTTGTATTAATTTGACAAATGCATCAAGGTTTTACGGTCTGACAATGCGTGTGAGTACACTCGGTCTTTTATGGATGACTTTTGCGTTGAACGTGGCATTATCCATCAAACTACCTAACTACATACATCTCAACAAAATGGCGTTGTTAAACATAAGCATCGTCATTTATTAGACGTTTGCTCGAACTTTACTCGTTAATATGTATGTGCCAAATTCATATTGCGTTGATGCTATGTTGATTGCTACTTATCTCATTCATCACATGTCATCCTCTGTTTTTCCAAATAAGTCACCTTTTTCTCTCATTTATCCTATTGTTCCACCATTTTGTTTAACCCCTCGTGTTTTTGGTTGTGTAGCCTACGTTCATCTTCTTGGTCCAAGTCGAGACAAATTGTTTCCTCGTTCTGTCAAATGCATTTTCTTGGGCTATGCTCGTACTCATAAGGGATATCGTTGTTATGACCCTGTCTTTATCAATATTTTACAAGTGTAAGTTACTTCTTTTGAGTCCTCTTCCTTCTTTTCAGCAAGTGAGTGCCATCTTAAGCCTATCTTGGTTCCTTCTCGTCACGGGGAACTTCCTTTATCGAGTCTGTCCGATTTTGGCTCCTCCTCCTCTCCTGTGACTGCTCATCCTCTACAGGTTTATCGTCAATGCCAAGATCAACAAGTTATCCACTAGGATTCTGCTCTTTCACAACTCCTGATTCTCTTGAGGACCCACCTACCACTCCGCCTGTGGTCCCCTCTTCTCTTGATTTGCCTATTGCATTATGGAAAGGTACCCGTAGTTGTACTCATCATCCTATTTCTAATTTTGTATCACTTCATCATCTTTCCTTTATCTTTCGTTGTTTTGTTTCTTTGTTATCTTCCGTTTTTGTTCCTAGTTCTTTTTCACAGGCCTTTGCATCTCCTAGTTGGAAACTGGCTATGGATGAGGAGATAGCATATCTCCATAAAAATCAAACCTAGGATCTCACTTCTATTCCTTTCGGTAAACAGCATGTTGGTTGTCATTAGGTCTATGCTGTGAAGTATCATCCTAATGATTTGGTTAAGCGTATGAAGGTTCGTCTAGTTGCCAAACGCTATACTCAGACCTATGGTATGGATTATTGTGAGACTTTCTCTTCCGTTGTCCGCCTAAATTCTGTTAGAGTTCTTATTTCAGTGGTAGTGAGCCTTGATTGGCCCTTATTTTGTCATATTCGTGTCTCATGCAATGTTATATTTTTAGAAAATCAATTCTTTTTTCAATTGCATAATACTCCTTTGCCTACATCTTCCAATTTATTTATGTATGACTTCACCAACTCCTATGAGATAACAAGATTTAAAACCGGGTTGTTTATATGTGAAGAGGCACTCATCATTCTATAGACATGGACCCTAACCAAGAATTCCACTTCTCAACATCCACCTCTTCAAAGGTCAAGTCATCCCTCAAAACGACCTGATCGTTATGGTTTTTCTAATCTATCTTTCCTTGCTACCTTATCCTCCATTATCATACATGATTCTTAGTCTCACGCAGCACAACATCCTTGTAGGCCTCAAGCAATGTAAGAAGAGCTTGATGCACTTACCATAAACAATACATAGGATATTGTTGATTGTCCAAAGCATATCAAACCTATAGGGTGCAAGTGGGTTTATCTTTCAAACTCTAGTCTGATGGATCTTTGGATCGTTACAACGCACATCTTGTTGCAATGTTATATTTTTAGAAAATCAATTCTTTTTTCAATTGCATAATACTCCTTTGCCTACACCTTCCAATTTATTTATGTGTGACTTCACCAACTCCTATGAGATAACAAGATTTAAAACCGGATTGTTTATACGTGAAGAGGCACTCATCGTTCTACAGACACGGACCCTAACCAAGAATTCCACTTCTCAACATCCACCTCTCCGAAGGTCAAGTCATCCCTCAAAACAACCTGATCGTTATGGTTTTTCTAATCTATCTTTGCTTGCTACCTTATCCTCCATGACCGTACCTGATTCTTAGTCTCACGCAGCACAACATCCTTGTTGGCTTCAAGCAATGTAAGAAGAGCTTGATGCAATTGCCATAAACATAGGATATTGTTGATTGTCCAAAGCATATCAAACCTATAGGGTGCAAGTGGGTTTATCTATCAAACTCTAGTCTGATGGATCTTTGGATCGTTACAAAGCACGTCTTGCTGCTCTTGGAAATCGACAGGAATACTAAAATACTTGTTGATCTCCCTAGCATAAATTCAAATTGATTCTCCAATACAGTTGTCTAAGTCTTAATCGGTGAATTACTCTCTCCCAAAGTTTTATAGTATGCTTATTAATTTAATGCCGCGATAATTTGTACAGTTTTGGAGATCCCCTTTATTTTTATATATAGGTATTAAAATACTTTTCCTCCACTCATCAGACACTTCTTAGTTATTATGATCTTATTAAATAAATTTGTTAGCCAAGACACGCCTACCTCCCTTAAATACTTTCAAACCTCAATAGGAATACCATTTAGTCCTAGAGACCTACCAGTTTTATCTTTCTTAAAGCATTTTTGATCTTGAACACTCTAATCCTATGAAAAAATATATTTTCCCTATTACTTAAAGAGTTCTCCACACTGAAGTTTTCTATGTGATTTTCATTCAATAGCTTCTCAAAATAATTTTTCCATCTACCTTTAATTCAATCATCATTCATCAAGACTCTTGAATCATCACACGTTATGCATTTAATATTATTAAAATCTTTGGTTTTCATATCCCTTATCTTAGCAAGTTTGTATATGTACTTCTCTTCATCTTTTGTTCCTAATTTGGGATAAAAATCATCATATGCCTTATGTTTTGCATCTCTTATAGCTTTCTTTACTTCCTTCTCTGAAATTTTTATATGCTGCCCAACTTGCTTTATTTCTAATTTTTTGCCAAGTTTTAAAAAATCCATTTTTTACCTTTACTACTTTTTGGACTTTCTCACTCCACCACCAAGTTTTTTTACATGGTGGTCCTATTCTCTTTGATTCTCCAACAACCACTTTTGCTATTCTTTTGATGCATGCTGCAGATCATTAAATTAAACAAATAAACCTGTATTGTATATAATTTATGAACACGGATTTGGTCTACCAGTTTTCAAGTTAGCTTATCTGACTAGCCATTTTTTCAACAAGAAATTTTAACACTGCAGAGAAACTATACCTTTGAAAGCAAAGAAAGATCAAGAGAGCCAAAGTCATCGTACTTAAAGTCCTTTACTTGTTCAGATTTGTAGTAGCTTTCAAGGGAAACTAACTTCACAACCAACAATATTTGCCATTTTACGAGCCAAACTAGTTTTTCCAGATCCACTTGGACCTCCTACAATAACAACAAACATAAGAAACTTTGTCAAAACTCAAACAATCTGAACCACTAGAAGCACACACCAAGATAAAAAATAAACACCTGCATTCCTTATTCTTTTGCTTCAGGAAATCAATCCTTGATAAACCATTGTCCTGGTGAAAAGTTTAAGGTAAATTACATTATGCCCTTAAAGGTTTGGCTTGGGTAGACTTGCACTCAACGATTAAAATTTCGTTTCTTTTCCATCGAAACGGCCGAAACGTTTCCGTTTCTCAGGGAACCGAAACGAAACACTAGTGGAATATCAAAATTCACATGTTTCCATGGAAACAAAATAATTTCCGTGGAAACATACCGAAACTAGTAGAAACATACCGAATTAGAGGAAACATTTCTTTTGTATCAACAATAATTCTAGAAGTTAGTAAAAAATAATATCCATTTATTTTTCAAGGACTAAGACTCAAAATTATAAGAAGATATTTCTATTATTTTTCTTAAAATAATAGAAAAGTAGTAGGGAAAATAAAGTGTAGAGAAACAACTATTTTAATACTGAGTTACTAATTATAATAGGTTTAAATCGCTATTTGTTTTACTTTTTATTTTATATGTAACTTGTCTCAAATTATCTAATTCGTAGATATTACATAGTATATATCTATTATGTCATTTATCATGAATATGATGTATATGCCTTAAACATGCACAAATATTCAGTAAATAGGCTTATTTGTATAAATAAATAAATTTTAAGTTATATTTTCACATGTTTCCAATTTTTTCTCTGTTTCCATCATGTTTTCGAAACGTTTTCCGAAACTTTTCCATTTCCGGACAAACCGAAACTATACATCGAAACGATATTTTAATCCTTGCTTGCACTCATGATGTTTGAATGATGACAATTTGGAACTCCAACTTTCAAAGGGATCTATTTTATTGACCAATTGATAGTGACAATAACATCCCAACATTCGTGATGTTTGAATCATGATGCTTCGGGACCCCAAAGCTTAACTTCATCTTGTAGTTCAAGAAAATTTCATCAAATGACGTCTAATGGACTCTCTCTTTATTTGTTAAATTGAAAAGAATTCGAAACTCGCCATTTTCCCTAGACACAGCATAGCTGCTGCGAAAATCTAAGCCTCCTTAAAATAATTATTAGTCAGTAGAATAATCATTATTAGAGGAGTTACATTCAAAATTGGCTTGCTTATTGGTCATTCAACTTCAGGATGTGCGTACTTTCAAAATTAATGAATCTTGCTTGATCATTGCCTGTTGTATAGCTTGAAATTAGTTCACCTTTTAGTAAAAATCTCTCAATTTCAGCTTGTGCAAAGTATGTGGCGAGAATGAGTTGGTAACTTAAATTTGAAAATAAATGAATAGTATCTTAAATATTAGGCTTGGCAAACTCACCCCAAAGCAGTGGCTTCTAGTCAAATCAATTAGTGTTTCAGGATGAGACCCACATATTATTGCACACACCCTATTTTACATAACTAGAAGAATAGTGCTTGAGATGTATGAGCACTATTATTATATTGATTGCATACATTTGTATAAATGAATTTTAATCAGTACTAACTAAAAACATGTTAGTATATTTTGAGATTAAAAACCTTAATCAGTAGTTATTACATTAAACCTATCAACTGACAAATAATTTCTTCTTTACAGCACTCTGAACCATGTCTTTTGAGTTATTCGAATAGCATAATATTATGAATGCAGCCAAGCAAAACTGTTTCAAAAAAGGCATTGGGGATGAACAAACATCAGAGAGAGAGAGAGAGAGAGAGAGACTTAGACTTATAAGCCCATATTACCAATTCCAACCATAACTGGGAGACCTTTATTCTCCAACAATGCCTGAAACAAGAAACAGAGATGATGAATGAAGTTTGGACCTGGCTAAAGATACTGTTAGACCCCTTAGGCTTGAAGTTCCCAAAGTGGTAACCTTTTCAACCTTTTCCTTTCAACTTATCTCAAAGTGGTAACTCAAAATATTTTTTGTCATTTTATCTCATAATCCTTACCTGTATCGCTTGAACAGAAAGAAGCAATCCCCTATCCAGGTCATACGAATCAGGCATTGGAGCAAGCTGCAGGGTATCCCTGAAAGAAGAAGGATCTGTGGTCGTTTCATGAGAGGAGTCAAGACATATGAAGCATTGATAACACACCGAAAATAGAAGTTACTTAACCAGTATACTGAACAGAAAAAATAAACTTTCCCCTTATAGAAGAAACATACCAATGACAGAGCTGTCAGCAAGTGGAGGATCTGATGACATAAAATGCCAAGTTGCCAGTACAGGTTCCATTTTGGATTTTGTTGGAGATCGGGTCCATGGCTGAGACAAATCCTCAAGCCGGTTAACAAGGTTTGGAGTAATACGAAGGGGCTTTGGTGCAGCAATCAACTTATCTTGATTACTAGTCAAAGATGTGTTAGACAAAAGTGGTGGCGTATTAAGGCGTGGTACCCCTGCAAGTGGAATTTGTTTGTTGGAAAGAGAAGTAACTGATTTTAATATATCAAAAAAAAAAAAAAAAATTAAACAAACAAACAAAACACATGTATGTATAATAGACAGTGCGAAAATGATAATGAAAAATATCTCATTCCCAACCTTTCCTCTCGAGGATCATTTCAAGATATGACTTAGTGATCCATGGTCCATTGATACCTATCCTCAATACTTCTTCTCCAACCGTCTACACAGAAGAAATAAAACCAAGATAAAACATGAGTGTGTGTCCACAAATCTTACCTGGTTACTAGGAACAAAACATCACCACTGAAAACTTCATCAACCAAATTTTGTATGGTGCTGAACCAAAAACAGTATAAAAAGACTTGTAATTTGCAAAGGGATTCTCTTGATGAATGAGAACTATTATAGGAATAGAAACTAAGCCCAAATCATGAAACTAGTCATTTAAAAAAACCGCATGTGATATTGGGATAAAAAACAACTGCATCACATAAACTAGGTAATTGAGTAATAAGACACTAAAAACATGATAACTAAATGACCCACCAACTGTTAGCTTCAGTGGTATCTCCTGCCACTTGCAAAGGAGGAGGTGAAGGGTTCAAGTCCAGACTGGGATGCAGTTGTGTGTGTGTGTGTTGTACTTGACAAGTCACAGACCTAACCTTTGGCAGTCTTTTTGCACAAAGTGACTGCTCTCTAACTCCTTTTTTGTAAAAAAGGAGTCCAAGATCCTTTAACAAACAAAGACAATTAATAAAGTAATATATTGGCCATGAGCGATGTTAACTTCTGAATTGAAAATGATATTTCAGTTACCACTCAATGTAGGAATCGTTGGTGGTTAAACTAACTGGCGATAAGGACAGAGAAAACCAATCAACATGGTCTAACCATGTGCAGTTAAAACCAATAATCGCACCAACAAGGAGTGACATGGTCATAGGCAATGAAGGATCTAAGAAATAACAAGAAGGGCATGGGGCACGGTAGTGAGGAAAGACAAAGTGGTGTGACATTCAACTAAAAAAAAAGCATGGTCCCAGTTTAGCGAAATGGCAAAATGATATTTATGTAGTGGGCATAAAAGGCTTTGCTGAGTTAAGCATTGATGCTGGAAAGGTGTCAACTGACATACTATCCTCCCATTTCAAGCTTCTCTTCTTTTCTAGATAACGCCTCACAACAATGAATTCAGAGTAAACAAATAAATTTGTTGATGCATATCTAATAATTCAAAACATAAATGAGATGTCCCCTAATATAAGATTCATTAATACTCGAGCTAATAATCCTAATCTGAACCAAATCTCAGAAAGAGTTATCTGTGACAAGCACACCAAATGCTTTTTTAACCCAAACAACTGTAGGCTGCTTTACTTAATCTGTGCTTTGGTACCTTTTGAAGACAAAAGGGGAAAAATAACTGGTGGTCAAATGTATAATCATTCCCTTTTCTTTTCCCAACAAGACCTTAGAATTGAACAAAATTAATTCAAGAAAAAAAATTCAAAGCATCACCATGAATACCCACCAAAACATACTGATAAGAAAAAAAATTAACATTTAACTTGTACCGCATTTGTATTAAACATTCAACAAAATGTCAGAATCAATACTGAATCCTAAAATAAAATTTCATGTAGGACAAATGAGTCATACTTTCCTATTTGTGCCCCTCAGCACCGTGTATGTCTCGCCAAGAGTATCAATGGTTTCTAGTGACATTGAAATATTGCCATTGCTTACTGATGCAGATGCCCGTTTATAGCTGACTACAACATTGTACCCCAGTGCCAGCAATCCACCCAGAGTCATTCGTCCAACCTGTTACATTTGTAAAGAGGAGAAACGGGGTGAGAAAAACCATCAACGTTGATAAGCATAAAAAATTGTTCAGAAATAAATTTCCAGTAGCAAGAGATGCATTCAGAAAATGGTAGATTTTACTTCTAAATTAAAGATGCATGGGCAACACAAGATAGCTAAAAAACATTCAACCTGAGGTCAGTTCAATTTTATTAACAAGATACATAATTTACTTCAGTGCCCACTGCCCCCGCCAGCAAAGAAAAGAAAAAGATACATACCCCACCTCTATTGGCACAACATCATAATCACAGACAATTATCTCAGTAACAGTCCAAAAGAAGGAGACAGATTTTTTTTCAGTAAAGTACAATTTCATTAGATAATGACGCTTGAAGGAGGCAAACCCATAATAACCACACAAAAAAAAAGGAATCGGATACAAAAATTAGAGCCTACGATCCCCCAAAAAATCTATAAATAGATTGGCTATTCTTCTTTGAAAAAAAAAGTGCAAAAAATTATCCTTAAAATGCCATGGCAATAACTCAATTCCTTCAAAGGTTTGCTTGTTCCTTTCCTTCCAAATATACCAAGTTAGACATAATGGCGCCATCATCCAAGCTTGCCGCAAAACCTTCCCCAAGCGGCTACCTCTCCACCCCAAAAAAACCTATTTTATAGAAGCCTTCATTACCCAACTTCACCCAAAAAGAGATATAGAACTATATTCAATGCATCTCTCACCATGTTAAAATGAATAAGAAGGTGATCCATCGTCCCTTCCTCCTTATACATACAATGGCTAGGAAGTTGATAGCCTATCCTCAAAGATTATCCGCTGTGAGAATAGCACCTCATGCTGCCGACCTATGAAGCACAGACACTTTATTTTGGCTCACGTCCATGTCGGATACTGACACTTTTGGACACTTTCCGAACACGTGTCTAGACACTTAAATCATGGATATTGATGATTAAATGAAGAAGTTCTTTAATTTTTATTTTTTAATAATATTTTTTAAATTTGTGTATTTTTATGCCAATTTTAATTGAAATAACATTAGGTTTTTATTATATGGTCATATAAAAAATTTATATATATTCAACGTGTCCCTAACATGTCCGTATCCTACTTTGTTGGGAAATAACGTGTCTGCATGTCCGTATCGTGTCGTATTTGTGTCTTGTGTCCATATCCATACTTCTTAGCTGCCGACTAACAAAAGGATTGATCGGTGAACTTCTTCTTGTTATTCAACTTCCAAACCATCTCATCATCCCTACCCTCTCTAACTTGCCGTCTATTCAATAATTCCATTAACTTCTCAACCTTCTCCAACTCCCAATCAAGGAAGTTTCTTCAAAAACAAGGGTTCCACACAAGATTATCCCCCACCATAACACAATCCACAACCAAGGCTTCTTTGTTAGGAGTGACATAGAACAAAGAAGGTAATTTCTCCTTTAGAATCATATCAATACACCAAGGGTCCTCCCAAAATCTCACCCTTAATCCCTCCCCTACTTAAAATCTCACCAAATAATGAAATGCATCCCTTCCCCTATTAATGGCCCTCCACACCCCATACCCATAAGCCTTTATAGTCCCCACACCCCCCATCCTCACAACCATATTTAGTGGAAACCACCCCCCTCCCCCATTAAGCAATATTCTCTACCTCAAAACTCCACATCCATTTCCCTAGCAAGCTTTATTAAACTTCTTCCAATCTTTAAAGCCTAAAACCCCCCTTCTCCCACATTACTCTTCACCTTATCCTAAGCAACAATATGTATTTTCTTCTCATCTTCCTTTCCGCCCTACGAAAATTCCCATTGTAGCTTTTCTAACTTCTCGACTGAGGCCAGCATCGGCAAAAGAAACAATAAGTAGGGAGATTTGACAAAGTACACTTTATGTGAGTAATTAAAGAGTAATTCTACCACCCTTTGGCAGGTATTGTCTTTTCCATCCCCCTAACCTCCTCTGAAATCTTTCAATGACTACATTCCACATTGCTATGGATTTCGCATGCACTCCCAATGGAAATCCCAAATAAGTAGTAGGCAACAAACCCACCCCACATCTAACTTCCCAAGCCTTGGTCACCACCCCTACCACCTCACCTACTAGAATGATCTCACTATTGAATATATTCACCTTAAACCCGAAACCGCCTCAAAACACATCAATATGCACCTCAAATGCCAAAGTTGCCTCTCATCAGCCTCAGAGAATATCAAAGTGTCATTGGCAAATAAGAGATGAGAAAGTTCAACTCTTCTTCCATTCCCATCCTCCACACTAAAACCCCTTAAAATTCCCCTAAAACTACCCTCTCCACCAGTCTACTCAACGCCTCCATCACAATCACAAATAAAACAAACGAGAGAAGGACTAGGAGACAAAATTATGGTAACCAGCTATGACAAAAATTGAGAAAACAAAACAAACTGTAACCCGTTCTTGGCTATGCCACTTTGAACAAGCCCTTTTTTATAAGGACCAAACAAGCCCTTGCAAGTAGTCACAAAATGTCCTTACCATGCTGACAAATGGATAATCACACACATCCACCAAGGCAACAACCTAAATGGTCAACAGAAATCCCCTCAACTTTGTCATAATTGTTCTTCCTTCAATGTCCAAGAGAATGTGAAAGCAAAAGAACAGGGATAACCAACTTCAACGGTCAAGATTTGTGAATTAATGTAAAGATTTTCATGTCCATTTATATATGAGAAAGTAACCAAAACCTTGAAAATCTCAAAAGAAAACATTAAAAATCAAAACATCATTTTCCTGGAAGGTAAAGCCCGTCTTAACTTCCATAATATATAGAATTTTATCTCCACTTTTTCACCTTAGCAGCAATTCCCTCAGCCTATTGCCCCTAAATGCTTATAACTCCATCGGTTAAGAGTCCAACTATTCAGGGAAACAGTCTAACATGCCAATAATTACCAGGAAAAAAAAAAATCTAACATGCCAAATGTAAATTAGATGAACAACTTATACTTCAATTCTTCACAAAAAAAATAAAATGTCAGATTGTGATGCCTTGTACACACCATAGTAACAGCCCATAAATTACTGTGTCAATTAAACTATTGCACCATGTGAAAAATTCTAAATCAAAATTTATTAGCATTCACGGGCAGACCCTGGAATTTTTCCCGAGGGGAAGCAATTATAGCAAAAATAAATCTGCAAAAAGAAAATTACACATATAATAATTGGAGTAGGCAAGTAACTTCTAGAAACAATAACATCAAGAATCAATAGTAAGCCCTTCAATTTTCTTGGGCTGGTTATGGAATAACTTTGCTTGTAGGCAACATAGTTTTAATTGAAATACTAGAGTACAGGTAATTCTAGAGTAGAAAATACAGATCGTGTGTGTGTGTGTGTGTGTGAGAGAGAGAGAGAGAGAACAATATAAGAAGTATATTCCTCAAGTTGGAAGAGAGGCAGATGTAAGACAGATTTGCTAGCAGCCGTGCAGTAGAGATTATATCAGGGATTAATTCCTAATACTTTTTAAGTATAAGAAGAAATGTCTCACCTCAAACTCAGCCTTTGGCCTGATAATGTAATTTTTGTCAACAATCCTCTGGTCACCTAGTGAGAGGTAGTATCTAATTCCAGATTGCCGCACCTTAATCCAATCATTTATTCGTGCTTCTTCATTTGCAGATGGAGGCCTTAGGTACATCTCAATAAAACTAAAGAAAAATAAAGTTTTTGACACACTCAGTTGTAAACAAAGCTTGGCGGAAAAAACAAATAAAGAAATTGATCATCTATATACATATTTATATCACGTTAAGGAACTGTCAAGACTGGAGCAAGGGAAGAACAATTTGCCAACAACTTACTTATCTGTTTGTGCTTCCTTTTGGTGAAAAAAATAAGGTGAATGTCCACTTGACGACTGCTAAAACAATTGAGTTAAGAAAGGTTAGGCAATAAATTTTGCCCAATAGTGAGCAACAGATTTTACACAAAAGAAAGAGGAATAATATCAATAGAAGCCTTGATATATACAAAAAATATAATTCAGATAGTTTCAGAGAAAAAAATATTAAAATCTAAAAGGAAATGGGAACAATGTACAAACAGTGACTTCAATGTAGAGTCAAAGAGGAGATTGAATATTCATATTTGTATAACCTTGCATCCATATAAGCTGTTCAAATCACATAATGCCACATGTAGCATGTGATACATCAAGAAATCTAATAAAACAAGATATCCACACATCAAAGTATTCATTAGGGCACTACATGCAGAAGTTAATTTTATCATTTTTCATAACATGTAGTGGGAATTCTGGAACAGGCTCAAAACGTTTCCAGTTTGCATCCATACACTCTCCCATTCTCTTTTTCAATTTCCAGCATATTCTGCATTGATCAGCTTCTCCCGAGTTAGACATGATATATTGGAAGTCTATTAACTCCAACCACTTATAGTCTAAGAAGCACAGACATTCTATTTTGGCTCCCGTGTCCGTGTCGGACACGTGTCAGACACCAACACTCTCGGACACTTCCCGGACACATGTCCGGACACTTGAATCATGGATGTTGATGATTAAATGAAGAAATTCTTTAATTTTTATTTAATGATTTTGTTATTTTAATACTTAATAATATTTTTTAAATTTGTGTAGTTTATATCAAGTTTAATTAAAATAACATTAGGTTTTTATTATATGGTTATATAAAAATATAAAAAATTTATATATATTCAAGTGTCCCTAACGTGTCCGTGTCCTACTTTTTTGAAAAATAACGTGTCTGCGTGTCCGTGTCGTGTCGTATCCGTGTCCCATATCCGGATCCATGCTTCTTGGCTTATAGTGAAGACACAGTATCCTAACCTGCATTTATTGTGTTTATGCAGCACCTGCAAACAGAATTCAGCATGCCAACAATACTAATTCTTCCCATGATAACTTCATGAGAAGAAGGTAACTCTTTATAGAACCAGCCAGAGGAAATCTACTTATAAAATTCTTCTGGATGATAGTTCAGCATGGTGCAGGGATAGAATAATTTATACATATCACCAAAAATACAAGACTCGTCTCATGTTTCATCAAAATCATCATAGCTTAATTAGACTATGTTTAGAGTTTAGAATGAAGTTGGGTTGTAATATCAATTAAAGGAGCCCAATACACTTCTATACTTATTCAAAATACATATATGTTTTACGACACTGAGATTTATGAGCATATTTCTCCCTGCAGCTGCCAAAATAGATATCTCAATTATTAAGAGTAGAGAAAATTTACATTTATTTAATAATTATAAAAACAACAAGACTTGATCCTTAGAAGTGTTCGTGACACAAATTTGCATTAAAAATTACAAATCATTAATAACTTGAAAAGAAATCCACAAATTATTAAAATACAAGTACTAGGAAAAAAGGGGTTAAAAAAAACAATGTACACCTAAAATCTTTTGGAGCCAGGGTATCAGCGAAAAAACTTCACACCATACAAGTTAACGTATGAAATGTGAAGACCTTGACATGCATCAAATTTTAGACATAAAATCAAATTGACAGGCCAGCACAACACTTTGAAACTTGCATGCACCGCCGTTCACCATGTGCAGCAGATTAGTACTGCTCTCACTCCCTGCTTCTTTTCTTTTCAGGCCAATGACATTGAACAACAACTCTCATTGGATCAGCCAAAACTATCACCATTAAAATCCAAAAAAATTCTGGTAGTCCCATCGAACTTTTATCTGTCCCCGTTCACTATGCAAACATACACATATTAAATGCAAGATTTTGGTTGAACCAAACTTAGTGCAGCTCATGTAGAAAGTTGTGTGTTAGGGCCCACCAACAAACCATAAGTAAATGTCAACAGAATTGCTACCTTGTTCACTACATACAGGGCACAAGATATGTAAAATCAATTTTAGTACATATTATATAGAAGTTTTTGTGTTAAGGTGGCTGTATGACCCCACGAACATGCCACAATGCCACAATGCCACGTGTAAATGTAAATGAAACATAGAAAGCCATTTGAGACGGAATTAGGGAGGACTAAGCCAGGCTGAGTTAAGATTAGCTCAATTCCAAGCACAAGACCCACTTTATGCTTCACTTATTGCAGTTCAAGCCTATGTTCAGCCCATTACATAGCATTAGCTAGGACTAGCCCAGTGCACAAAGCTACCACCACTGCGGGGTCTAGAGAGGGTTAGATACTTAGATTTATGCAGCCTTACCCCCCTGCAAGCGGAAAGGCTATTTCCGCAACTCAAACCCATGACCTCTAGGTCACAATCACTGGGCGTCACTCAATAGACTCAAATTGAACTAAAGAGGTAAATCAATGCTCTCTAGATACCATATAATGCAGAAATAAATGGTTAGCAGTCTCTTCTTCCACTTTACACATGCACAACAATTTAAAATATTTCCCCTCTGCACCAATTATCTATGATCAAAATAGCCTCCAAAGCTGCTATTCAAGCAAAGAGAAAACACCTTCAAAGGCATTTTAGCTGACTTTTCTAAAGAAGGCTAGTAAGTCCCTCTCCATTAAACCTTGTAGAAAGATTTCAACCCAAACCTACCACGCCAATCAGTCTTCCTCCACTTATTAACAAAGATATAACGGGTTCCCAATCTTGCACTGCTCTACTAGTCCATAATGTAGAAACACAAAAGAGAAAGGCAAAGGGAGTGGCGTGTGTGTGTGCGCGCCCTTGTAGGACCGTAACGTGGATGAAATTCGAAAGTAGCTCAAGCTCACATAAACAAACTATTCTTGAATTTAAAAAAGTATAAAAAAATCTCCATAATTATTAAATTAGTTGGATCCTACTGAAACCACATACTATTAAGGTTGGCTTTGCCAAGTTTCTCTACAATAATTCTGGACTACCCCTTGAAAAAATCTCAGGTAAAAAAACTATATGAAACAGAAGAGCGGGCGCAATGCCTGGGAATGTGAACAAGTCAGAATGTCCATTGATAATTATACAGTACAGAATGCTTACGGACCTCACTTTTGCATTTGAGCTTGTAGATTGGCTCTCTAAATGATGAAACAAAGCTATTGTTGATTCTGATCTGCAGGATAAGTGCATTAAATCAACGATCAGCAGATAAAATTATAAGGCAAGGACACCAAAACCTTTGAATGGTTAAGTACTGGCATGGCATCTAAAAGGGAGGTGTGGGTTATGGGTTCGATTCTTCCCATTGATCAAAAATATCCTATTTATATATACACAATGGTTAAGTGCTGCCAAAATGTGAAGGTGAGGGGTTATGGGTTCAATTCTTCCCATTGATCCAAAAATATTGTATGTATATATGGGACATTGGAACACCAACCTGTGCATGATGAAGGTCCGGCTCAATGTGCTTTCTAAACAACGGGAAAATGCTGTCAATAAGGTAATCCAACGAACAAGATTCCCCAATATCATATTGAACTTTGGAAAGAAGACTAAAATGAACACCACCAACCTGACCCACCAAACATATAATACATAAATTCTTATCTAGTATTATCCCAAAAAAATTCCATAACAAATAACTCACTGAAGCCCTATTTTGAACCACAATATAGCTCTTAAGAATATAAAAAAAAAAAAAAATACCACAGCCACTCGAATATCTAGCAAAGAGCGTAGTCTTGCATGTAGAGCGTAGGTTCCATCAACTATTACCTACAAACAAAGTGTGAAGTGAAAATCAATAGGGATCATGAAAAAACAGTTTTTTTTTCCTTTTTAGCTAGGACATGCAGTCTGGACTTGTATGCATACTTACCACCCCAGATGAAGTACTCTTTACTGCTTTAGAACCAACACGTCTTTTTTCTTGAAAATCGAACACTGGGATCGATGTATCTTTACCATTCATCAAATCCTATTTCAACACAAAAGCCTGTTTCAAAATGCATGAACACAAGAATGACCTTCATATTTAGATAGAGCAATCATTCTCGTAATTTGTACATGGAATAAAATTATTTCTCAAACAAAACCCAAAGCAACTTTACTGCCACCACCAACCCAAATTTCTTCTTTTTTTCTTATAAGTAAAAAGAATTGTAAAGAAATCGCCCAAGGGGGGGTAAACCCATTTACAAAAAGAGACTCACAATAATTAGTCTGATGTCTTCCAAAACAAAAAATCTACAAAACTACATAATACAAATGGAAGGCCTCTAGAACCCAAAAATATAAAACCTTTAAAAAACTATCTTTATATCTACAAACAGACATCATCTACCCTTCAAAAAGCCGTCGGTTTCTTTCCTTCTACAAACACTGAAACAAGCAAATAGGCATAATCCTCCCAACTATCCTCACCCTCCTCTTACCACAACCCCCCTCCCCCCCCCCCCAAAAAAAAAAAAAAACAAAAAACAAAAAAAAAACACCTTTCAAAAAATCCACCACCGAGTAGGGCATAACCTAACAACACCTAAACAAGAAAAACAACAAACTCCACACTTCCCTCACAAAGGAGAAGTGAAGGCAGAGGTGGCTAATAGACTCCTCTTCTAAAGACATACTAAACCTCGTAGTAAACCGAAGCCTCTCTTCTAAAGATTATCCAGGGCTAAAACCGCTCCCCACGCTAGAGACCATACAAAAAAAGCAGCCTTTACCGGGGCTTTACTGCACCAAACAACTTTCCACGAAAGTTCCTATCTCCCTTTTTAACCAAAACGTTGCAGTAGAATCTAACTGTAAGTTTTCTGTTGTTATCATTTTGCCAAAGAATCATATCCGAAATATCCCAAGGCATGGACCGCTAAAGAAGGCCCAAGAAGCTATCTACATTCTCCATCTCCCAATCATGAGAATTCGTACAAAAACAAGAGGTCCAAACAAAGCCCCCTCTGAATTGGATAACTAATCCAATACTCTCACCCCTGAATCCGAAGATAAATGGAAAGGCAATGAAATATCTCCTTCAAAGCTAGATCGCCACACGTACATATCCTTCCAAAAACTCACCTCATATCCATCCCACCCCAATGGCAAACCCAATCCATGACTTCCAAGGCTCGCACCCAAAGGCCCCTCCACTTCCTTCGATACACAACCATCTAAATCACAAGCAAACTTGGCCTCAATGACTCTCCTCCACATTGCCTCTTGATCCACCACAAATCTCCATAACCATTTGCCCAACAATGCTTTGTTGAACATTCCCAATTCCTTGATTCCCAAACCCCCTCCCTTAATTGGAGTCTAAATTCTATCCCAATTCAATAGATGCGTTTTCTTTTCTCCCTCTTTTCCTTCCCACAAAAAACTCCTTTGGATTTTTTCTAACCTTTTCTCGATTGAAGTTGGAATCAGAAATAATGACAAAATATGTAAGAAAGCTTGCCAACGTACTCTTAATCAACATTAAGAGTGCAACTTGGCCGGGCTAACCTGAGCCTAACCCGAATTTTTTAGGGCTTGGGTTTCATTTTTCACACTTTGGAATTGGCTTGGGCAAAAGAACTCGAGCCCAATCAAAATTAGGGTTGGGCTTGGGTTGAGACTTTGGAAACCCAAGCTCGAACTTAATATTTTATATGTTATATTTTTTATACTTTAATTATACACCATTAGATTAATAGAATCTTACAAGCATTACTATTTATATTTTTTTATTTTAAAAACTTGTTGATATTTAACCTTTTTTTTCAAAATTAAATTATGTTGGAGGAATTATTTTAACGACTTTTGTTTCTCTTTAAAAGAAGAAACTAAGAAACATTATTAGAACTTTTAATGTATAATCAAAATAGGAAAAAGACAATAATTTATTGAAGAAATTATGAACAAAATATAAAAATTAGAATTGATAATTTAAATTATTGAAAATTCGCCAGGTTTGGGTTGAACCCGATACTAATGAATTTTAATTCGGGACTGGCTTGGGTTGGGTTGCCAGGTTCAAAGTTGGGCTTGGGTTCACTCTTTTAGAGCTTGGGCTTGGGCATGACTCAGCTCGAGCCCCGCCCACTCTAGTTACACCCTTAATCAACATTAGCTTACCTCCTTTCTATAATATCTTTTCTATCATGCCAATCTTCTTTGAAATGTGTTGTCGATCAAATCCCATATAGCCTTACTCTTCGAAGAAGCACCCATATGCAAACCTAAATACACCATGGGGAAAGCCCCCACCTTGCATCCCAGGTTCTAAGCTAAACTATCAATTCTTATTCAAATTAATACTCAAACTCAAAAGAGAAACTCAAAATATAATAAATTACGTCTCAAGTATCTTAGTTTAGTTTCCTCTACTCCACAAAAAATAATCGTGTTATCCGCAAACAAAAATGAGATACATTAACTCTCTCCACCTACCTCTCCCCAACCCCAAAAGCTAAAATAAGGCCTCCTCCCACTGCTTTAACCATCATTCTGCTCATAACTTCCATAACAACAACAGAGAGAAGACGCGATAAAGGGTCGCCCTAGACCTCTAGAACTCTAAAAGAATCTTGTCGCAACTCAATTCACAAGAACAAAAAACAATACTATTAAACAAGCAATTGCTTTAAAAGCTTAAGCTATTAGAGAATAAGCCAACTATGTATATCAAATTCTCAACATTCTCCCTAACATGCCACTCTGGACTTGTACGTGAAAGAAACCACAAAGAAGAAGCAGAACAAAGTGCAACTTTGCACAAACAAACCACACAAGGAATAAATGCAAATGGAGAAACTTCAACCCAAGACCTCCCACGACTAAGACTCTAATACCATGGTAAGCGACTAATAGCTCTAAAAGTTTAAGCTGTAAAAGAATGGGTCAACAATTTATATCAACTTCTCACCAGATACTGTGGAAGTGCATCATCTTATCCACCCTTGCCACTATGTTGAAACTTATGTTGCCTTGAAATGAATAACTTCCATCACATTCCCCCTATCCACGAACTAGCACTTCTGGAAAAAAGAACCATAGTGTACCCATCTAGACGTGGTGCCTTATATTTTTTTTTTTTTTGACAAGTAAGAGTTGTATATAAAAAAGTTGCCCGAGAAGGGCAACAAGGGCAAAAACCCCAAAACCCCAAAAGCTTACATCCGTCTTAAAGAACCCAAAAAATCTACAAAAGAAGAGACATTTACAGGTGTTACAGAATATACATGTACAGCCTGTAAGATTGTTCTAGAACATACAGCTTGTAAGGTTGACTTGTATAGATAGGCTTAATTATAAGGATTCCTAATTAGTTGGCTTTCCTATTATAGACTCTCAATCTGTGTATATATATCCTTGTACCTATGAATAAAAGTATATCAAGAATTATTTTTCTCTCTTGATTTCATGGTATCAGAGCAGGATTGAAAAAAATTTTCCTGCACCTATTTTTTTTTTCCTTTCTTTCTTCCTCTTTTCTTTCTTTTCTTTCCGGCTAGTCTGCCCACAGTGAGCAGACTTTGAAAAATTTCTTGGGTCACCCTGCTCGAGTGACCAAGCATTCTCACCGCCGGTCAAGCCTGACACCCCACCTGCCGATCAGTCTCTCCCTGAAGTCCGGTCACCAGAAGCCCAGCACGTGAGCCTCACGCGCCACCAGAAGTTTTCACCTCCGTCACTGAGCCTCACGCGCCACCAGAAGTTTTCGTCCTCCGGTTAGCCTTCCCGGTGTCGCCTCACCCTGTCCGGCACTTCTGTGTATCCGGTTGCTTTGCTGCTATTGGTTTGGATACTCTGTCTGTCCTTGTTGCTTCACGGTTGTTCGTTTGGACCCTCTGTATGTCCTATTGCTTCACTGCGGGTGCTTCCCTGCTGCTGTTCTTCTTGGTTCGTTGCTTCTTGGTGGTTTTGTTCCAATGGCTGACGAACCAAAGAATTTGGTCGTGACTAATGTCATTCCCGTGATGTCCAAAATCACAGAACATAAATTAACTGGTCCGAATTATGTGGATTGGTGTAAGACTGTTAGGATTTACCTGCGGAGCATTTCTAAGGACAATCATCTCATTGAAGATCCACCAACGAATGAGACTCGCAAGGAATGGTTGAGAGATGATGCTCGCTTGTTCTTACAAATCAGGAACTCTATTGACACTGAGGTTGTTAGCCTAATTAATCACTGTGAGTATGTTAAAGAGATGATGGAATATTTAGAATTTCTGTATTCTGGAAAGGGAAACATTTCCCATATTTATGAAGTTTGTAAGAGCTTTTACAGGGAAGAACGACAAGATCAATCTCTTCAAGCCTATTTTATGAATTTCAAAAAGACCTATGAAGAATTGAATGTCTTGTTACCTTTTAGTCTTGATGTCAAAATCCAGCAAGCTCAACGAGAGCAAATGGCAGTAATGAGTTCCTTGGCTGGCCTTAATTCTCAGTTTGAGATTGCTAAATCTCAGATCCTCTTTAGTGCTGAGATTTCCTCTCTCCATGAGGTCTTTACTAGGGTACTTCGCACAAATACCCGTGCATTTGTTACTCCATCTGTTCATGCTCCAAGTGCTCTTGTTAGTCATAATGGTGGATCTGAGCCTGGACGGTCATATCATAAGAATCATCACAGAGGAGGAGGTACAGGCAGTCGGGACGATAAGGGTCGGGATGCAGGGGGAGTTGTATGTTATTATTGTCATGAGTCGGGCCATACCAAACGCACGTGCAAGAAATTGCAAAATAAATCTCCGAAGTCTCACTCAGCCCATGTTGCAGTTACTCCTGCTACACCTAGCTCATCTGAGCAGACCATTACAGTTTCTGCAGATGCATTTGCTAAATTCACTCAGTAACAAGAAGCCTTGAAGAATTCATCTCACCCCATCACTGCCATGGCTGAGTTAGGTAAACCAAATACGTGTCTTCTTTCTTCTTCCTCACAATGGGTTATTGATTCTGCTGCCACAGATCATATGACAGGTAATCCTAGTCTTTTCTCCACTTTTCAGTCACACACATCTCCCTCTAGTGTTACTTTAGCTGATGGTTCTACTTCTTCTGTTCTTAGTTCTGGTACTGTTAGTCCAACTCCCTTAATTTCACTGTCGTCTGTATTGAGTCTACCAAGATTTTCTTTCAATTTAATGTCCATAAGTAAACTTACTCGTACCCTGAATTGTTGCATCTCATTTTTTCCTGATCATTGTCTTTTTCAAGATCTTATGACGAAGAAGATTATTGGTAAAGGATATGAATCAGGCGGTCTCTACATTCTGGATACCCAGGTGCCCAGGCCCATTGCATGTTCAGGTGTCTTAACTCCGTTTGAAGCACATTGTCGATTGGGACATCCTTCTTTACCTCTATTGAAGAAACTATGTCCTCAGTTTCATAATGTGTCTTCCTTAGATTGTGAGTCGTGTCAGTTTGCAAAACATCATCGTTTGCCTTCAGTCCCTCGAGTCAATAAAAGGGCTAGTTTCACCTTTGAGTTAGTCCATTCAGATGTTTGGGGTCCGTGTCCTGTTGTGTCCAAGACTGGCTTTCGATATTTTGTTACTTTTGTTGATGATTTTTCTCGTGTGACTTGGCTTTATTTAATGAAAAATCGTTCTGAATTATTTTCTCATTTTAGTGCCTTTTGTGCTGAAATTCAAACACGGTTTAATGTTTCTATGCATACATTACAAAGTGATAATGCCAAAAAATATTTTTCCGATTCATTTCAGACTTACATGATTCAGAATGGCATTCTTCACCAATCCTATTGTGTTGACACACTATCTCAGAACGGTGTGGCAAAAAGGAAAAATAGGCATCTCCTTGAGACAGCCAGGGCACTCTTATTTCAAATGCACGTCCCTAAACCATTTTGGGCTGATGCAGTTTCCACAGCCTGTTTTCTGATTAATCGCATGCCTTCATCTATTCTTAATGGTGAGTCTCCTTATAGTGTCCTTTTTCCTACTAAACCCTTGTTTCCTATTGAACCCCGAATATTTGGTAGTACTTGTTTTGCTCGTGATATTCGTCCCCAGGTCACTAAATTGGATCCCAAGTCTTTAAAATGTGTTTTTCTAGGTTACTCTCGTCTCCAAAAGGGGTATCGGTACTATTGTCCTAGTCTCAACAAGTATCTTGTGTCGGCTGATGTTACCTTTCTCGAACATATTCCTTTTTTCCCTGCTTCTTCTCCTTCTTCCAGTCAAGGGAGAGAATGATGATCTGTTGGTTTATACTGTCACCTCTCAGTCCACTAATGTAGCTCCTACTCCTACTGCTTCACCACCACCACCACCATCCCCACCACCACCACCTCCTATTCGTTATGTTTATTCCAGACTGACGAGACCCACCTAATACATGTCCGGCATCTGTTTCTTCTTTGCCATCAGATCCACTAACCAGTGATCTTGATCTCCCAATTGCCCTTCGCAAAGGTACGCGTCAGTGCACTTATCCTATTTCCTCGTTTGTTTCTTATGATTACTTGTCTTCTTCTTCTTGTTCTTTTGTTGCCTCCCTTGATTCTGTGACTATTCCCAAAATTGTGCATGAAGCCTTGTCCCATCCTGGCTGGCGTGATGCTATGATAGAAGAGATGAATGCTTTAGATGCGAATGGTACTTGGGATTTGGTGCCCTTACCTGCAGGAAAGAAAGCTATTGGCTGTAAATGGGTGTTTGCTATCAAATTCAATTCCGATGGCTCCGTGGCTCGCCTTAAAGCCCGTCTTGTGGCTAAAGGCTTTGCTCAGACTCATGGTGTGGATTATTCTGACACTTTCTCCCCCGTCGCTAAATTGACCTCAGTTCGTTTATTTATTTCTATGGCAGCCACTAATGATTGGCCCTTACATTAGTTAGACATCAAAAATGCTTTCTTACATGATGATCTCCAGGAAGAAGTGTATATGGAGCAACCACCTGGGTTTGTTGCTCAGGGGGAGTGTGGGCAAGTTTGTCATCTTCGTAAGTCCCTATATGGCTTGACACAGAGTCCTCGCGCTTAGTTTGGAAAATTTAGTCAGGCAGTGGAAAAGTTTGAAATGAATAAGAGCAAGTCTGACCACTCAGTTTTCTATAAACATTCTACATCTAGCATCATTCTCCTTGTTGTGTATGTGGATGATATTGTTATTACTGGAAGTGATATTGTGGGAATTTCATCTCTGAAGTCCTTTCTTCACAGCCAGTTTCACACGAAAGATTTAGGGGTGTTGAAGTATTTCTTGGGAATTGAGGTAACACGAAGCAAGAAAGGCATCTTCTTATCTCAGAGGAAATATGTGCTTGACCTATTAACTGAGACTGGAAAGTTGGGGGCCAAGCCATGCAGTGCTCCAATGCTTCCTAATCTCCAACTCACAAAAGATGGAGACTTATTTGAAGATCTTGAAAAGTATAGGAGACTGGTTGAAAAATTGAACTATCTTACAGTAACTTGTCCTGATATTGCATACTCTGTCAGTATTATAAGTCAGTTCATGTCCTCCCTAATAGTCCACCATTGGGCAGCTTTAGAACAGATCTTGTGTTACTTAAAGGGAGCTCCTGGACGAGGGTTACTGTACAGAAATCATGGACATACTCACATCGAATGTTTTTCAGATGCAGATTGGGCAGGTTCCAAGATTGACCGAAGATCCACTATTGGTTACTGTGTTTTTGTTGGAGGAAATTTGATCTCATGGAAAAGTAAGAAGCAAAATGTTGTGTCCCGATCCAGTGCAGAATCAGAATATAGAGCTATGGCACAGTCTGTATGTGAGATAATGTGGATATATCAACTCTTAATTGAGGTTGGTCTTAAAGCTTCAATACCAGCAAAGTTGTGGTATGATAACCAAGCTGCTCTTCATATTGCCTCCAATCCTGTGTTTCATGAACGAACTAAGCATATTGAGATTGATTGTCATTTTGTTCGTGAAAAGTTGCAGCAAAATTTGATCCCTACAGGACATGTGAAAACTGGAGAACAACTAGGAGATATTTTCACAAAGGCTCTCAATGGGGCTCGGGTCGATTATATTTGCAACAAGCTGGGCATGATTAATATTTATGCTCCAGCTTGAGGAGGAGTGTTACAAAATATACATGTACAGCCTGTAGGATTGTTCTAGAATATACAGCTTGTAAGGTTGACTTGTATAGATAGGCTTAATTATAAGGATTCCTAATTAGTTGGCTTTCCAATTATAGACTCTCAATCTGTGTATATATATCCTTGTACCTATGAATAAAAATATATCAAGAATTATTTTTCTCTCTTGATTTCAACAGGGAAGGCCTCTTTGGCCCAAAAAAATAACAAGCGTAAAAAGGCATCTTTAAAATAAGGAGTTGAGAGCTCCCGATCTTCAAAAACACGATTGTTTCTTTCTCTCCAAATGCATCACGAAAGGCAGATTGGAGCCAGTCTCCAAATCCTCCTAGTCTCTTTAGGAAGATTGCATTCTGCCCAAGCCAACATGAGGTCTTTGATAGAGCCTGACATAACTCAAGAAACGCCAAACAGGCCAAAAACAAGATTCCAGCAGTTCCAAGACAGATGACAGTGGATGAGAACGTGATTCACCCTTTCCTCATCATTCTTACAAAGATAACATCTGCTAGCCAATAAAAAGCCTCTTTTCTTCAAATTACCAGCAGTTACGATGGCTTTCCAATAAGCTTCCCAAACCAAAAGGGAAGCTTTAGGGGGGGCTTTTGGGTGCCATATGAGCTTCCAAGGAAAAAAGGGACTTCCGAGCCGAACATGCTCTTGTAGAAGGAGCTAACAGAAAAAGATTTCTTATCCGGCATCCTAAACCCTCTTATCCTCCCTCTCATCCCTAGCTTGGAACTTGTTGATGTGACAAAGGAAAGAGCTCACCTCTTCGAGTTCCCATTCAAAAAAGTCTTTCCTGAAGTGAGGAGTCCAGATAAGCTGATTCCCAATTCTCTCCATGCACTCACTAGCCCAAGCCGCCTTGTCGCTAGCCAAACTGTATAACCTAGGGAATTTCACCTTCAGCGACTCATCCCCATTCCAAACATCGTCCCAGAACTTCACCCTACCACCGATTCCAATAACAAAGCTGCATCTGTCTTTGAAGCTCCTCCAGTCACCTCTAATGTAACCCCAAAGACCACATCCCTTTAGACCCTCCGCTTAGCCCGAACACCACCCCCCATTTTCACACCCGTACTTAAATACAATGATCTCCCTCCAAAGCATCCTATCACTTTCACCAAATTTCCATAACCATTTCCCTAGAAGAGCTTTATTGAAATTCTCAGATCCTTCACCCCTAAACCACCGAGAGACACTGGCTTCTTTATTTTATCCCAAGCGACTAGATGAAACTTCCTACAATCACCATCGTGGCCCCATAAGAAATCACGTTGAATCTGCTCCAATCTTCTACTGTCTGTCTTTGGAATAGGGAAAAGGGACATGAAATAGGTGGGGAGATTCGCCAAAGAACTTTTAAGAAGAATAAGCCTGCCTCCCTTAGAAAGGAATTGGCCTTTCCAACCTGCCAGCTTGCTTTGAAACCAGTTAACCACAGGATCCCAAACCCCAATAGATCTCGCTGTAGCTCCCAACGGTAGACCCAAGTAAACCAGAGGGAGGCAACCCAAAGTACTAGCTAACATGTCCATATCTTGGACCGGCCCTACCAGCGTGATGATGCTCTTTGCAAGATTAATCCACAAGCCTGATACAGCTTCAAAACACACTAAAATGCATCAGACAAAGCGAAGCTGACGCACTGAAGGGCCACAAAAAATGATGGTGTCATCAACAAACAACAGATGGGAAATGGCAGCACCTCCACCCCCTCTGGCCCCCACCTGGAAGCCTTTGATAAGACCAACTTCCACAGCACGGGTCATGAAGCGACTCAAGGCCTCCATAGCAATCACGAAGAGGAAAGGGGTCCCCCTGTCTCAATCCTCTAGAAGAACGAAAGAAACCGGCTAGGGAGCCATTAACCAGGACTGAAAAAGAGACTGTGAATATGCATGACTGAATCCACCTCCTCCATTTGCCCCCAAAACCCATCTTGGCCAACATACCCATCAAGAAACTCCAGTTAACGTGGTCAAAAGCTTTTTCAATATCCAGCTTGCACACAAGCCCTTTCTTCTTTTGTTTAAGCCTAGAATCAATGCATTCATTAGCTATAAGAGCCGCATCCAGGATTTGACGACCCTTCACAAAAGCATTTTGGCTGGGAGAAATGATGGAACCCATAACCTTTTTTAGCCGTAAGGAAAGAACCTTTGCGATCAGTTTGTAGACACTGCTCACTAGACTAATAGGGCGAAAGTACTTGATGCTACTAGCTCCCTCCTTCTTAGGAATGAGGGCAATGAAAGAAGCATTGAGGCTTCGTTCAAAGCCCCCTTCCCTATGAAAGGATCCAAAAACCGCCATCACATCCGCTTTCAACACGTCCCAACATGTTTTAAAGAAAGTCATAGTGAACCCGTCTAGGCCTGGAGCTTTATCCCCATTGCACGCCTCTAAAGCTCGCACCACTTCTTCTTCCGAGAAAGGGATTTCCAGATTCAAGGCTTCATCATCATTCAGACAATTCAATAGGATATCATCCACCCCGGGTCTCCAGCTGCACGGCTCTATATAGAGGCTAGAGTAGAACTCAACAATTCCCCTTCTGATAGGCTCCTCCTCGGTGATGACCTAATCATTAATAACGATAGAGGAGATTTTGTTCTTCCTGTAGTGAGAAGAGGCCATTCTGTGAAAGAATTTTGTGTTGCAGTCACCCTCCTTGAGCCAAATGGTATGAGATTTCTGTCTCCATGAGATTTCCTCCATCTTAAGAACCTGACCAATTTGTCCCTTTAGACCATCTCTTTCTGCCCTTTCTCAACAAGGAGAGAACCCCACTGCTCTTCCTTGTCCAATTCCATCAGATTATTCAGCAAAGACTGCTTCATCTCCTGAATCGAACCAAAGATCTCACGATTCCACTTCTTGAGATCTTCTTTGAGGAATTTCAACTTTCTGGCAATGCAAAAGCTTGGAGTCCCAGTCACCACATAAGCATCCCACCAATTTCTCACCAAATCCGCAAAGCCTTCATTTTCTAACCACATATTTTCAAATCTAAATGGGCTTTTTCTTGCGCTAAAACCCCCACAGTACAACATGATAGGGTGATGGTCAGAACACGGACGAGGAAGACACTTCTGGGAGATGCCTAGAAAATCATCCTCCCAATTACTCGACACCAAAAATCTATCCAGACGAGACATAACTGATTGATTACCTCCTCTGGACCAAGTGAAACTCCCTCCCTCCATAGGCAAATCCACTAAGCTTTGAGAATTGATGAACTCATTGAAGTTTCTCATAGCCAAGGTAAACCTTCCATGACCCAATCTTTCAACTGGGCTCCGCACAACATTAAAGTCCCCCCCAAGGCACCAAGGGACTTGCCAAGAGAAAAGCGACGACTGCAATTCATTCCAAAACAAACTCCTTGCACCATCAACCACTAGTCCGTAGACCCCACAAAAACCCCACACCAAGGAATTGGAAATCAGATTAAACTTACACAAGATAGAGAATTCCCCCACTTTGTGCTCCATACAATTGACCAGACGGGAATCTCAAGCCACCAGAATACCTCCCGCAGTGCCCTGTGCATCCAAAGCGGCCCACCTGATCCATCTAGAGCGAACAACATGCCTCGAGATACTTTCCATTTTGGTTTCCTGAAGGCAAATGACTGCAGGCCTCCACTCGTGTAATAAGCCTTTAATAATTGCGCGCTTGTCTGGATCGTTTAACCCCCTCACATTCCAAGATAGAATTTTTAAATTCATAAAACAAAGATTGGTTAGAATCTCTCAATGCCTTCCACCAAGGCTTCCATCGGTTTGCTGCCCCCATAGTTAACCGAACAGTACAGTTCTTTCATAACTCTTTTCATTCTTTTCGCTGACTTTTCTTCCTTATCTTTCTCCGTACCGCCACTACTAGAACAAGGTCTTGACAGAAAGTGACACACCATTATTTCTCTGAACAGATCCATCAGGCGGTCTTCAAAGCCTGCGCATGGGACCCCCAGTATCTTACTGACCTTTCCTAATTTTCTTAGCACCCACCCCTCCGTCAACTTCTGTTGCTGACATATGAGTTCTACTAAATGCGTCTCTGGAAATTGAGTGGTGTCCGGCAAAATTACTGCTAGAGGATTGAAGTCCTCCAAGTTCACAGGTGTTTCCCCTTGCCGCACCACCACTGCGCCCCCCTGGTCAGTGGACATAGTCTGCTTATCCTGAGCTGAAAACAACTCCACCTCTTCCGCAAAAGAGCAATCGGCAACCCAGTTGTTTTGGGGTACATCTTTACAGTAACTGTTTCAACAACTTCTTTTTCGTCAAATAGTTTCTCCAACCCATTCCTCCGCTCGACATTCAAAACTTCTAACTCCAAATCCTCCAATTCAGCCTCCCGTCACAAGTCTTCAAATACAGTGACTAATAAAAAAGAGCAAAACCATTCTTAACTTCCTCCTCTTCATTTAAGGTTCTTCCATCAATTACCACAGTATGAATATTATTCATTCTTATAAGAGCATTGGCCACCCAGAGAAAAAAAAATCGTATTTCTAATGCCCTCCTTTAGCCACAGGGCTCTAGACTTTTGTCACCAGCTAATTTCTCCAGCCTTCACTAATTTCCCCAATTTTGCTTTCAACCTCTCCCTATAAACCTTATCCTCTTCATTAAGATTTCCTTCTTGCTCCTTCAAGTTCCATTCCTTAATATCATGAATCCTTGTCTTCTTCACCTTCAAATTCCCAAAATCTCCCTATTCCACTTATTTAGATCCCTTCCCAATAGTTTCAGGTTCATAGCAAACACATACCACAGCGTACCACTTGATAATTCTGCAACCACTCTTTAATCATCATTTTAAACCCTGGTTCCTCAAGCTACTTGTTTTCAAACTTAAATGGACTTTTCAGATATCCCACTCGACCAAGGGAACCTCCCCCCTCCATCGGTAGGTCAGTCAGCTTCATGCTACACTACTGAAATATGAGAACTCTCTCATTCCTCTGGACAACCAATTGCAGCCCTTCTATTCTATAGGTGATTTAACTACATTAAAGTCTCCAACCACACACCACGGAACATTCCACCTCAACCTGACAAGCTGCAGCTCCTCACATAAACTGCATTCTCTGTATCTATAGCAAACCCATTTGCACCCAGAAAACACCCACAAAAAAATCCATAGCAAATAATATGAATTTGCAGGGCACCGAGAATCTGCCAACCCAACAATCCAGTCCCGCTTATCTGAATCGTTGCCACCCCTCATATTCCATCTCATATTCCATGTTAATAATTTCAGATTCATGGAGCAGCAAGACATATGATTTTCCCATCCCCTTCCTTGTCTGTCCCTTTCCTGACCTCATAATTTATAGTAGACTTCAAATTCTTCAACTCTTTTTTCAATTTAGAAGCCGATTATCCCTTGGTCCTGATGGGTAATCTCCTATTTGTCTCAATCTTCTCAAACAATTGCAGCAATTCATCCTCAAATCCTCTGTAGGATATTCCCAGAAATCTATTAACCCCGTTAATCTTCCTTGAGACCCACTCTAAGGCTTCATTCATCTTCAACTCCCACCTCTCTATGGCCCAGCAACTCTCTAAGTGTGTTAATTGAATCCTCCTTAACCCCTACTCCAGCTGCTCCACTGCAAGAGGAGTGCAGTAGATGACTCTCTGATCCGTCTCAGAGGCATTATCATACATGGGAATTAGTTGCCTGTTCCAGCATCCTCTGCCCATGAAGAGACAGAATCCACCTCTTCCCGTGTCATAATGAAGAAGCCATCGGTCCTAGACTCAAACCTGACAAGCTCGCAGACTCCTCCTCAGCGTGGATTTCCTCCCCGTGAGGACTGCTCAGCTCAATCCCCTCCCTTCCTCAGCTTCATCCTCTAAAAACTATTGCACCCTCTCTGATTCATCCACCTCCTCTGCACCTAAAGCATTACTCGTTCCCCCATCAAAAGGAATTATCTATATCTTTTCCTACAACACTTCTGCCTTCAACTGCAACACTAGTCTCTCCCTCCTTCACGGATTATGCTTTCTCCCTTTCAAGTTTTTCAGATTCTCCTTCCCCTTCATTGCTGGCTTCGTAACCGTTGCTCTTATCTTCTTCTCAAGGCTAGAGGCTTGCCCTTGGGCTTCTTTAATCGCTGCCAGGTGGGATTCATCATCTTGACCCCACTGAATCTTTTTTTTTTTTTTTTGATTGGTAAAGAGGTAATTGTATTCATATTAACAAGGTGCTCAAGATGAGCCACCCAAATACTTAAAAAAAGGAGACCGTCTACAAAAATTCAAAGCTTGAGATCCCCCACAAAAATCCATAAGTCTATGTATATACAATAGAAACTCTTCCCTAATCCAAAAACAGAGAGTTCTCAAGAAGATATCTTTAAACTTCTAAGGGAGAGATTCCACCCCTTCAAAAATTCTAGGTTCTCTCCTGCGACAAAGACAAAACAATACAAAGCGGGACCATTCTCCATCCAATTCGTGGGCCTTCTTTTTATAAGACCCAAAACCCTATTAGAGCTAAAGCCCAGAAAACCACTCTGGCCCGTGCAACCCCAATCGATAATGGTCTCTTTGTAAAAGGGCCTTCTTATTGCTTTCTTAGGCCTTTTCCACTCATAATCCATTCCATCTATTCCCCTTTGGGCCATGCTTCTTGGGGCTCTCCAATTAACACCCACTTTACCCCATATTCTTTAGGTTACATGGGCCCTAGTCTCCACTTGGGTTTTGAAGGCCCACCTTGTTCCGCCTCAAATTTAAATCTCATTTGCTATCCTTCTCCGTCTCTCAATCAACCTCCAAACAATTGTGTGAATTCTCCTATCCTTCCCCTTTCACCAGCCAGCCACACGTGTCTTTTCTCACCCATGATCCTCCTTCCCAATGAATTTTTAGGGTTTCTCTCTACAACTCCCTCCAAGACTGAGAAATGGGGATCTTTCTCAATCCAAACTGGGATTTCAAAGTGCCATGAACCTACCTCTATCTTTATTGTCGCTGGCAAGGCTCTAGCAAATGTTGTGACCAAAATCCTAGCCCACCAGAAATGGTTTCTATTCTGCCTGTCCACTACTACCATTCTAAAGCCTCCACATCTGTCCCCCGATGCTTAAACACCTATTGGCTCCAAAGAAACACGGGGACTCCCATAAAACGAATCCAAACTTCAAATGGTTCGAAACCTCCTCTTGACAGTATCAGGCAACAACCCACCAGTCCAGGAAGATCGGTTTCCCTTTAAACACCCAACTTTTTGCCTCTATATTCTTGTTGCCTCTTCAATCGATGGAAACTCAAAAGTAACAATGGGTCGTGCATGTCAGCAACTTGCATAATGGTAGGAAACCCCGTCGTCTATGAACCCAACTATGTAATCTCTGCCTCTCTGGCACTGGGTAATCCAACGACCACACCCTTCTTACCAAACATCTTTTTAAATAATCAAATCTCTCCTTAAATGATTCAAACCGATCAAAACATCCCCCCATTTTTGATCCTTGTTCATAACCATGTCCAGCAAATTCTCCAGCCATTTCCTAACTTGAGCCACCTCCTTATATGATCTATGTGTACTTTCCCCACTGCTGACTGTTGAGCCCAGCTCTCAGAAGGCCATAGCAGCCCCCCTCCAATCACTGGCTTAATCAACTTCTGGGACATACATGTTATATCACACCTCTGCATTTGATTTATCTATTTTGACAAAGGCTTCTTACCCATTCAATCATCTCATCACCCTCAAACTCCTATTCCTACCATGAAACACTCTCTCCACACTTTTGTGCTCCTTCGCTCTAACATCTCCTCCAACAGCTAGCATATCCACCATAGCCCATCTTGTTCAACCTTAATTATCCTCACCTCACCTCACCTCGCCCTCTCCCTGTAATCTGAAAGAGCTTGTGATTTCGTTTTCTGTTTTTTCAAGTTCACAGATTTTACCTCCCCGCTCTGCAAATCTCGTCATCGCTGCTTTCATCTCCCAGTAGAAAGGATTTATTTGTTTTGTGTTTAATTTTAAAATAGAGGCAAGAGTCAACCCAAACTTCATTTTAGAAATCACATCCATCAATTGAAATGAATTTTCCATTTTGAGAAACCGAAAAAGGAGGGGGGGAATTAAAGTTACAATGAGAAAATCCAAAACTAGAACACTTGTTCAATAGTGCCTGCAGATATATCTTTAGTGGGGACACGTGTTCTAACATGATTCAATCCAAATAAGTAAATATCAGGTCAGCTCCAAGAAAAGGAAGAAAAAAAAAAAAATCAGAAGCAGCTGCATACCTCAAGATTTTGGACTAAACAATCAAAATCTATTGAATCCAAATCATTCCCGTCATCAATTCCAATGCGATAGTTCTCCATCAATACAACAGTACAACCAATCACAGATGCTACCTTCTCTGCTAAGCTTCAGGGACCATAAAATTCAATTCATTAATTATAACAATTCAAAAGACAGCAAAATGTTGAGTATACTGGAAACAGGTTCTAAAAATTCCTACCTAGTTTTCCCATCTACAATGATGGAAGTGCAATTATACATAGCATTTATACCTTGATTTACCCGATCCACTCGGACCGCCAATGCCAACAGTCACGAGACCCTCCTTTTTCTCCCTAAGCTCTTGAATGGATTTGACAAGTAAGTAATACCCGCGATCAAATGACTGCAGAATCTCAAAACCCACCATTGTTAATCCACTAAAATGAAATGCAAAGAGCTATTACTAAAAATTTAAATGCATGACATGTAGATGAAAGTCCAATAGCCGCATGCAAACTCAAGAAAACGCAAACTTCAAGAAAATTCAAATTACTTGTGAAATTCGAATTTTCAACACCATGAAGCTCAAAAGACACAATCAACAGAGGGATAGTAAAAATGAAACCCAGCAGTAATCACCCTCTGAAATACAAATACAATTAGACACACACACAGGAGCATGAAAGCAAGCACGGCTGAACATATTCAGATTTTCAGTAAAATGTGTAGAGAATCAAAGATTAGAAATGTTCAAGAAACCTAAGGGCTACACAGGTAAGAGAGACGAAGGTTTTACATACCACATGCAGAGGAAGGGATTGGAGGATAGAAGAAGAAGATGAAGTGGAAGGTTGCTGGTAGTAATCTCGGCCCCCTTCTTGAAATACTCTCTGCACCACATCATCGTCCATGGGCACACAGCCCCAACCCCAGTTCTTCACCTTTCCTGTAGGTACCGGAACTCAATCAAAGAAGAGAGAGAACACAGGAGGAATCTTGATTGCTTTCTGGGTTATTTATAGATGTATATATATATACATATGGGAATATAGATTCTTAGACCCACAAGCAAACTCTCCCGCTAGTGCTTCGTATAATTTCATTTTGAGCCTTGCACGCAATGGGAATTGGGGGGCAGAATGGAGGAAGGTACTGTTTGGGTCACGGCTTAAGCTTGGGCGCGGTCGAGGACCATGGAGCATAGGGTTTGTTTGTTCACTTAACTGCGCACTACACCCCATGTACTAGAGGGATGCTCAAACTGTTTCGGAATAAATGTATATTTTAAAAAATAAAAATTAACAAAAGTAAGTACAACTTAGTATCTAAAAAAGTTAATAGAATGCATGGGACTTTTGTTATTTCGAGGTTTGAAAAGGATTAAAAGTACATAATCTTAGGTCTAAGTTAGTATATTAATTAAAACTCATTACTGTATCTATTTAAGCTTCAATACAGTTAGAAATTGTAGTACTGTAGACTTCAATGGAACAAGAGAGGTCTTATGTTTAAGGATGGTAAATATACTTAGTTATTAAATTAGTAGGTTAGGTATTCGCTTCATAAGTTCATGTATTAGTATTCATGTATTTTTATTCATGCATTCTTGCTTACATTTTGCATACTTTGCTTTTCATGCGTTGACCTTGAGTTTAACTTAAATTCGATCTAAAAGCATTTTTTATTAGCTTAGAAGTCCTATTTTAAATGTTTTTCAATATTTAAGATTGGTCTCATGATTTTTTTTGAAACAAGGCCAATCAAAATGAATATTAGAAACAATTTCTAAAATAATTCTTTGTCCTATTTTTATCATAACTCAAAAAATATTTCAAATTTTGAGGTGGGACCACGTTCAAAAGAAAATTTACTTCTCAAGTTTTCCAACTATAGTATGACACACCAATTCGACTTTTGATGACTTGAAAATGGTGCATCTCATTCAGTTTGTTCCAACGTGCAAAGACTCGAAAGGTTAAATGCACTTTTTGAATGGTGAAATTGTGCTTCTGAATGATATAAGTTTGTTTTGATGAATCAAGGAGTGTTTTCGTTGTGTTCGAACTTCCAGGCTACATCCAAATGCATTAAACACTAGTTTGTGAGTAAAATTAATGGGGAATTTGATTCTAACTCAATTTGGAACTTTGCAAATTATATATAAACTTATCTGTGGTTATTTTTTGTAAAGAGAAATATATAGGTGATGTGCTTAAAACTTCTTAGAGTTTTCATATACATCATATTGATGCCTCTCTTATTCAGCTTTGAATTTAAATAAATTTTATGAGAGTTCTCTTGCAATATATAAATTTTATGCACATCATATATCGAGTGTTTGAATATTTTCACTAATTACATATCTTGAAATCATTCTTAGAAGCCACAATATTGATTTTTTGAATTATTATGCTCTTAAATCACACAAAAAGATCTTCTATGTTACTGGGTGATAAACAAGAATAAGAATAAATTTATACCTAGTGGTTGTTAAATGGGAGTTGCACACTTAAAGAAGTAGGTCTAAAGATTTGTTGTTGTGGAACAGTGTTGGAAGCTATAAAGACTAATCGGAGAAGCAGATTGACAGATAAATAGAATATTAGGGCAAACATGCAACAATTAGTGGTAGAATTTTAGGGTGAGTTAGGTTAATTTCTTAGGTTGGTCTTTGTGGATTTGTATTGTATCTGACTTCATTAGCGAATTGTTACAACATCAATTTTTTTTGCAATGTGAGAGTTTTTCCACTTTAAAATCTTTTGTCTTTTGTCATTGGTTTATTTTACTACTTTTAATTAACATAAAGTTTCTCAAATTCATATTCGAAATCCATAGACATTGCACTATAAATATAAATAAATAAATAAATTTTCTTCCACAAGGAATTTAAGTATCACTTAAAATTTATCCTTTCTTCTGCATAATCTACCTTCTATTAACACTAGAATGTCAAAATGGTAAATGTCTATGGATAAAAAATAAAGAAAACCTAACCTAAATCCAAGAAAAAAGATTTTCTCACCTCTCACACTTTCAAAAAAATCATCTGATTTTTTGCAGCTTAGGGTCGGGAGCTCTTCTGTTTGTAGAAGCCCTTCCTTCCCTCTAGCTTATCCGAGGGTATGCCCTCTTGATTTTGTAAATTCTTTCTTCTTCTATTTAACTTAGTTTGCCCACCAAAAAAAAAATCATCTGACTCTAACCTCTCATCTCTAAACCCTACCCCCCAATTATTGTAAACTATCATCTTTCTAATCCTAACCATGTTCTCTTAAACCTTAACCATCTTCTTTCAAACATTCATCTCACAAATAAAACCTAAAGGACTTGTGAAGATCTAAGATCAAAACCTACTCTCTCTTAAATAAATCGTACTCTCTCTAAAAGGAACACTACTTTCTCGAACTGAAGATTACAACACATAATTAAAACAATACTAGAAGGTGAAGAAATATCAAGCCTGAAATTAGAGTAAGAATAGTACAAGGTGAAAATCTGAAAGGTATGGTTCTTTTTTGTATTACTGCTTTTTTTGGTATAAAGTTTCAAATCTACTTTTCCTAGTTGTTGTGTAAGTTTCATTAAAAAAAATAAGCCCTAAATTAGGATTGATGAATTTAACAAAAGAAGCCCCAAATTGAGGGCTCGACCAAAATTAGGATTCAACCCATCTCCTTGAATTTTTTTGATAAATGTTACAGAAAAATTCCTGAATTAGGATTTTATAACTTCACAATAAATTGGGGTTGGACCCCCACTTTTGTTTCACTGTATAATTCTCATAGAAAAAACCCAAAACTAGGGGGATTTGAACCCCTTAATTGTTTTATGTCTCGATTTATGTAATTTGTAATTTTTGATGCAATGTATGTCTTCCTTTATGTAATATAATTTGTGATATAATTAGTAACTCATTAATTTTAGTCAAATTAATTTCAATCCTAAATTTGAAAGATTATAAGCCTAAAATTGTAACACAATATACCTAAATTTGTGATACAATGTGCACGTCTTCATTTAATTTTTGCAAACTTAATTTTTATCCTCGTTTTGATAGAAGTAAACCCTAATTGTGACAGAATTTAGCTCTAAATTTGATTTTTTTTTTTCTCATCTATGGTAAGGCACACTGTTGTGTATTATTTGAGTAAGAAATATGTGAATGGGAATGTAGACCCATGTGTGTGTGTGTGTGTGTGTATATATATATATATATTCATATGTAAACTTAGTTTGTAACAATATTGGTGTAACATTTGGTTAGAATTCTATTGATTGGTTAGGGGCTATTATAATATTACATGCTAATATACCTAGAACAATAGTAAAAATGCTACTAAAGAAAGATGAAAAAGGATAACAAATGTTCACTATGTATTCAGTATCTAAGAGTTACACCAAGTACCATCTCCTTCCACTTTCACAACCACAGAAATTTATCACTAAATCTTATAAACTAGTGTTCATCCTCATACCCATGTTCTTCTTCACACCCATCTCCTTCCCTACACCTATCTCATTCTTCACACTTAGAGGATAAAGACTTTTTATATCAATATGGAAGAAATATTAGATTGGACATGATGATAACGAAAAAGGTGCGAAGTAGAGGTGTGCATCTGAGGACAACTTTGGTGGTAGTATTTAAGATGCGGAGGATTTTTCTAATGGGAAACAAAGTGTTAGTAGTGGTGATGATTTGTCTAACTATGAATCTAATGACTATGATGATTGTTTTAAGGGGTTTAGTTCTAACTCATAAGAGGATGATGAAACCCCATTATATAGTGTTGCTTCTCAATTGAAAGAAAATTAATTCAAGCTAGGTAGTGATGTCAAAATCAAGTTTGCAATTAGGTAAGTTTTTGACAATGTTTACAATTTTAGAAAGATATTAAGAGATTTTATGATATACGAGGATTTAGAGATTTGAAAGATTAAGAGTGAAGACGTGAGGGGAATATTAGGTGTGGATGATAGAACTACGTTTAGATTCCTCACCTTTTATGGACCTACTTACTTACAAGATTAAAAGTTACAATCTTGAGCACACTTGTACTAGGTAAACAATAAATACTATGGCCACATCAATATAGATTACAAAGAAGTTTCAAAGACTGTTGAGATCTAACCTAACTATGAAGATTTAAACCTTTCTGGATGAGTTGATGGAAGGTTATGGAATAGAGTATTACAAAACAAGACTACATAAAGTTAGGAGAAATATGAAGGAGAAGGTTGAGGGAACTTATGCTAATAGTTATGCAAAAGTAAGGAAGTAGTTTACGGAAATTAGGAGGATGAATCATAATGTGACATGGAAAATATATTTCTTTAAGAAGTAGTATATCACTCAGAATCCCATACTTAAGATATTTTTATTTGGTTTTCCCAAAGTGATGGTTTTATAAATGGTTTCAAGCCCTTCATAGGTTTAGGTGGTGCTTTTTAAACAAGCCTTATGGTGGTGTCTTACTTTTAGTAATGGCACTTGATGCTAATTCTTGTTTGTTCCCATTTGCTATAATGGTAGATAAGGAAAAAACAAGGATAGTTGGAATTAGCTTCTTAAATATATTAAAATCATTCATGGGTAAAAACTAAAATTGAGCAATAACATTCATGATTGATAGACAGAAAAATATATGGGATATAATGGAGCAATTCCCAAACTCAAGTAATAGGTATCGTGTCATGCATGTGTACAATAATTTCAAGTCTAAATACGTGAGTGTCAAGAAGATGAATTTTTTTGGGCTGCTGTAAGGACCCCCAATGTGTTGTCTTACGAAAAACGGCTAGAAAAAAATAAAAATAATAATCATGTGGCTAATGAATGGGTAGTGAAAACATCACATGCCACTTTGTTTACACTGTACATTTAATAAGACAATTAAACATGACTGTGTTATTGATAATTTGATAAAATACTTCAATTAGTGAGATTGGAAAGTACAAGGGCAAACCTATAGTCACATTACTAAAGAATGTGAGAAGATGGTAGCTAAAAAGGTGTCAAAAAGGGCTCGCATGAAATTACTTTATACCTTTTAAGGTAAGAAGTAACATTGACAAGTTGAGGTAGGAGTCTAGGATGTGCACCATTAAATGGGTAGAGCGGAAAATATAAAGTTATGAAAGAAGGAAAAACTTATGTGATTAATTTGGCTTCTAGGTTTTGCATTTATAGAGCTTAAGGTTGCGCTTGGATAGTGATTCAGATATAATTTTTTGAAAATTTTGTAATTAATTTTTTAAAAACTATGAAAATGCATTTGGATATGATAATCTAAATTATAAAAAATTATAAAAAAAATTAAAATTAATAGCTTGCCAAATGTGTATCTCACGTTTTGAAATTAAAAATCTTGTTTTGAAAATGTAAACAAACACACCCTAAGCAATTGGTGATATTCCTTGCAAGCATACATTGAATTGCATTTTCTAAATTAAAGATGCTCCAGAGAAGTACTGACATAATTATCTTGCCAAAGAGGCATATTTCAGAACATATAATGAAATGATTCACCTTGTGCTCAATTAAAATATTTGGTCAATTGTTGACCATTACCCAATTGAGCCTCCCTATCTTAAGTGTATCCTACATATACCCAAAAATAAAAAATAAAACAACAAAGTCAGATGAACCGACAAGTCGTAACAAAAGATCAAGCACCTCGAGGTGCTTTATCTATAAAGAATTGGGGAACAATAAAATAACATGTTCAAAGGTGCCCCATAGTCAAAGAAGTATGGTCAACGGGTCGAGGAAGAGAAAATGGAACATAGTGTCAAAAGACCCATATTTTTATTCTTCCCAAGATCTATTGATTCTTATACTTATTAGTTACAATTTTGTTATATGTGTAAAGGATAAATAAAAGGGCATCAGGACATTTATCTCAAGCTAGTAGCAAAGCACGGCACACTAGATCATAATATGGACATTCATCACCAGGTGGCATCGGAGTAGTAGTGAATGTTGGTTCTAATTCCCCAGTTCGGGTATGTACAATACACTTTTGTGGATCTTATTCTAAAAAAATAAGGCAATGTGTCTAATTTATACCTTATCTCCAATATATGTGCAGGTTTCCTATCAATGTAGATCTCAACCAACATGTTCTCAAATCAATAAGTCTTCCTAGTAGTTCAACCATCTCAATGGTTCAATATTATTAGAGGTTCAATCCTTAGTAGTTTTTAATGTTGAAAATAATGTGGTTTAGTTTTATGAGTCTTAAACAATGTTTTGATTATGTTACTGTTATATTATGTTAAGTTTAAACAAACAACATGGGTGATAAATGTTTAAAACATTATTATGAAATTACTTTTGATTATATTATCTTACAATAATTAAGCCCTTTTGTGTTTATAAATGAATGGTAATAAAAATACTTTTAATTATATTTATGTTTTAAATTACACTACATTGAGCATCACACTTATATCATCACCCAAATTTATTTGGTCTATTTGGCCGCAGTGGAAGTAGGGTTGCTATCTTGATAACAATTTTCTTTATGGAGCTTCCTGCAAATCAAACATTTGGTCTTGGAAATACTTCCACTTCCTGGGCTAGTATTTCTTTTTTGAAACTCTAACCCCGATACCGGACTTCTCGAATGGTTTAAAGCTTCGTCATTTTCTTTTTTCTCTTCTCAACCATTGTTTCTTATTTTCCTTCCTTATGATGAACTCTTCTTTTCCTTTCTCAATAATCTTTGTAAGTTTCTAACTAAAATTCCTAGACTTTAGTCTTGAGATTCCATCGTAGGACCGTCTCAAACTTGTGTGCCTTTTGCTCTTTAGTGGCGATTACGTATGGGAAAAACCTTGCTAACTCGGTAAACTTTGCTTCACATCTCATGATACTTATGTTCCTTTGTTCCAAAGTCAAGAATTCTACCACTTTCTGATGTTTAACTTCAAGAGGGAAATATTTTTTGTTAAATATCTCCAATAAATGAGTCTATGTCATATTTGGTTCTCTCTCTTTCTCCAGTAACCACCTATCGATACGTTGTCCTTTGAATACATATGTAACATAGACAACCTTTTATTCTTTAGTACATGGGAGTATACTGAAGTTCATTTCCATTTCTAACAACCATGTCTCAGCATCAATAGAATCTCCACCACCTTCAAAAGTAGGCAACTTTAGGTCCTAGAATCGCTTATATAGGAGAGACCTATCACGGTCATCATGAATCTCACCTCCATGTCGTCTCCCATGATTTTGTGGTGCTCACATCTTTTTATATTGACCCTTCATTTGTTTGCCCCTGGTATTAGTTCTACCATCCTCTCAAGCATTCGCTCTACTCGATTTGTTGCCAATTATGCACTTCTAGAGGTTACCATGCCAAACTAAAGTAGAACAAATCACGTGATTCAAATAATCACCTAAGTCTTTATACATTGGGTCTTATGAACATTTTATATCATCTTGTATTGATTTCCTGTTAACTTTATGGGTCACTCATTTCGATGAATTAATCGTGGGTCATTAGACTTATCATTACTAGTTAACCTAGTTCTTCATCTCCCATAGACCACTAAAACCTAAGCTCTGATACCAATCTGTCATAGCCTGTGACCCACCTATCAAGCATTAGGCAGGATCTCAAGCTGTAACTGACCCATTAGGTCGTACTTAATCATACGTCATTAGTCCTATAGAAATTTTGACAACAACAATACCTAGATAACGAAAGCATTGTTCATTAATACATAACCTTCTAATTAGAATTATCTATTACAAGACAAAAACCATCATATGTACTTCAAAGGTAATTACATAGGAGACGATCTTGCAAATGTTCTTATACTTCTTGCTAAACAAAACATAGTTAGGCCTTGATTTGCTATATTCACAAAATTTTATTTATAGATAACTATGACTTCAAGCCCTTGGAACCTTAAGTTCCTTGCTTAGTATTACCTAAAAGGATGGGAAGGGATTGAGGTCAGTTAAACGAAGCTTAGTGAGTAAATTTGTCACTCTATCATGGGTTTCTAAAACCCATAATAATGTAGTTTATAGTCGATAGTAGCATATTTTGTAAGCCAGTTTATTTGAAATATGATAGTGAAACTACTTGGGACATAATTCGACATTTCATGAAAAACAAACATCAACTACTAAAGTAGTAATTGTAACACAAAGAATATTAAACAAAAGATGCCCATCATTTCCATTTAATCCTAGATGGACCGGGCCGACTTAGCATATGTACAAGACACATCATATAGATGGTTTCTCCTAAATAGCATAAAAAGCTCTTATACACATAGGTCAGGTATCATTCTTTGACATGGACCATAGCTTGGGTCATCTAACGTCCCCCGATATAGACCATTGGCATCCAGGAAAACATTTAATATAATAGTCAACACATTTCTTGATTAGACGTTTCCAAACACATGTAAATTTCCAAAACATATGTAAATATATCATAAATAATGATAATGCATAATAATATGCTTGTTTAATCCATTGAAAACATTTATGATAGGAATCATTGGAAACAAACATATTCTTGGCAGTTATAAAACACATTTCAAAAAGCAGAGTAAAAATATACCACATTTTTAAGTTCGGACTTACTCACTTATAGGTCCTATTTCCCCTTCAGTTACTTGTTTCCCATTGTCCTTTGTAGTCCCTATAATCATGGACCAATCATAATTTTTAATTCCTTATTTTACATACATAACTTAACTTAAACTGATGTTTATCTTACAATTTGTAGTCCAAAAAGACCTTATTTTTTAATCCAGAGACTCTAAAAACCCTAAGATATGTTTCTATTTCTCTTAACGATTTACTTGATAGTTCATTCTATCATTAAGGACATAATTGTAATAATAAAAATTAGTGTATCATAAATTTTGGTATTTAATTTTTTAAAATGGACCCCACCGTTGAGTTCAGAACGTCGAAAAAATGGTATAATAATATTTTATGAAAGTTAATTGGCTTTTTATAATTATTTTTAAGAGAAAATATGAAATTATAAATTATGCCAAAAAAGGTGATTGATTTGTAATTACCAGTAAAATTCTCATTGATCCATAACTATTAAAGTCTAATAAGTTGAAATTATCCCAATAAAATTCACTATTTCATAATTTATTTTAATTTAATTCTTTAAACCAAAATTAATTTATCTTAGGGTTATTAAATTACGAATAAGGATAAAGGATATCCTATCTCTTAATTTCAAGGATAACATATCTCAATTTAATTTATACGTGTAACCAGACACTCCTATTCATGTTTCAAAACATAACATTATTCCTAAAACAACATAGCCTTAACCCGTCTTTTAATTAAATGGTGTTTTCCCACTTAATGAGTTAACTCGGTGTGTCACCAAGTCAACTTGGTTCCAATTCAACCTTACTCGACGAGTCAACTCAGCGAATTCGTCGTCTTTCCAGATTTGTTTGTAGAAAGCACAAATTTTCCATAGTCGAATATTATGTTTATTTCATTATGGTTTTCAATTCCAAGTGATTCCTTACCCCATTTAGAGTCATTTAAACTAGAATTTGATCAAGCTAATGGTCTATAGCTCAAGATTTCACAAGAACTATGAGGTTCATACTAGACCTACAATTGCTTAGCAAATGACAATTTCTTAACTATTTTTGATGATTTTTCTTCCTACATTCTTCATTTTCATTACCTTATCGTCCCTCATTCACAAAACAGGATTTGGTGTTAGTTTTTTAGCAGCCCAAAGTTTGAGCTCAAACTAGCAAGTCCCTAAGTAAATCGTCATTTCTCAACCATTTTTCTTGGTTCTTCTTCTTATGTTCAACATTTTTAATACTATTTTGAACCCCATTCACAAAACAAGGTTTTGTGTTAGTTTATTCAGACCTAGTTTAAGCAAGGTCCTTTAATGATGATTTATACGATTGATAGACTTTTCTTACTATTTCTGTCCATTTCTCTACATTAAGAAGCCATAATTTCTACTAAAATAAAAAACAAAATCAAAGTGATTAAGTTTCGTACCTTGTTGATGACATTTGAAAAATTTTCTTCATTTTCCTCGCTCTTCAATTCCTCTCTATCTACTATTTCTCTATTCTTCTTCACATTTTTTGAGCTTTGGAATAGGCTTTCTTTAATATGTTTATAAAAAGTTCCAAAATGAGAAAATTTCCATCTTGCATTCATGTTATTTAGTGAGTGTAATCTTCCATCTTTAACCCAAGGTAGACACCTCACACATGAGGTGTCATTTGCATGCAATAGTCAGCTTCCTAGAAGCTTCCCTCTTAGTGGAGATTTATGGGTCATTTTGTTGTGTGTGTGGGTGAGTGTGTGTTCGTTTTGTATGCTTCATTCATGTCATACATAGCATGTATTCTTGACATCATACATGCTTATTATTTTATTTCAAGAACTTTTTGTTAATATTCATGTATGATTTTACTTAATTGCATTGGCATGTGTAGGGGGCAAGTGGGGGCCATGCCCCCCCCCCAATAAATTTTGATATTGTATTTTTTACCTTTAATTTTGTTAGAATATTTTAGGACTTAGCCCCCCCCCCAAAAAAAAAAAATTTGATATTATATTTTATATCCTTATTTTTGTTATAATACTTTAACAAAATAGGACTTGGCCCTTCTAATTTTTTCTTATATATTCATATGAATTCTCCTAAATTTAATTTCTTCAATTTGGCACTTCCTAACTAAAATTTTTGGATCTGCCACTGCTTAATTGTTTTGATTATTCCTTATAAAATATATAAATATAGGTTTTAAATCTTAACTAAATATATCTGCATTACTAATGCAAGGTTGTAACATTCAAGTTCTAGGTTACTTAAAATAGTATAAAATTCTAAAAACAAGGGTAAATTACGTTTTATAACAATTACACTAACCTCCTCTGAGGTTTCTAAAATTACACTAACTTCACAAACTTTACAAACTAATATACAAATACCTCACTCTAGTCAATTTTTTTTCCTTTTATTTATTTTATTTTTTGCATTTTACTAATTTTGGCCCAATCTGGAGGACAAACATTCTATTTACAAGCTTCTGATACGTAGCTCTAACGTTCTTCAGACTGAACGACATCACTCTATAACAATAGAGATCTCGTTCTGATATGAAGGTTATTTTTTCCTGTTCTGAATGATTCATTTGGATTTGATTCTACCCACAGTAGGTGTCTATGAAACTCATGAGTTCATGACCTACCATAGCATTAACGAGTTGAATCGATTCTAGGAAGAGAAAAACTGTCTTTATGAAAAGCTTTATTTAGGTCAGTATAGTCGACACAAACTCTCCATTTGTCATTCTTCTTCTTTGCGAGAATTGTATTGGTAAGCCATTCAAGGTAAAAACACCTCCCTTATCATTTCAGTATCAAGCAACCTCTGGACTTCTTCATTGATGATTTTGTGACGTTCAAGAGCGAATGTCCTCCTCTTTTGTCTTACTAGATAATGGTTTGAATCTTTCGTTAGCTTATGAGAAATGAATTCGGGATCTATTCCCTCCAAATCTCTGGTTTCCCAAGAAAATACTGAAAGGTTAGCCTTCAAGAATTTAACAATCTCATTTTACTCTGAAGGAGATAGAGCTGAGTCAATGTGCAAGTATTTTTCATCTTTTTCAGTGTTGACTGAGCACTTTGATAAACTCCTTCATTGGTTTGATCGCACTGTCCCTTCCTCTAGGACTTAGTGGCTCGTCAATCTCAGAAATACATTATTCTGCCTCATAAAGCTTGGGAGATAAGGAGTTTTCCCTTTCATGAGAGTATTGTAATTGTTATTTAGAAGGTCTTTCTTTTAGTGCGAGGGCATGACATTCCCGGGTAGTGGACTGACAGTCCTTGATGGTGAGAACTTTGCTATAGGGGATATATTTCATGCATTGATGGAGGGTTGAAGTAATTGTCCCCATATGGTGAATCTAAGGTCTCTCAATATAAACATTATAAAGAGATTTAGTATATAGAACCGTGTATTCAAATATCAGAATCTTCTGGTCATCTCCCTCTCCTACCATGATTGGTAAGTCAATTTTGCCTACAGAAAAACTGAGACTCCCGTTGAATAAGTTAATGCACTATCAATATCACAGTATCACATCACTTAAATGCAAAATTTATGATAAAAATGCAATAATACTTATATTTCAAATTTTAGTATCAAATTTTTCATTTCAAATCATATAAAATTATATTATTAATGATTATTTATATATATTATAAATATATTTTTTAATAATCTATGCTACCTTATTTGAAATTGAAAATTCTAATATAAGAATTAAGTACATCAGCATTAGTCATTTGAAAGACATCATTTTCCTTATTAATTACAGTCAAAGAAACTCATTTAATACCCTGTCCCAAAAAAGCGGCGAATTCAAGCTTTTTCTCTTTCCTTACCTGAGGACGTGATTATTATTATTGTTACAATAGCTATCAATGCGGTGCTGCACTTACAGCTCAATAGTCAACGCGCTTCCTAGCCCAATGCTTTTTTGTTCTTTTTGTCATCTTTAGCTTTATCTCTCTGACCTTATCATGCACAGTGCATGCTATCATACGCTGTCCATTTGCTAGGATTGGATGAAGGCGCCCTCATACGCTCTTATCATGAACCCCTCTCTGTCATCTATGTATATTTTTTACTATTTACTTTTATGAAATATTTGAGTGCATTGTGTAGGCCCTATTTGTGTAATTTGTAAAAGTGCTTTACCCAGGTGCTGTGATTGTGAAGCGAGTTCACGTTAAGCGTTGAACCTGCTCACAATATATTTCCTCTCTTCAATATTTTAGTATTTGATTTCAATGGAAGAAACCTCTGGGTGCGCAGGATAAGGACGTAAAGACACTCTCTCGAGTTCCTCTTTTATATCCTCCGTCATCACCACCTCCGCATATATTGACTTTTTAGATTCTGATAGTGATCGACTCACAACCCCTGAAATTTCAATCCTGACGTTCTCTGAGCCTAAATCCATGGAGGGACTGCCCTCTGGTTATCGTCCCAACGTCGGTGTCTGTCTCATTAACTCTGATAATCAGGTAGCTCCTCCATTTTCTCTGCAAAATTCAGTATTTTTTTTTCTTTGATCGACCTGGAAGATTGATAAGCCAGCCTTATAATTTGTTCGTAGATTGTAGTTAACTCTGTTCTTACTCTGTTATGTCTTGTTTATATTATGAAGATCAGTGTAGAATTTGCATGTAGTGAACTAAAATTTGTGTCTCCATGTGGAGGCCTTAATTGACTTATAAGCCCTTTGAATTTTTGTTCTATTTGTAGTTATGTTCATTTTGTTTTCTTTGTTGACTTTGCGTGAAGTCCTTACTTGATTTATTAAATTTCCTTTAAATCGAAAAGAAATATGGGCAAATGATAGTTATCAAATTGAAACTGGAAGACCATGAATTGAATATTCGCACCAACAAGCTCGAGCTTGGTTAATACCTCCTCCACCTCTCCATATGAGAGGTTGAGGGTTCAAACAAAAGTGTGTGCGCCTATAAAAAAAAAAAGAAGAAGAATTGAATATTTGCAAAATTAACTGAGAAAATAAACTGACTATTTTATAATCTAGCAGTTTTTTTTTTTTTTTTTGCATTAATTGTTTTAGTTCTTATGTTATTCTAATCAATTTTAAAGAAATTTGGGCTGCTTGGTTCAATGATTAGTTGCTCAAGACCCTCTGATCGACTGTTGCTCGTCAGAAAAATAGATTTGAGGCCCAGGAAACTAATAGCTGGTTATTTGCAACTGGGAAAAAAAATAGAGACATTACAATAAAATACATGAATATAAATCAAATTGCAGTGGAGTTGTGTCTACTTATAGTTTACCCCTTTATCTTTCATTTTCAGAAAGAAAAAAAAAAAAACTTGGAAAGTTTGGCCACTTTGAATGTTAAAAATGTGTCCGTGTTGTTAAACTGTTTTACATATAATTTTTCTTCTTATTTTTGGAAAGTTCATTCAAAGCTGATGTGAACAAAATTTATAGAAGATTTTAGAATGATCACATTAGTACTATCAAATTTCTTTCAAACTGTTGGATAGACACAATTCAGGTGGAGTATTGGTACCTTTTGTCTTGAAAATTGGATCTCATGATGCAAAATGGTGTATTTCTGCAACTTAGATGCATGCTACATATAGGTTTTTTTTCCTTTCATACATTTATTACTCAATTTTATGAGTAGGTTTCTTTCCGTGCAGAAGGGGGGGGGGGGGGGAAGGGGGGTTGTCCCAATTTAATAGCCTGGGTTGTGTGAATTTGTGGAAGAAGTGGTAACCCTTTGTGATTTACCTGCAGGTTTTCGTGGCTTCCAAATTGAATGTTCCAGGAGCATGGCAGATGCCCCAGGTGATGCCAGCAAATGAACCTTTAGCTCTGAATATATCATTGATTCCCATGATTTAGGGCATGAGATTAATAACCAGCTTTGCCTATGAGACTGTTCCAATCGTGTAGTGTTCTTAACCAACTGATAAACTTAGTCACTGTGACCAAGTGATAGTATGAAAACTTATGACCTATATTAACCTCCGCCTCTTAACTGAATTCTGTTGATACTTGGGACATGGTTTTAGGTGTGAGCCATCTGGGTCTTGCACTAAAGGTGTCAATCTGCCCATCCCCTTCCCTGTATTAGCAATTTTCAAATTTCAACACAAGGAGGCTTTGCTGTGTGGCTAAAGGACCCTTTACTGTTCCGAGATAATAAGGCTGTCATCTGGAAGACATCCACCACCAGTTGAATTTGGGACTTGTGTGGATAAACATCTACCACCTGGATTATCCAGTGTATGTCCAACTCATATTTGCTATGGATTCTCCACATTGACTGTCCTTGTGGTGGAAAATTTTTGTGATATAGATTACTTGGCCTAACGGAAAATTTTCTTCATGTTATTTAGTATATTACATCTCTGTTCTTTTTTTCATTGCTCGTGTATGCCATTTCATGGAAAATTTACCACATGTATATTATTCACTTGTAATTTGATATCCCAGGTTTAGATAAAGCTCAGTATGTGCTCTTCTAGATGCCCGGGGTGATGAAGGGGGCTATTCTGTTTAAATTGAGTTCTCTTTGGCCAGCCTTGGGTTTATTTTGATTTGGGTGATTAACGTGATAAAAAATTCTTTTTCATTTTGTATATCTCATTCGAAGTATTTTTGCACCATGTTATAGTAGAGAATGAGCTATCTTAGACATTGTGTTGCATTACTTTACTAAATGATCATTTTCTTTTTGAGCTTTTACCTCTATTAAGCTCATTCTTTTTGCATAGTCAACATATTTCATCTAGTCTTGATAGGCCATATTCTGAACTGTCAATGTTAGGGTGGTATTGAAGATGGTGAAGAGCCAGAGTCTGCAGCTCTTAGGGAATTGCAAGAGGAGACTGGAATAGTATCTGTTGAAATAATTGCCGAGGTTGGTCTAAAATTAAAATTCTACCATGCTCCATTTTATGTTTTTGTTGTAACGACATGCATATTCAGTGTGTGGCGCACACTACTGTGTCCGCGATGTGATGATACTCTCTCTCTCTCTCTCTATGTATATATATATTAAGGTCTAATTACTTACTCTATGTCGATGAACTTGCTACTGTAGACTGAAGTTTTAACTTATATTCGTGCATTTTTGGAGTTCTGTTAAGGAAAAAAGATGGAAAAGATACATGATTCATCACTCAAGAGTGGTTTTTTGAATAATAGTATAGAACTGTGGGTTATGAGGATGTCCATGTTTTTATTTCCATGTCACAGGATCAAAATGTGAACTCCCGGTTCGTGTGCCAAACCACACCGGGGGGGAGGGGGGGGGCTTGTTTATGATAAAGGATACAATGTGTTTATCAATAGTTTGTGGCATGATAGTATAAAACTGCAGATTATGAGGTTGCTGTGCATTTATTTTGACATATGTTCTTGAAATGTGAACTCTTGACTCATGTGCCCAAAAACAAGAGGGAATTTGGGTCAAGACTTAAATATGATAACAGCATATGTTGCCTCCATTTGTGCCTTTTTCTAGTAACTATTGGACATTAAATTTTAAAATCATTGTGATGAAATTAGTAGTTGTATTCAACTTGACTGTAATATAGTGGAACAAAAATCTGGTCTTGAAATGTTACTTTTTGAATTATATTAAGTAGGGTTGAGGTGTCAACAATTTTTTCCTCATACCCAAAATAAGGTTGTGAATCGACAGGTTCCAAAGTGGTTGACTTATGACTTTCCACCACCAGTGAAGGCCAAAGTGAATCGTCTGTGGGGAGGTGAATGGCATGGGCAGGCACAAAAGTGGTGTGTGCTCTTTTTCTTTCTTTCCTTAAACCATAATATTTTTTTTTTTGATAAGTGTCCTTAAACCATAATAGAAAGGTGCCTATTGATTATTTGGCACTGAATCAGATCATCTTTTAAAACTTACTGAATAGCTGCCAACTGTGTAAAATATATCAAGCATTTTGTTTACTGGATTCATGTGATGTTCAACGTGATTGTATCATTTCAATCTCGGTGAAAACACATGAAATGCTCAACTAACTTCTGCTTTTTATTACTTTCTTTGCATCCTCATTTTCACACAAGAAACTTCAGTCAGATCCTGTATATATATAAAAAAAATTATCAAACTTTTTCCTGGAGAAACTTGCTGACTGTATCGGTTACCTGGACAAGAACCCATGCACATTTCATGTTTTGGGGATTTTCATGTCTGCTAGCCATTTGGAGGATGTGTGTGTGTGTGTTTGTTTTAGTTATATCCCCTAATTTGTTTGTATTCAAAAGTAAATTAACTAATGCTCTATCTCTGCTATGTAAATCTGCTTATATGCTTGGTTTAGTGATTTATATTTACTAGAATGGGTATGTGTATTTATATAAATATTTGTTTTATATAAATTCAAGATCCACTTATATGCTTGTTTAGTGTTTTATATTTAGTAGAACAAAATGTTTCCATCAATTTTGAGAGTATTGGAGGAATCATATTCTGTTTGATTTATAGCTTGAATTGTGTTACTTTGATGCCATTCTTAATGAAAAGCATGCTCAGACATGTCTGGACAGGTAACTTCATATGTTATGAAATATTTTATAAGACCAGCTAGTCCATCGAAAGAATCTTGAGGTAGTTATAGCAGAAATCTGCAATCAAACCCTAACTACATTGGGGAGGGCTACCCTCCATTTTGTTCTGCGTGGCCAATATATTTATCAATACATGTGTAATGAGTGTACTAGTTTGATAATAATAGAATGAGTCAATGAGTTTATAGGTAGCGTCCGCAGGGTTGTTGTATTTATGTTATTTCAATGCAATAGTTGTCCCCTTAGTGGGTTGCTATTAACATTCTTTTATTGAGGGGAAGTCATGCTCATTGCTTCATGTAAAAAATTTTGCAATTAAAGGTCGTGGGCCTGTATGGGCTGACCTGCAAACTAAAGGCAAGACAGGTATAACTACAACACCCCTATTCCAAACCACCACACCCCTGCCCCCCTTCATTCCCTTTTTTTTTGTTTGGGGGGGGGGGGGTGTTCAAGCTGATGGTTGGAAAGGTACAACCTGGACTAGTTAGTTGACCAGCAACTGAGTTAGTTGCATATCACTGTTCTCCATAGTTTTTGCTTCCCTTCACATGGAATTTAAGGACCTTGTTTGGTGTCACTGTGATGGAAAAGGAACCATGATCCAGTGAACATGCATTGGACTAGTTCAAATATCCTACAACTTTATCTATTGGTTCACATTTAGCAAGATAGTAAGGTCATTTAGAAAATATAGTCCGGAATAGATTGATTTTTAAGGCATACCAAGTTTGAATGTCCAACAGAAAATCAATACCTTTGATGATCTTTGAAGAAAATATTAAGTAACAGCATCCTATTTTGATTTGTTCAAGATCAAAATTTAGATTTATTGACTCAAGAAAATTCATGTTTTTTGTTTTAATGCATCCTAAATCCTGAGTCCTGATAATAGTTTGAAATATCCTTTCATGATGTTGTAGCTATCATATGGTGAAACCTCAAAGAATGGTTTAATGTTCAGACTAAAAATAGAGCAACTTTTCTTGGTGGAAATTTAATATTTTTTAGTTTCTGAAAAAATGATATTAGTGAGAATGGTTTCTAATCTTTAGGAATTGATAATCCCCTTCTTTTCTCCTTGAAATGATTAAATGGTCTTTAAGTTTTATGAATGTTTAGTTTTGGCTTGACCCTTTTCTATATCCATGTAAGAAAGTTGTACAAGTTAGCATAGCCCTTTTTATTCCAGGGACAATTTAATTAATTATCCAAGTAAAATTCTTGGCTCAAGGAATCCATCCCTGGACGCATAAGTAAACAGAGCCCCCAGGAGTATGGCTCACAATACTATCGTTGGTTCCAATTTATAGCGCATTTGGGTTTATACGTTGTCAGGCTCGCCAACAATGTCATTATTGGTTCCAAATTTTAAGACATTTAAGTTTGTATGTTGTCAAGCTTGCCAACATTCTTCAATTTTTTCTACTGTAGTGAACTGTTGGCATAACTTTATACTAGCATATCTAATGCAGTGGAATTGACTGCCTTTGGCTTATGTATAAATTATAATTATATTCTTAAACTTTCTGCAATTAGAAGTCTAAGGCTCTGAACTAATCGAATTTCCTGTTAAAAAATGAAATAATGGACAGGTTCCTTGCAAGATCAACAAAAGATGACAGTGAAGTCAACTTAGCAAGTGGCCAAGCAGACCCAGAATTCTCAGAGTGGAAATGGGCAAGCCCTGAAGAAGTCATTGAGCAGGTATGCTACGAAGTTCCTTCCGAAATGATTTCAAATTTGTCGATATGATTGTTTGCAAGGCTTAATAGGACATCGAATTATGACTGATAACAGGCAGTGGACTACAAGAGGCCAACTTATGAAGAAGTTTTGAGAACCTTCGGGCCTTATTTCACTGACAGTGGCAGCTTTAAATGCCAATCTGCAAAATGGTGAATGTGGGCTTTGTGATTTGTAGCTCTTTCCATGTTTCTCATTCACTCAACTCATAAATTTGGAATGTAGAATTTTTGCTTTGCTCTTTTGTAAATGGATATGGCAGTTAAAACGTTCAAATTTTTAGGTGGCTACTTAATTGTAGTAAGATGCTTGCGGAATATTTCAAACCTTTCTTCATTATTATTGTTTTCCCACCCAAAGGAACAAAGGTAGGAGTGTATGAAAGAACAAAAGGAAGTAAGAACTGATTCTATGGCTATGTGGACTGTTTCTGTTTGCCGAGGGATGTTGTTGAACTGTTGCTTGCAGATCAGGGAGGTTATATTCATGCTACTACTAAATTATTAAAGGGCAAATATTATTGTGTGCTCGAGTTTATACGGGGCAAAAAAAAAAAAAAATTATTGGATAGTGTCAATCACTTCGTCCTTAGATTTTAGACTATCTAGCAATTAAAACATTTTGTCCCGGGAAAGTAAAATATCCAGCCCCGAATACAAAGAAAAAATAAATGGGATGAGAATGGGGGAACTACTAAAACCAGTCACAGATTCGGGACGGAGATGGGAAAAAGATATCTCCATCTCGCCTCAATTATATATTTAAATTACATAAATATCTTTTAACTTAATTCATTCAAACAATTGATTTTAAATTCAATGTTTAATTTCTCAAACAAATGAAATAAATTAACCTGTTAGACATACATTTTATCTTGTGTAATATGATGCTAAAAAGCAAATTATAACAATCAAAATAAGTTTCATGTCTACTTTTTTCTATCTCATTTTTACTTCAGGATGAGAAAGTAAAAAAGGTAGAACAAAAATGGAAGAACATATTTTAACAATTGATAAATTATTTTGTAGTCCGTAATATATATTTTTAACGGTGAGATAATGTGTCACGTGTATATAATGTACACGTGACACATTACCTCATAAGAATATAATGTACACGTGACACATATCTCCTAATAACGTTCTAAAAGCACGAGTTTTGTTCATGAATTTTTTTAGATCTTCAATCTTTGAACCACACACTTATCAATTTTACTAGCATTTTCAATGGTGAATTAAAATTTTACTCAAATTTAAATTAGAATTTAAGTAAAAATTAAATTTGAGTATCTTGTTCTCTAATAATTACTTAAATTTAAATTTATAAATAATTTTATACTGATTTAAACTTATATTTGAATAAAATTCTATATGAATTTGAATTTGAGATTCAATAATTATTAAATTTTTTTATAAATTTTAACATAAATTTAAATTTGAGTCACAATTTGAATCACACCACTTACCACTTAGAACGTTCTATGAAATGTAAACAGGACAGTTGTTAGAATGTTCTAAGAAATGTAAACAGGACAACAACTGTCAAGCATGTAGAATCCAATGACATTAACATGTCCAAGATCAGATGGTTAGCAATCTTCAGGTCCTTCCAACTCTCGCTCTATTCTGTTCGCCCCCAACTATGGAGCACAAACCACCTGAATCAGAAAACCCTCACGACACGGCCAACATTACTCTTCCCAACCCCATTACCACCGACGAATCTGACCTTCACAGACAGCAACGGCTCATGGACAACTTCAGAGCAGTTGTCCTGAAAATGGCACGCTCTGACCCAGCCAAACCACTCACGGCGGCCAGAAGAAGCCTCATCGAGAACCGCCTCCGCGAGTTCTTCTCCGACACTCACACTCCCGATCATCCCTCCTACTCTGCGGTTATTCTCTTTCCACAATCTCAACTATTTCTTCGGTTCTGTAACTATATTTAGGCTTGCAGTGTACTCAAAGGGTGATTGTGAAGTTGGAGCAATTTTTTGACCCATTAAGACTCTGTTTGGGTGGAGGGAAGTGGAGAAAAATGGAGGGAAGGATAGAAGATAATTGGGACCTTGTTTTGACGGTCTTTTGAGGAGGAAATGGAGGGAAATGATTTTTTCCCCTCTCAAGCCACACCATATTTTTATGGAAGGAAATGGAGGGAAAATAAAATGAGTTCTGATCTTGTGTTTGGTACCAAGGAATTGGAGGCAAATTAGTTCAAATTTTAGACTAATTTGCCTTCAATTCTAACCAATTCCAATTTTAAGGCCCCAATTCTGCATTACCAAACATAGGGTGACTACTAATTTAGTTTAACATTTTCCAACATTTGATTGTTTCTTTACGTCGGATGCACGATACACTTAAAATCATGTGTGTATATGTGTGTGTTTATGCCGAGTGTTTATGTTGAGTGTATGTGTGTCTCTGTGCATGAGAGCAAAGTGTCTGTGAACTAGGGCAAACCCATGCTTGTTAATTTAAGATAACATTTAGGGAAAATGTTGGAATTGGTTAAATTGAAAATTCTGAGATCTGCAATGCCATATAAGGGGGCAAAAGGCATAATTGATTAAATTTTAAACTTCTACCGCTTGTTTGGATGGGATGATTTGGAGGGAAAAGAAAAGATTCAACTGGAGTGATAGTACTTTTTCTCATTTGGTTGTTTATGATGGAGGGAAAAAAATTAGGAGAAAAAGTTTGAGGGATTATGCTTGCTTCTCCAATCTCTCTAAAAGTGGAGAGATTTGGAGAGAAAAGAAAGTTGATTCAATGAAATTTTTTAAAATACCAAAAATGCACTTAAATGCATGAGTTAAAAATTAGGGCAATTGTCAAATAGTTTTTATATATATATATATATATATATATATTCCTTTGTTTTCCTTTTTTTGTGGACTATTCAAATAAGAAATAATGATTTTTTTTTTCATTTATCTCATAAACATTCAAATAAGGTGAAAATGAATATTTTTTTTCTTCTCTTTTAAATTATCCTTTCTTTTCTTTTCTTTCCAAATTTTCCGAACAAGTTGTTAGTCATGATACACCATCATTCTTATTTTTTTGAAAATTGAAATATTACAAAATTAGGTTGGAATTTGAGGTGCAGGAATAGGAATGGGAACAACGAGGCAGGTTTCCCCTCCTCGACCCTGCCCCTGCCCTTGCTTATACCGCCCCACCCTGTCTAAGAGCCCCCGCCGCTGACCCCATTAATATTGCCTGTCCTTGACCTGCCCCGCCAAACCTGCTTGGGTTTTTAAATGCCTACCCTGATCCGTTTATGATCACCCCGAACCCATCCCATTAGGGGGCGGGGCAATTTGCCATCCCTATTCAGGAAGGTCCTATATGATTTTTTTTTCTTTTCTGGGTGTGTATATTTATGTTTCTGTTCGTATGTATATGGGTATGTAAATTGTTTTGTTTGTGTTGTGTGTATCGATTTGATGAAGCTAATTGTTTCGTGTTTCTTCTCCCTTTTTGGGTATATGTATGTTGTTGTTTGTATGTAAATGTGTATGTAAATTGATTTGTTTGTTTGTGTTGTGTGTGTATTGATTTGATGAAGCTCTGATTTTATGTGGTGCAGATGATACACGAGGCAATTGGAAAGTTGAATGAGGAGGGGGGTTCTAGTGAGGAGTCAATATCGAAGTTTATTAGAAAGGAGTATGATGATTTGCCGTGGGCTCACTCCACTTTACTGAAGCATCATTTGAGTAAGCTTTGTGTGTGTGGTGAGATAGTTGTGACTTGGAATAATCACTATTTGCTTGCTGATGCAGTCACTAACCAAAAACCTAGTCCTATTTTTAGCCTCAGCCCTAGCCCCAGCCTCAGTCCTAGTCCTAGCCCTAGCTCTAGCCCCAGCCCTGAGAGGGAGAAACTGAAAAGTAAGTGGGGGAGATGGAGGGGAAGGGGAAGGGGAAGGGGAAGGGGAAGGGGGAGGGGGAGGGGACGGGGTAGATCAAGTAACCAAAAACCCAGCCCTAGTTTTTACCTCAGCCCTAGCCCCAGCCTCAGTCCTAGCCCTAGCCCTAGCCCTGAGAGGGAGCAACTGAAAAGTAAGTGGGGGAAGGGGAGGGGGAGATGCAGGGGAAGGGGGAGGGGACGGGGTAGGCCACGCAAAAAAGATGAGATTGAAGTAGTATGTGAGCTGAAAGGAGAACAAATGGAAGTGAATGAAGAACAGAACCTTAGCCTCGGGCCTGGCCTCAGTCCTAGTCCACAGAGGAAGGGGTGGGGGCGGGGGCGGGGGCGGGGGAGGGGGAGGGGCAGGCCACGTAAGAAAAATGAGATTGAACTAATATGTCAGCTAAAAGAAGAACAAATGGATATGATTAAAGAACAGTTCCCTACCCTCAGCCCTATTGTCAGTTCTATTCCTAGCTGTAGTTCTAAGAGGGAGCAGCTGGAAGGCAAGCAGGGGCGGGGGCGGGGACGGGGACGGGGACGGGGTAGGCCGCGTAAGAAAGATGAGATTGAAGAAGTATATCAACAGAGAGAAGAACCAATGGAAGTGATTGAAGAGCATAATCAAGCAATAGAAGATCAACTTGCAGTGGTTGACAGACAACATGAAATGATAGAAGAGCAAACTGAAGTGGTTAAAGAAAAAAATCAAGCAATGGGAATGCAAATTGAAGTGGTTGAACAACACAATCAACCAAAAGAAGGAGAAGATGAAGTGATTGAAGAGCAAAATCAATTACAAGAACAACAAATTGAAATGATGGAAGAATTAAATCAAGTAGAAGAACAACATAATGAAGTGACTGAAGAGCAAAATGAAGTACAGTGAACATCAAATCAAAATGATGGAAGAATTAAATCAAGTAGAAGAACAAGATAATGTAGTGATTGAAAGTGAATGGCAAGAGCAAGACGGAGTTTGTGCAGAACATAATCAACAACAAGAACAAGTGAATGGAGTTAATGAAGGACAGAATCAATCAGAACAACAATATGATATGACTGAAGAACAAAATGAGCCACAAGAACAACAAATTGATGTGATTGAAGTGAAAAATCAGCCAGTGAAACACCAAAAAGGAGTGGCTGCACAACAAGATCAGCAACAAGAAGTTGAAGTGGCTGAAGAGCAAAATCAACAAGAAGTGCAACAAAGTGAAGCTAGTGAAGGACAAGATCAACAAGGACAATCTAATGAGGTGAGAAGAGAGATATTGCAATCATGTGGTGATGGTGATATTGGTGTTGTTGATGACTTAAGGGTTCTGCCTGGTGAATTTCCTGGGCCAATAATGAAGGAGGAAAAGAAAGAATTTTCAGAGAAGGCTGAAGAGCAGCGAATAAAAAATCCTATTGGAGAGGGCAAACTTTTTGATATTTATGGTTTGAGGGCACAACAGCAACCAGAGTTTCCATGTCCAGCAAGGTCTTCAGAACTGAAACCAATAGATGATCAGGCTCAGCAGCAGCAGCAGGTACAGGGGAAGTCAGAGGGTAGACAATTACGGCCTCGCCCTCCCAAAGCTGAACCAACTAGAGGTACAACTGTGGCTGCATTACTGTCCTTGCAGCGTCAGCATGAGAAGCAGCAGCAACAGTTAGAGTGCCAACACCAAGGGTGGTCTTCCCGACCAAAACCAGATAATGATACATCTGTGGGGGAATTGTTGCGTTCTGGTCGTCAGCACCAACATCAGCAGCCAGCAAAGCGAGGACGAGGGAGGCCTCCCAAGCTTCAAGGCGGTGGAAGACTTCCTCAGCAGCAGCAGTTGGAGCAAACAAAGCGTCGAGGCCGGGGGAGGCCCCCTAAGCCCAAACCATCTATTCATACAAATATGGAAACTCACAAAACCTGCAGTGGTCCAAGTGTCGAGATAGGGGAAGGTTGCTAAAGCTGGGCTAAGGAATTCAATGACAGCATCAATTGTGGTAATTACAGTTTTGTAATTTTTTTGTAGTAGCATCAGCACAATATCTGCAGTAGTATCCAATATATGTGTAGTATAGCTCTTATATACCTTGTGTGTGTTTGTGGCTTGCACCCCTTCTGCCTTCGGTGTGTTGTTTATGATACATTTTACACACACACAGAGACAGAGATAGATAGAGTGTGATTCGTTTGGCCGTTTGGGATTGAGATAAGCTGGTTTTTAATATAGCACAATGAGCTTCTTTCTTGGAGCCTATAGGACCCCTGAGCCATACAGCCCACTCTTATTGGATTTCAATGCTGATTTATTTGGTGAGATAGAATTTATTGGATTACCAAGCTTGACACGCCTGCAGGTGACAAGGTAACAAGTGTCCCATTTATTAGGTAATCATGTCGTTCTTGAGTAGGAAATATGGTACGCCGAACACTATTCCTAGACCCAAACAGGAGGTAAACCTGAGATCAACATGAAACCATTGCCTTAAAAGTTAGGCTAAGATGACTTTGTGACTGTATAGTTTGAACCCATTCTATTTAGCTTGATCTCGTTCATGTGGTGTGCTTCATTGGACTGAGTAACAATTGCTGCAATCCTTAAGGAGAAGCACGTAGGATTGTTAGATCTGGCTGAACTCGAAAGGGTTCCCTAACTTCGTAAGAGGAATGTTAGACAAAGGGTTTCCTAACTTAATAAAAAGATTTATCTCCACATGTATTATACTAGGTTGAGCTGAATGAGCAGTTCCTTGGGGTTGTGCCCTCTTTCTTATGGTTGTATCAAACTAAAGAAAATTCATGAGACTTCCTTGATTGTGCGCAAAACTATGGTTAAGAAACTATTTTGCCCTAAAGTGGGTGAGTTGAAGTTTAAACAAGGTGTGACGAATTGAGCCAATGTAGGCTCCTTATTCCATTGACACAAACTTATTCTCTTAAAGAAATACTTAAGGATCTGGGGATGGGGAACCTTGACCATGAGATATTTTAGGTTATGTGATTTGGAGGTTACGGTTCTGGATTCACTAGAGTGCCTTGAGGTTCTTGAGTTTGGCTCACTCTAGTCCTTCTAGAACATGCAAGAATCTTCTATTGTCTTCTATATACGTGGAGCTTTGGCCTTAATTGTTGCTAGAACCTGAAGGTTTAGCGCATGCCTTGGCCGCTATAAATAGTAGTGCTCCACAGAGAAGTGTACTAGAGGAAGAAGATGACACTTGCCCATTACTGTATCGAAGTATTATGTGCATCCTTCGAGGTACTCTAGTTCCTCTTCTAAACTGCCATCACTTTCATCCTGGCCACATCGCCTCAATGACCCAATGAGTATTCCTATGTGCAACATCCATTCTAGTATGAACTATCTACTTTAGTCACCATTATTTACATTTTGGGAACTCCGCTGTTCACGAAGGATGTCTCATGTCTTGCGAAGTTGTGTTCATGTTGGCAAGCAATCCCAAGAAAAGGATCAGTGTAATTATTTTAAGACACGAAACCAGCATCACTAGTTGTCCCCATCTCTCCCCCATCTCTTCATTGATACAAGTAGAGACCATCTCTCCCCCATCTCTTCATCTAATACATCATACATCATCAGTTGCTGCAACTACCCGATAGATCGTCTCAGATCTCACCGCCCCGTCCATACAAAACACCATAACATAACTGTATGAAACGAGGTAAGTTGATTGTTGTTGACATGTGAGAGACGTTGGATTCGATGACTTTGATCGTGGTCGAAGAAGTCGTCCTCTTCACAGTATACGAGATCCATTGATGAGAAATCTAGGGTTTTGGAGACAATATATTTAAGGCGGGGCATAGTAGAAAGAAAAAGTTGTTTGATTTGTAGAGAGAGCAGTGGAAGGTTTCAATTTGCATCTAGGGTTAGGGTTTGAGAGTTGTGCAATGACCATTTTTAATGGAATAACTAATAGGTGGTGTTTAGCGTTAGGGTTTGAGACCAACTTAAGGAAATTGGTAGACCACTAACACGGTATACTATTGTGAGTCCTATCACCTATGAAGGGAAAACTAGTGTGACGAAAACAGAACCAAGATTGACTGGTACGTTTTGCTATTCATTGATCTTCTTTACACTAGTTTTGTTTTGATAAATTTTTTCCATCCTAGGTCGTTACATTCACATTTTGTATAACACTACCCTAGAATGAAAATGACGAGATTTTGGTAATAGTGATTTGTTTGCAATAAACAGAAATAATTTTTTATCTCGTCTTAAAAATCTTCTTGATTATTTCTTGCTATAAATTTTAGTAATTAGTTAATTTGTGAGTTCAGTTTTGTTTGCTTTAGATTATTTTATGGGTTCGTATTCTTGTCGTTTCATCTATTAGGGCTTCAAGATTGGGCACGGGCAAACCCAGTAAATTTGAACTTGAGTTTGGGCTTGGGATAGGCTCAGGTTAGAACTCGGGCTGAGCTTGGACCAGCCTCAAGCCTGGCCCACCCGAGTTGCACACCAAATGAATTATTTTTTCCCTTTCCTTAAATCTTTTATCCGCAGTCATTAAATAATGTCTCTGTCTCCTTTGAACTAATGATTTTCTTATTTGCTTGAATAACTATTGGAAAAGATATTGCATAAATTGAATTAGTGATCTTTGTATATTATTTTACTAAAAGAAAAGTGTTAAATCGTTAACTCATCTAAAAGCTTAAGCTGCTAAAGAAGGTGTAACTTAAGTGTTTAAATTTTTCAACACGCCTCCTCACACATGACTAGACTCCCACCAAGAGTGGACCAACACGTGCATCAATTATAATTATCAGGGTGATGGAGAGGTTCAAACTCAGGACCGTTGCCTACTTTGCTCTAATACCATGTTAAATCATCAATTCATCTAAAAGCTTAAGAGGGTGTAACGTAAGTATTTAAATCCTTTTAACAAGAAGTTTATTCAATTTGAGAGGACTGGATATCATATTTTGACAAAGCGAGCATTTTTCATCACCCACGAGGGATGGAAATTTGTGCATCTAAGGTGTGCTTCATGCGCATGTGGAACCCACCACGCATGCAACAAACCAACAGGTAGATGCGCGAATTTCCGACACTCGCGAGTGTCGTTAGCATTTCTCTTTGGCAAATGTCATCCTGTTTTTTGAAGTTGGTGGTTGTAAAGAAACCATTCATGCTTCTTGTTGAATAGTTGGTAACTCAGTTACTTGGTTGCAGATTGAATTGATCTCCATGATTTTTGGTTTTTCTCACATGGAGTTAAGAGAATTTGTTTATGCCAAGTAATTTTTCTTATATACTCCTGAGTTATTATCTCTACAGAACGGGTATAAACTCGGCACTGGAGTGGGTATGAAGCATGATCCCACAGACATGCATTGAGTTGATGTAAATCCAACAACTGCACTTGGTAATTCACACTTTAGAAGACTGTCAGGTTCTAGATCTAGACAAACAGTCAAGACTACATTGATTTTAGGACCAAATAAGTTGGAATATATGATATAGAATGTTCACTAACTTGCAAAACTTTGATGAAGATGTAGGAAATTTCAAAAATCTCTTTTGATATGCTCAAGATTGGAATTTAGAATTATTGGTTTTGGGTAGTGTCTTAATATGTAGTAAAACCCCACTGATTGGTGGGAACCGCCTTTAATCATGTTATGGCTCTCACAAGCTGTGAAACCCAAGGGGAAGTTCTTTATTTTAATGTTCAAACAGACTGAGAAGAGGTAACTGCCGTTACTGGAAATCTTCCATTTTCTGCTTAAAAAATTGGGTACTAATGATGATGATTTCTACTTGGATTACTAAAGCTGGATAGAGAATGTCCTTTAAATTCCGGCCTCGTTTGAATGGATGGAATGGCAAGACAGAGTGGGAATATGGTATGTCCATTTTATTCCATAGTTTGCGACTTTTTTGAGACTGAAAGTGATTCCTGATCAGTCATTGGTGGAATGACTTTACCTAATTAAGTGAGTATCTCAAATTTACAAACCAAATCCCTTTGTTATTGGCTCTTGCTCTCTTTCATGCTCTCCTTTGCAGCTGTTCTCTTATTGTGATCTGCGAGTTATAACAGGTACCCATCTTTCTTTCTTTTTTGTCTCTGAGATTATGCTAAAGGATTCACAGGAGTCTGGTTATGATATGGAATAATGAGCTGTTTATGTTTTCATGTTGATAACCTATTACTATATATATAAACATACTGCTATATGACAATGATAAATTTACGACTGCTACATGATTGTGACTTACTGCAATTTATTAAATTTTTCGTGGGCTGGCTTAGGTTATGTGATAAAAGACAGTGGGGGTGTTGTGAAAGCAACAGCAGCAATTTTTCAAGAGGAGTGTAGCCCTCAATAGGCAGAAGCTTAGGCATTGGTTGCGGCTCTACGATAAGTAGTGGACAAGTGCATTTTGTTTTGTTCTTGGAAGATGGCACTTCTTGATCTTTTGGCTTGCTCTTATAATTCTTGTAGTTGTTATAGGTGCTGTTGTTGTGGATTATTTTTTTTTGTTGTTAAATCGGCTTTTATGGTGTAATATTGTAAAGAGTTAAACTAGCTTTCAGATGTAGATTACGACTGGAATGGCCTTAACATGGGAAGATAGTTTTCATCTCAAAAATATTGTCTTCTATATTGAATTTTTTTACTTAAAAATGACTTGGAGTATATGGTATAGCTTTTTTTAAATGGTTACACTTAATATGATGACCTACATTATAGGCCTGTTTGTTTCAACTTAACGAGATCAATAAAACTTATTTTTCTCCTATTTCTCTGCAACATGTTCATCTCTTTCCCATCTCTCTTTCTGTTTCTTTATCTTTCTCTCTCTATATGTATTATATTCTTATTATTTGAATAATTTAAAATTAAGAAATATTAGGAAAACACCTGAATGAACTTGATATACACATGAAAGCACCTGCACACACTCAACGGTTTGTTGCCCAATCCCACCCTATATGCTTTTATATGTATATATACACACATACACACAACGGGTTTTTTTGTAAAATACCTTGTTTATGAGATCTAGTCAGATTTTTTTTTATTGAAATCTATTTAAATCAGATTTAAAAAAAATCCCAAAGTAGGAAAATGTAAAGAAACGAAGAAGATGAAAAAGGGGAAGTGGAATCACCTTTCATTTGCCTCTTTTGATAAATTGAAATAAACCCCCATCTTAGGGCTTCAATTCCTATATATGTGTATGTATAGATGTGTATATATATATAGTAAAAGAGTATGGAACTTGGAAGCAAAACTGAGCAAAAATGAAGCTGTGAAAAAAAGTTAGTAATTTTTGTTTCTGCCACTTGAATCATGTGGGATCTCTAATCTCAATTTTGAGCGGCTAATGATAACAGAGAAGAGAAAAAGACGTTGGAACTTTTTAGTGGGTGAAGTTGGCGGAGTTATATATATATATATATATATATAACAATGAGCATTCAAGAATCGGTTTTCCTTTACTGAGAAAATTAAGCTCAACAGAAGAGATTTTAGATGTATTTTAATTTAAAAGGGTATTAAAGTAATTTTATTAAATCTATTAACAATGTTAAGAGAAATTCTGACAAAAAAAAAATCAATATATTTTTTAAAAAGTCATAAATTTATATATAATATCATAAATCTCAGAGTATAATTTAATTTTTTTTTTTAAACGCCAAAAACATTAATTTTGGAGACAGATTAGAATCAGTAGCCCTTTAAAACTCCAAGCCGCGTCCAGCATTCTATAAAATATAAAGAAACCCAAATCGTGTAAACTTGTACGCTTCCGATACTATCTGATCCGAAGCAATGGTTTATCAATCTTTCCGAATTTTATTCAACCATAGCCACCATAAATGGACCCAAAACCACCTTCCGATCACCATCAATCCCAAAACCCCACAAAAATCCTATTCCTGCAACCCACAATCATACTGCAGGCTCTTATAACATTACCAACGGACACAACTTTGACGCCTCCGATCACCCAACACAAAAACAGGAACGAGCTATGGACTGGTTCAGAAACGGCGTCATGTTAATCGAAAACTTTGATGGCTTTGATGGACCAGTGACGGCGGCCCGAAAGACACGTATAGAGAATCACCTCCGTGAATTCTTCACAAACATTCACACCCCGGATCATCCCACCTACACTGCGGTATACAAACACTGACACACACACATGTATTATATGTCTGTTTATAAATTTTTGATGCGCTGTGCATGTGTATCTATAAATATATGTTAATGTATGCCCATTCGCTGTATCCATATTTGAGGTTATATATAAATACATTACCATTCCACTTCACAATCATATAATATATATACACACACCAATGTATATGAAAAACTAACACGTGCCTGTGTGCTTGTTAACTATTAATAATCAGATAAGGCCCATGAAGGGCGATCAATAGCCCCCCTCCCCTTTTTTTTCATTATTTAAAATTCTACTTATGTTTTTTAAAAGATTTTTAGATATATCCCTTTAATTTATATATATATATATATATATATATTTCTTTTTACACTTTTAAATGTATACAAAAATATTTGTGTTTTAGTTTGAATAAAAATAGATTTTGATGTGTTTGAATTTAAGGTTGGAGAATTTTTTTTTTTTTTTATTATTATTATTACTTAAATTTGAGTTTGGGTTTGGGTTTGTGTAATATTTATTCACTTGTCAAAAATATTATCAATTAATATTTTAAAAATTTTTGAACTTATGATTGAATATTAAAGACAAAGTTTGGTCTTAGTAAATTCCTCCCCGTGACACAGATAGTTCTTATTTCAAAAAAATTGAACAATGCAAAATTAGACTGGGGATTGGTTTCAAGGGAGGCCTTTTGTTATTGTGTGTATATATGTACTTATATATGTTTGACTTTGGTGTGTACGTGCTTCTAGTTTGTGTGTTTGTTAATGTTTACATGTACACTGATCTGGTGAAGTTTTGTTTTTATGGTTTGTGTTGTAGATGATACATAAAGCCATTAAGGAGTTGAATGAGGAAGAGGGTTCTAGTAAGAATTCAATATCAGAGTTTATAAGAAAGGAGTATGATGATTTGCCGTGTGCTCATTCTACGGTACTGGATTATCATATGGAGAAGCTTTGTAAGGGTGGTGAAATTGTTGTGACCCGAAATCAGTGTTATTTGCTTGCTGGTGCAGTCACTAATTCTGATTCTAATCTTTCCTCCAGTCATCCGGGAGAGGAAATGAAAAGGAAGCAGAGGCAAGAGTTGGAGCAGTTGAGGGAGAGAAATATGCGGCACAAGAAGGATAAGCCTGATGAAGAAAATCAACAAAATGAGCAAATGGAATTGAATGGAGCAGAAAAAGAATCAACAGAAAAACAGGTTGAAGTGATTGAAGGACAATACCAAGTGCGAGAAGAAAATAACAGGGTGATTGGAGAACAAAATCAAGTGGAAGAACATCAGAATGGAGTGATTGAAAGTCAACTAAAAGAAGTAGAAAATGGTATGGTTGAATTTAATCATCAGCCGGAACAAGAAAATGGAGTTTGTGAAGAACAAAATCATGTTGAAGTGATTGAAGGACAATACCAAGTGCGAGAAGAAAATAACAGTGTGATTGGAGAACAAAATCAAGTGGAAGAACATCAGAATGGAGTGATTGAAAGTGAACTAAAAGAAGTAGAAAATGGAATGGTTGAATTTAATCATCAGCCGGAACAAGAAAATGGAGTTTGTGAAGAACAAAATCATGTTGAAGTGATTGAAGGACAATACGAAGTGCGAGAAGAAAATAACAGTGTGATTGGAGAACAAAATCAAGTGGAAGAACATCAGCATGGAGTGATTGAAAGTGAACTAAAAGAACTAGAAAATGGAATGGTTGAATGTAATCATCAGCCGGAACGAGAAAATGGAGTTTGCGAAGAACAAAATCAACCAAAAAAATTACAGAGCAATACAACTGATGAACAAAATCAGCATCATCTACAACAACACCAGGAGGAGGAGAAACGGGAGCCTGGAGGCCAAGGGACTGAAATGGATATTGATTCTTTTTGGTTTGATTTTTGGTAGTAACTTCTTTGATGCTTTTGAATTCAGGAGAGTCCATTTTTTTTTTTTCTGAATTAGGTATGTCCAAAGATTGATAAAATGATTACTGGAAATTTGTTGGAATCAGATTTTCAAGTAGCTATTGAATTCTCAATACTATATGATTTGTCTCAAATGTGAAATGCCTGAACTTTAGAGTGACAATATATCTATCTAAACAACTTTAGTATCAGAATGACATCAGTAGCAATGGTAACTAACAGTACTCTATTAGAGTAGTTGTGCTCTCTCTCTCTCTCTCTCTCTCTCTCTCTGGGCTGCTGAAGGAGCTACAAATCCACCTACTTCATAAGTTTGATAAGTGTTCTACTATCCCGTAATTTTTCATAAAAGGGTTGAGCAACAATATGCAAGAAACTCTTCAAATGTGCCTGATTCATAGACAACCTCTGGAGTGGAATCTTGAAATCCGATGGGCCGTTCACTCAGCTCAAAGGGAACTGTTTTCCTATAACTATTCAAAAGCTAGCCTTTTCAGCCTCCATCTAACATCTTTGGACTGAAATAAATTCTCTCATTAGGCATAATTCCCTCGTATCTGCAGCAACCCTGATTAAAGGTATCTCTAGAGTGCTTAGACTTCTAATTACTCCATGGAAAGGCATCCCTCACACGTATGCTAACTGGGAAATATGCATCAACTTTGGATTCCCTCAAACTATCCTATCCAGTCCTGAATTCTTGCTTGGGAAATCTTTATTGCAGCTTCTGATCTTGTGTACAGTTTAACTCTCTTTTGGCTGCTGTCCTGCCTCTATGTTGCCCTTTAAGGCTGCTGAGTTTGGATTTTGATTTCCAGTGATGTTGCCCTGCTGAAATTCTTTGGTTCTTTTTCTAGTTTTTCTTGGCCTTTCTTAGCTGCTAGATCTTTTTTTTGGTTTCCTCTGCTGCAGTTCCTTTTGTTTGTTTTGCAGCTCTGCCAGTCTGCTGCTTATTTTGCCTTGGCCAGGCTTTATTTAGTTTTTTGGTTTGGCTCCATGGATGCCCCTTGTAGCTTGTACAGTTGCTCTCTCCCTTGGTAATATATACTCATTTACCATATATATATTAAAAAAAAAAAAACCCTAGGCAATTTTATGAATCAATAACAATTAGTTTAAAGTACTTTGGGGAAGAAATAACTATTAACAATGGTCTGTTAGAAGTAGAACATAAAGAACATATAGAACAAGTGCTAGTGGTATGTTTGGCTTCCTCCATAGGTGCTTTCGAGTATCAAAACCTCTAGCTTAAACTAGTTTCAACTGATTCCAGGCCATAATACAACCATTGGCCCTGTACTTCGTCTGGTTCCATGAGGCACTGCTTCATAATTCCAAGTTTTAGTAACACAAGTTTTTTTTTTTCTTTGATAAGTATGACGCACACCATTTTGTGCTATTTGAGACTTGAATCCTCAATCACCTCTTTGGGTGGAGGATATACCGATCAAGCTAACACTTGGTGGTAGTAATACGAGCTCTTTATCATCTTAAGAATTTTCCAGAGGTAGAATCTTAGGCAAGCAGAGTTGGAAATGTTCCATAAAGTTCCACCCACAAACTTCAGTCCAACTTATGTGAATGTTGTCATCAACCAAGGAATTACATTACTAAGCTTTCTGTTTTGTACTATGGATAGTTTTATTAGAAGGAAAATTTTACAAGACATGACAGATCTTTTCTTTTCTGATTTCTCTATAGTTGATTAGTTAATTAATGAGCTAGAATTGATTTGTAAGTTCTCACAGCAAACTTCAGTCCAACTTATGTGAATGTTGTCATCAACCAAGGAATTACATTACTAAGCTTTCTGTTTTGTACTATGGATAGTTTTATTAAAGGAAAATTTTGCAAGACATGACAGATCTTTTTCTTTTCTGATTTCTCTATAGTTGATTAGTTAATTAAGAGCTAGAATGGATTTGTAAGTTCTCATAGTAATTTTTGTGTGGAAATTGAGGTTTATCTTCCTATTTTTTGTGCTCCTGGATTATATTCTGATCAAAAATCTATTTGATGAGCATTTACAGGCAAATTTGCTCAATTAATCTTTTCTTTATTTGTTTAAGTGAAGGCTAAATTCTGGAATGCTGCAGGAGACGATTGCTGCTCTTGAGGAACTAAAATTCGTGACGAAGATTCTTCTCATTGGTATAATCAAATCTCTGCTGGGAACCCTATAATCTAGCCGCTACAGATTGCCTTACCTGAAGAGTATGAGCTCTGGTGGGGTTAGTTACATTTTCCTTACAAGTAGAAGATAGTTTAATGGGATGCTTTTCCTAAATTTCCATGTAACTGGAAGGAAGTTGGCTAGTTGGTTTGTTCCTATTTTAGGCCTACAGTATGAGCACCATTTGATTTATTATTGAAAACCTAGTTGAAATGGTAACAGAGACAGTAAAAATGAGGGGGGAAGGGGTTCAATTTCTCACATTTGTTCAATTACATATTTACTCTTTTGTACCATATCTTAATATCTTTGGAGAATTTTTGAAGAAAAAAACATGAGAAAAACATTTGTTGGGCCCTTTGGAAGTAGGGACAACTCTTCACTTTGCATAAATTTCCCTTTATGAGCTGAGGTTCTAAAATATTGATCACCCACCCAAAAGCACTGATCTGAGAAGCTGCAACTTTGTATTTCTTGCCACATTAGTCTAGATACCCACATTGACACAACACACATATTTATATATCAATGCTTAGCTACAAGTATTTTCACATTGGATCTTTGAGATGCACTTCATCTTGTGTATGTAAGGGATTACTGTTAGTCTATTGATAGTCTGATTGAGGAGCCATCTCTCTCTTTCCAATTTATTTTAGATAGAAAATGACTAGCTAGAAATCGAGTCCTACTCAATCTTTTTGTTGGTCTGTTTAAAGAATCATCCATAGTGTTGCAACCTTATTTAGGAGAAGCTGATCATCATTCTGGATTAGTAGTTGATCAATGTTTGAGCTCATGATGATTTCTTTGGTTGAATTACATCCTAGTTCCAACTTTTTTGGCTAAAAATTTCTACTTCGGAGCATGATACTTCACAATACTCTCATCATTTTTACATAAAAAAATTGGCATGTCTTAGCTTTCTCTTCTATGTCTTGGTAAGTGTCTTAGCCTTCTATATCTTTGGAGTTACGAGGGATAGGTCTGTTAGTGTTCATACTCACAAAGAGAATCATTTTAAAGAGCAAGTAAACTTGTACAAGTGCTCTGGTGTTACAAAATAAACTTCTGTGAAATGATAAGGTCATACTAGAAACTAGAAACACAGAGAAAAGGATATGAAGTTTTCACAACACACACACACACACACACACACATTTGTGGAGATTGAGGTTTATCTTCCAAAAAAAATCTTCCATTTTTTGTTACCACTGGATAATAGAAAGTTAAAACTCATATCTTCATTCATTCCGATCCAACACCCTCTTTGTGAGCAGTTGCTGTCAACTTTGTTAACTCAATCATTTCTTTAATTGTTCAAGCAAAGGCTAGGTTCTAGTATGCTGCATGAAAAATGTTTTATGAACTTGCATTCACATATCATCAAATAGATAAATCTTTGTGTAAGAGCAGTTCCCTCTTCTGTGATTCATTTTATACACAAACAGAACTGTGGAACTATTCAACAAAAGTAAATGAAAGATTTACTCCTAGGATTTTTCCCCACTATCTGGTATAAGAATTTTTTTTTTGTTGTTGTTGTTGTTGAAGACATGACATTAAAACCTCTAGAAATGGCATGTGCTGATCAGTATCTTGAAGTGTGATTTCTGTTGGAATTTTTAATAAAAATTGAATAATAGTAAAATCATATAAAATTAAAAAATATATATATAGTATGATTAATTTGAGATTTTAATTGGAATATAATGGGATAGGTACCTTACAAGCTAAGGAGGTCTTTATTGGGCCTTAAATGAGTGTTTTTGTAACAGCAAAGGAGGTCTTGTGACCCATTTTGATGACATGAGACAATAAGATGCAACAACCAAATCCAAATAAGTTTCTTGTATTTGTCAAAAGTCCAAAATAAAAGAGAGAGTTTCTGTCTTCTAATCTATGTAGTTAATAGGTTTTTTTTTTTTTTTTTTGTGTTTTATGGACAACATGATAGAAGACTTGGACTTTTTTGAGGATATACCTTACAAATGACACCTCTGTGAGCATTATGAGTTATAGCTTAAAGTCGTAACTAACTGAAAGTATCTACATGTGGAGAGGCACTATAATATTCTCCACTCAAAGATACATTTTTTAAACTTGTTTTCTATCTTTTCTTTGGTTAATTTTGTATTTTTTTTTGAAATTGTTTCATTTTAAATAATGATTTGTTTTTTGTGAAATTATTACTATAAACTTATTTTAAAAAATAATTATATAAAAATTTCCAAAAAAATTAAAGTTAAGTTACAGACTTAGCAAGGATTTAAACTAAACTAAGTTTTGGATATGATTTGCCTAATTACTTAAAACACTAATGTCCATAATGTTAATCCCGACAATGTTAATCCCGAGACTCGAACTAAAAACTTCAAAAAAGACTCCCAAAAGTCCTTTCTAGTTGAGTTGTCCCCGAGGGTTGCAATATCATGGAAGCGAGAGTGATGTTTGGATGGTAAGCAAGCATCAACCATGGATGAGTTGAGATTTTTTAATTTTGGGTAAGATGTCATAGTTATAGCACACAATTGAATAGTTTGGTGGGAAAAAACAGCCAGCTGATATATATATATATATATATATATATGCTTGCTTAAAATTTTTTATTAAACTCTGGTGAGTTTTTTTATTATTTAATTTTACACTTGGTTTTTATTTATTTATCAAACATGTTATTTTTGAAATCGTATTTTTAATATGCGATTTTAAAATCAAATTTTTAACTAAATCACATTTTGAAGATGCCGATTTTAAACCTAATAATGATTTAAATAACTTGCGCAAATCAATAAAGTAACTCTCAAATTTGAAATCGCATCTTGAAAATATGATTTCGTTAAAAAATTGTTATTAAAATCATATCTTTAATATATAATTTTAAAATTTATATGAATTTAATCAATAAATAAAAATGTGTGAGTTAAATTAAATTAAACCCAAACAACATGGAGTCAATAAAAAATTCTGCTTGCTTACACACGCCACTATAGTCTATAGTAATAATTCCCATTTGCAACTACTTCACCAAATACAAAGCTATGCATAAAAAGGAAAATGACATGGGACTTTTCCACCTCTTGAAAGCTATGTGTCTCTAGTTAAAGTTGTTGGTAGGTATAAGCAAATCTAATCTTTAGACAATAATATCAAAATTATAGATTTAAAAAATTATTCAATAATTTCAAAACACCTTGTTTTTCAAACTAATGAATACGTGATATGCATAAATATATATATATATATATATGATGATGCCACTTTTTGGCCCACGTTGAGATTCAAGCTCGGCTCCTGCGAAACACTCGAAACGGAAAATCAGAGGACCACCGCGGTTGGCTCCGGCGGAGGCCGCCTCCGATACTAAGTCACTAAAATGAATTGAAAGAATGATAATAAAGCCAAAATAATGAGCAATGACGTTAAAGCGTACCTTTAGGTGGAATTTATAGGCAATGTCTCTCCTAAGTTAATTTAGGATTTGGAGCATGAATATAGGGATCGGATCTCGGAGATATACAGTTTACCTTGTTGGAAATATGGCAATCAGTGTGGCAGTTTCCTTGTTGGAAACAGCTTCCTTATTCCCTGCTTGGGGGCCTATGGAGGCGGTGATAAGATCTGACTATTGATTTCTGTATTACAGGCTTGCGGATTCATATATTTAGATTGTAGGAGAGCTGCCTGCTTTGCATAATGAGCTCGATTTATATGAGTAATGCCTGCGATTGACCGAGGATGAGGTACGATCGATCATGAAATGAATGACCGAACATAAGTCATGTGACGAGAATGAATCGATGACCGGCATATACTGAAATGGACCCGAGCACAGGACTATAAGGCCGAACACGAAAAGCGACTGAGCATAGTTTATGCAGAGCATGAGCTGTATTATTGGTCGCGAGCGATCTTGCAGTCAACGTGTCGCGTGGTGGTGTGTCACATAGTGGTATATCAAAATATATATATATATATATATCATGTATTTATTGACTTAAACCAATGATTCGGATGAGAAATCTAAGTTGGAGGACTACCAGTTCTAAAACTTAGTCATTAGCCCAAAAAAACTAAAAAGTGCCTATAAGATTTTTCCCAACAGTGTTTTTTTCCCCTTTTCTTTTCTTTACTTTTTTTGAATTGATGAAAGAATTTCATTGCATAAAACAAAGAAAAGACAATCCAATTGGCCTCAACACTTCTAAAATATTATTTTATTTTTTCTATTTTTAAAACAAAGAAATTAAAACATATCCAAACAACATTTTAATAGTAACCGAGAATAAGATTTTTTCTAAATAGTGTTTAGTTAGTCAAAATCTTGGAAAAAGTAACTCAAGTTGCTTCTTGAAAAGGACGGAAGGAACCGAATAATACTTCTCATCATATCTCACTCTATCATGCGATGAGGACCCACGGACGATGCGCGCTAGATGATCCTTTTAGAAGAAGATAATTATAAATCTTTCTAGTTACTTCGTTCTCTATTTCTATTTGAAAAAATCTCGAGGAAACGAATTTTGTTTCCACCGAGCTAAAACAATATGTCGATGTCTCTAGTAAACTAAAGTCATCATTTAATAGCGATTTTGCTTCCGTTTTTTCTCTACAAATCAAAAATGGAAGATTTAGTTACGATTAGAAATCTACTTTTCTATCTTTATTCATAAATTCTTTACTCATATTCTTCTTCAAGTTACATCAATCACAACCGTCCTTCTCTTACACGCTGTCAGTTGCTCTCTTGATCTATTTATAATCTAATATCATCTTAAAAAAATATTTAATTTTTAGAAAACATAAAATCAACATTTGTTTATGTAACAACACATAATTGATAGGGTTTATGACCAAATAAATGGACCAATCATAGTCAAATGCATCATAATTTTTGAAAAATTAATTATAAGATTTTGAATATATATATATATATATATTTTGAAAAATTATATCTAAACTACTATTCAAATGCTTTTGAAATCGAAAAAATATGAAAAACAAAAATAATGAAAACAGAAGTACACTGAATTATTCAAAATCATTTGAAATAATAAAAATCAAACCGTGTATCTAATTCATTTAATGAGTTAAATGAATCGTGGGCCATGCCAAGTTTCTGGGTTCTGGAAAATTTTAGATATTGGGGCCTCAAAAGGCCCATACCTTGAAGTCCGATCCACAGGCCCATACCAACCTCCAGACTGAAGCAAAGCAACAGCGCTCGGCGACCGCCATGTTTTCGTCTCCCTTCCCCGAGATATACTGCAACATCTGCTGAGCAAGAAAAATATACATATAGAGAGCGAGAGAGAGACAAGGGACCTAGAAAACCGGGCAATGCGCATAGAGATTGGAGGTGGATATGGGTGGAGGAACTTTCGTCGACGGCGTTCGTCGCTGGTTTCAACGTCGCCCTTCTGTAAACAAGACTACCATTGCCCAGAGTAGCAACAACAGCAGCGGTCATCAAGTGCTAACGAATGACGTCGTACGAAAAGATCAGGATCAAGATAAGTTGAAGATCAGAACGGACTTTGGTATCTCAGGTCTGAAGTTCATCAAAGTCCCCAAACGGGCCACTTTCAGACTTATCTCCGCCGATTCTCATAAAAAGGTCAACTACTCTCTCTCTCTCTCTCTCTCTCTCTCTCTCTCTCTGTCTCTCGTTCGGCGGTGATAAGATAAGGTCCGGATTTTGAGGTGGGCTGGCATTTATTTCGTCTTTTACTTTATCTGAACATTGGATAAAATTTATGACATTTTGGATGATTCGATTCGAATTGTTATATCAATTTTGTTTCTTTCTGTTATTAATTGTTACCAAAAAAAAAACTAGTGTAATCATTTATGACCGCGGTTGGGTTGACAATTTCAAACTTGCCAGTTCTTTAAAGTTTGATCCATATGGGTGTGTATATGTATACTGCCAATTTCAAACTTGTCAGTTCTTTATTCCATATGTGTGTATATATACTATGTATGTCTTTTAATTTTGATCAATTCAATAGCATCCTTACCGCAGAGCATTACCTCTAGAGGTTTTGGTCTTCTAAGCCAAACTGATAGGGAAGGACGGTAAGGCCTTAATGGTTTGCTGCTAATTCATTTGAATTCAACTTTTGATGATTTATTCTCTCTCTGGAAATGATCTTTCGATGGTTTATTCAAAATCATAAACTAGTTGTTTTAACTTTTAACGCCTTTATTTATTTATTTGATTGTTGTTTTTAGGCCTTTATGTGATTTGATGTTAATGGTTTGCTGCTAATTCATTTGATTAATTTTTTTTTTTCCTTCTGAATATGAACTTTTGATGATTTATTCAAAATCTTAAACTAGTTGTTTCTTTCTTTTCTTTTCTTTTCTTTTCTTTTGATGATTTATTCCATCTTTTTTGGTTCTTCAGTTTTGATTTTCCCCTTCCTCACTTGTCATGTGGAACATATATAACAACTCTCACCCTGAATTGCGTGGAGGGAAGAAAATCATGAGTGGAGTAATAGTCTAGTCTTGGTATCTCTTTCAATGAATATAGCTATAGTTCCATCTTTCAAGCATTTGGAAATTTCTTCGCAGACTATTCTAGCTAGCAGAGTGCAAGAAACGCAAGCAAATCAATTCAAATCGCTTCTTCTGGGCACTTTTCAAATAAAGCTGGCAACCATTTCATTTTTCAAAAAGTTGAAAGCAACTACTAAGAAAATCTTGAACAGAAAAAATTGGTATATATACAATTAAAGACATTATTCAACAAAAGAGTATATAAACACGAGTCAACAACAGAAAATGGTTCACGATTATAATCCTTTAAGAATGTCTTGGAGAATATAGTATGTATGGATGGAAGATCTTATCATGCTGTCACTAAAAAACAGAAAAAAGGTGTCTTTCTCACTCCAGTAGAATATGTTTACTAAACTTTCTATAATGGAATGCTTAAAATCAACTTTTATAGAGATTGGATGTGGATATGGGTGGAGCAAGGGCGGGATTACAAGTGGGCTCGGCCGGGCTCTAGCCCACCCTAAATTTTAGGAAATACTTTTTATACATGTAAAATTTTGGCTTTTTTAAAATTAGCCCACCCGAAAATTTTAGCCTAGCCAAATTTTATCCATTATTTCTCCCATTTATCACCCAAAATTTTTGGACCAACCCAATTTTTACTCATTATTTCTCTTATTCTTACCACAAAATTTGACTCAACCCAAAATTTCGAATAATTTTTTTTTCCAAAAGTTTTCTACCCCTTCTAATTTTTTTCCTGGTTCTGCCCTTGGGTGGAGAAACTTTCGTCGACGTATACGTGTCCAGACAAATATATCAGTGTCCCATGTTCGGGATGTGTCTGAAATTTAAAAAAATTAGACACTCTTTTGGCACTCGAGCGTGTCCGTGTCCGTATCTAACACAGATATATAAGATAAAATAGAATGTTTGCTTTTCGTAAAATGTATGTGTGTGTAGGGCCGGCTCGCAAGAATTTGAGGCCTAAAGTTGACAACTTTTAAATAAGGCCTTCTTTTATATTTTAATATATATTAAAACAAATTTTTTATTCTAACTTTATTTTTCTTGCTTTTTGATATGAAAAATTATTAATTAAGTTTTTGTACACAAAATTTATTCTTCTTTTGTTTGTTTTTGTATTCAATTTTTGTAATATATTATTTGTTTTTATTATTCTTTCTTTTTTTCATTGTATATTTTTTAAACTACAAGTATTTATCACATTTTTTATTACTAGTAAAGTCACTTAGTTAGACGGTTTTTTTAATTATATATATATATATATATATAGAGAGAGAGAGAGAGAGAGAGAGAGAGAGAGAGAGAGAGAGAGAGAGAATTTTGTTGAAGTTAGGAAGCTAGAATTTCTACTAAAATTTAAGGAAGATAGAATTTTCTAAAAGTTGGGAAGTTAGAAATTTTGTTATATGTAATAGATATTTTAATTATATTCTATTTCTAATAATATTATTTAATTTCAAAATTTATAGATTAATATAAAAGAATTAGGTTATCAAAAAAAAAAAAAATTATATGATATAATTGGTCAGTTTTGTAATTTTTTTTCTTTAATCTTAGACTTCTATGAAGTTTAGACTCATAATTTGTTTATACTATAGAGTTGTACAAAATTGGGGGCTTTTTTTTATAAGTGGTTTTAGATTTTTATAGACTTTAGACTCTTAATTAGTTTATACTATTGAGTTGTAAAACTTTGGGGCCTTCTTTACAAGTGGGGCCTAAAGGGATTGCTTCTCTCGCTTTATGGTAGAGACGGCACTATGTGTGTGCCATCACCCTTTTTCTTTCCTTTCCTGACATTTATATTTCACACAATTGTTTTATCCATTCCGTAGAATTTACTAGTAACTCTGTATTTCATGATTACCTCCATACAAGGGATTGTTTAAACAGAATATTAAGGTTTTGGCAATGTGATTTTAAGTTTGTGGTTTAGCATTGAATCAAGTCCAATGTTTCTATCTTCATGTTATTTCCCCCTTTTATGTGCCAGTTTGCTCGAACCAAATGAATGTGTGGAAGCATCTTAGGTTTAGGTAAGGAATAAAGTATATAAAAAAGATATATCGTCAATTCAAAAATATGGATATTGATAAAAAAAAAAGTTCAAAAATACGGATATATCGATGGATATATCACAATTACATATTGATATCATAATTTTTTTTTTAAATGACGGATATTAATATCAAATCATGAAAATCTTGAATGAATTTTTTTGTTTGAAATATTAGTTGGGAGGCTAATGCTCATTTTGAGTCAATATATTACAAATAAAATATATATTTGACAAGTATGTAAGGTAAAAAAAAAAGTAACAACTATTTTTTTTTATTAGTAAAATATTTATATTACAAATAGTCACCCAAGGGTGGCGAACCTATAATTACAAAAAAAGGTGAAGAAGTTACAAAAATTAAAGCTTAAGTTCCCCCAAAAAATCTATAAATATAACATAAAAAAGTAATCACTAATATAACAAAGTAATCAAATATAAAAATTAACTGTTGATGAGAATATAAAAACACGAATCACTATATTTTACATAAAATTTAGTTACATTAACATAAATAAGGATCAAATATTCATACATATGAAATAAAGTTTTAATATACATAGTCCATTACATTAAAATTTAATAGCAATCTACCGTTCAATCAGTACCACATCAAGCCCTTATGTGATTCAAATTTAGAAGTATTATTATTTTCTCTATTTAAAACGCAATAACCCATATTAACTATAAAAATTTAATTACTAGAAAAAAGGCACTTGTACACAAAAAAGGCAATTCATATGGAAAAAAGTAATGGATGAATTATCAACAAGGTCTAACTCGATTGGTATCTCTTCCACCTCTCCATATGGGAGGTTGAGGGTTCAAGTCCCCTTAAGGGGCAAAGTCTGTGTTTGTGTGATTTACCTATAAAAAAAAAATAATGGATGAATTGTGCTAGACATCATTGATTTCAATGAAATCAATATTAATATTTCTAATATAATAATACAAAATATTTATAAAATGTTAAAGCTAATTACTAACCTTAAACAATGAAATCAATATTAGTATTTTCAATTTAATAATATTAAACATATATATATATATATATATTGGAACTAATTACTAACTTTAAAACATGGACTATTATGTCTTGGCTTTCTTGGAAAAGCTATATGGACAATGATTTTCGCTCTCTTTTAGAGAGAAAAAGACAATAGAATGCTATTATGTGTCATCTGAATTATGATTTATATAGGAAGGAAGTAATGCAAATAGGCCAACAAGTAAGAATGGCAATGGGTGGGGGACCCCATCCCCACCCCCGTTTAAAAGTAGCTTTCCCCGTCCTCGTCCTGCCAGCAAATCATGTTCCCCCCATCATATCAAACTCTTACAATCATGTGATTCCCTCTTGCATATGGAGATGCTGATAGACAGACAGATTGGAATGCAAAGAGAAACAAAAGAAAAGAGGGAGGGAGGGAGGGAGGTGGAGAGACTTAAACCGAAGTCCTAGTATCAATGCTCTAGTACCATGTTAGGCAACCACTTGCCCCTAAAGCTTTAAGTTGTAAGGGAGTGGGCCAAACAACGTATGGCAAGCTCTCGTGTACATACTCATTTCAATCATATTTTTGGGCATCTTCAACTTTTTGTTTCTCATCCACCCTTTGCACTCTTTGTAAGTGGGAACTGGAAATGGAAATCATAGGGGTGTTCATTCTCATAGAGATTGAATTCATAGGGATATCCATTCTCATAGGGAACAAATTTTTTGTGCTAATTATGCTGAGAACTATGCCATTTTTTTCCCCTCTATGTGGTGGTATCACTGTAGAATAAACAGCTGATGTTTACAACTATGAGAAAAAAGTTAATACTTGTGGCTCTTCTTTTTCCCCAAAAAGTTACTGACTATAGTTTGTTTCAACTTAGAACATGCTTGATAAAGAATTCTTCACAGAATATGGAGAGGCGAGTCAGTATGAAATCCAAGAGGTTGTTGGCAAGGGAAGTTATGGTGTTGTTGCATCTGCAGTTGATACCCACACTGGAGAGAGGGTAGCTATTAAAAAGATCAATGATGTTTTTGAGCATGTTTCTGATGCCACTCGTATTCTTAGAGAAATCAAGCTCCTGCGGCTGCTTCGACACCCTGATATTGTAGAAATAAAGCATATAATGCTTCCTCCATCTCGAAGAGAATTTAGAGATATATATGTTGTTTTTGAGTTGATGGAGTCTGATCTTCACCAAGTAATCAAGGCAAATGACGATCTCACTCCTGAACATTATCAATTTTTCTTATACCAGCTTCTTCGAGCTCTAAAATATATACATACGGGTCGGACTTACATTTATTATGCTTCTATATAAGTTCCTAGGATTTTATATACCTGATGACACTTACTAGATTTTCTTTAGTTTTGCAGCAAACGTGTTCCATCGAGATTTGAAGCCAAAAAATATCCTTGCTAATGCAGACTGCAAATTGAAGATTTGTGATTTTGGGCTTGCTCGCTGTATCATTTAACGATGCCCCATCAGCTATTTTTTGGACTGTAAGTGTCTTTTTGGTTAATTCAGTTTATGCCTCAGTAATTTGTTATAGAATTACATTGTTATTAATTTTATATGTGTACTTATTTATCTTTCTGGGGATATCTACTTTTAAAGGATTATGTGGCAACTCGATGGTATCGTGCTCCAGAACTTTGTGGTTCTTTTTTCTCCAAAGTAAGTATATATGATACTTCTAAGCATGTGCATGCATATATGCATATATTTCCCCAGTCTACTGAGTCCTGACAGTTTATTGTTGTTAGTGATACTAATGTTGATACTTTAGATTTTAGAAATTAAATTTTGAATTGGACTTCACTCAACATGTATTTTAATTCAATGTTCAATCTGGATTTTGCTTATTTTTATTTTTATATAATAATCTTCTAGATTCATCTACTTGTTTTTCTTCATCTTCTTTTTTTCTTTCAAATCTCCTCTGTTAAGTGTCTTCATTTTATTTATGCATTCAAACAATTATAGGCAACTGATTTGCATGACTTTGGACACGCCCTTGACAGAATGCATTTTGCACCATTTGAGGTGTCAGGAGTGTGGGGCAATCAGGTTACTTGAATTGCATCAAAGATTGATGTATCTGAGGCTATTGAATACCTTAACAGATCTTATTCCTTCCTTCTCTATGTTAGATTTTGTAAGAATACGTTAATTGATTATGATAATATCTTGTAACCTAGTTATTCTGTTTTATTCATAGGTTTTGACTTATGAGACGTTTCTTGTGGTTCTATTTGTGTATACTCATTTGTCTAATCTGACTTCATTAATCTGCACCATTCCATTAAGGTTTGGCTGACTGGCCTAAATCTTGTGTGTTTACTTTATAAATGCTTCAACCCTTGCAATTTGCAAGTGCACTTGTTGCAATACCTATTCCAGGAGAGTTAAGTGATACCTGCTATTATTGTTGTATTAGTTTATTTAGTGTCCAATTGCATTGCCAGGCTGTTTTTAAACCTTTATCTTAGTCATAGTTGATGGCCAGCCTTTTCAGTTTGAAATGATGTGCATGAACTGGTGGCATCTTCAGTTTGTGGTTAGAATCATATTGCATTTGAAAACAACCATAGTTAATGTTGTGTATATACAGTTCTTGGTCTTGAATCTTGATGCACCACTGTTAGTGAAATTCTTGAATTATTCTTGATACTCCCAGTCCCAAATTTACCCTTCATCTAATAATCCATGAATATCCTGAGCATTGCGATACTTCTTAATTGTATTTATTATACTTTTTTTCTCTCACTTCATTATTCTCATTTATAACCCCCCAAAAAACTGGTGTATATGCCTCATGTACATGGACTTTACCCCTTTTTCTTGGTTCAGCAGCATTATTATTTAACCAGTTTTTGGGGGGTTATAATTAGCTGTTTGTGGAGTTGATGATGATCTTAAAGCTGCATTACCTGTTTTCTGATGTATGAACGTGGCTTAGAAAGTGATTATGTCAATTACCATGTTATTTATAATTCATCTGTCAGTTTCAGTGGAGAGATTGATCTATTTAATAAGATGTTTCTTGCTTTTGTGTTTTAATATTTTTCCATGCACAGCTACTTGTGTGCTGCAAGCAGCTTACAACATAAATTCTTGGGGTTATAATATGTATTGACTTGATCACAGATAATAATCCTCCAAAATTTTTGTAATGCATTTTCTAAAGCCTTGTGTTTCTTGCAGTACACCCCTGCTATTGATATTTGGAGCATAGGATGTATATTTGCAGAAATGCTTACAGGGAAAGCATTATTCCCTGGGAAAAATGTGGTGAACCAATTGGATCTCATTACTGATTTACTTGGCACTCCTGCTGCTGAATCCATTGCAAGGGTTTGTCCTCTTTCCATCAATTGCTTTTGGTACTATTGAAAATTTTCATATTTTTTGAGCACCTAGTTTGGAGATGACACTAAAATTTTTAGCTTGGTTTTGCTCTTTATTTTCCCATAATTTATTTTTGTCATTATATCTGCAGATTCGGGATGAAAAGGCTAGAAGATATTTAAGTAGCATGAGGAAAAAATCCCCTGTTCCTTTTTCACAAAAATTCCCTAATTCTGATCCATTGGCTGTTCGTTTACTTGAGCGTTTGCTTGCATTTGATCCCAAAGATCGCCCATCTGCTGAAGAGATAAGATTTAGTCAAACCAATTATTCAGCATTGCACTTTCTTTACATTCTATGAAATATCATTACTTGTAATTTTAAATATTTCTATATCCTGATATTGGCTATTCTTTCATTTTTACAGGCATTAACAGATCCATATTTTCGTGGTTTGGCTAATGTTGAATGTGAGCCGTCCACACAACCCATTTCAAAACTCGAGTTTGAGTTTGAAAGAAGGAAATTAACTAAAGATGATGTAAGAGAGCTAATTTATAGAGAGGTATGACCATAGTGAATGATCTTTTTGCTCGAGTGGCGTAAACCTTTTTGTTGCCCATTACTTATGAAGCATCTCCTTTTAAAGCAAACAGATTTTGGAGTATCATCCGCAGATGCTGCAGGAGTACCTTCATGGTGTAGATCAGACTAGCTTCATGTATCCAAGGTGGCATTCAAAATTTCTTTCCTTTGAAATCATTGCATTTCATTAGTATGATGGGTTGTTCCTTTGTGCAATACAATTTTTTCATTTTTTTTATTTTACTCATATCTCATTTTTGCTGGGTAAATTCCGGCCAAGTGTGATAATAAATTTTTTAAACACAAAAGAGTAAGCTACATGTGTTTTTTTCAATAGATCATCCTTAAGATGTTTATGCATTTATAACATTATTGAATTTTGTTATTTTTGGTTTTTGTTGGGGGGATTGGGAACCTGTTTTGATAGAGGACAGTGCTTGAAAACTTGAAACAATGTTGCCTATGATTGATTGTGTGGTATCCTTAGGTTGAGAATAGCATATAGATTTAGGGTTTAAAAGTTGGTATAAAGTTTCTAAGTATTGTTGCTAGAAAAAAAAAAGTGTTTATCAACAAAAAAAAATCTGGATGAAAAAAGAGTTTGGAATTAGCTTGGTTTTGAAAGAGATAAAGTTTGCTGGTATTTACAGCAACTATTTTTTGGGTATTGAGTGTCTAGCAGAGTTTTAAATCTCAGCTGAAACTGAGATGAATTGCCAAGTCAAGTTGGATTTTGAAGGGGGCAAGATGAGTTTGCCATGCAATACCAAGTTTTTCACAATATTATAAGGCGTTGTGATACATACTTCTCTTCTCAGCTGTATTGGTTGAATTGCGATATGCATTGTGAAAACAATAATATTGGTGGAATTGGCTTTGGGATGTATATGATAGGTGCAGTTGATCCAATTGCTTGCTTGTCCTAGTAAAAACTCATCCTATGTACGGAGACGAGCCATAACATGAAGAAGATGGTCTTTTGTCTCTAGCTTCCTTTTTGTATCTTTTACATTATACTGTACTTCACTTTTAACCTAGCTTCTCTCGTTCTCAGTCCCTTCAAGATCTGAAGCAAATAGTCCCTTTTTACTACGTGAAGTAAACGGTCATGTTCCAGTACTAAAAAATAATTGAATTCCTACTTCCTAGCCATCACATGAATGGGCCATCTGAAGGACAAAATACCTGAGATTGAATCTCACCATAGTTGAGGTCGGGGAGTTTATGGGTAGGGGGAGGTCCATTGTATCCATTGGACCAAAAAGATAATATTAACAATAAGAAATTAAAGAAAAAGAAAACCTTCAAAGTCCATTGCCAAAGACCTTCCTCAGCTTCTTGGCTGAAACCATGGATCCAACCATCGAATTTTTCTCAATTAAAGAAGGGCAACATATTACAGAATTTTTTAATTGTGACCTGATTCTATCGAAATTGAGCAACCCCTCCATGAAATTGGATACCGAATGGTTGTCCTGAAATAGAAATTTATTCATTGCTAGTCTTGTTGCAGCAATGGGGGAGGAAAAATAAAAAACATAAAATCCAATTGTGGAAAAAAAAAAAAAAAAAAACTGCACTCTTTTCAGCCAGTATCTTTGATAACACTGGTTACCGGTTTGCATGACTGGATGGATGGTGATCAGTTCATTTATACCATCTAGCTACAATGCCATGAACTATGCATGTAGAAAAGGCTGTCTTTTCCACTTAATTTTTTTATCTGAATGTAACATCCCCTTCTGGCTTAATCTGATTTCATTATCAAAAATTTCTCTTATAACCGGAGTAACTTTTTAAAGTCAGTTCTTTATGTATTTACTTATGTCTTTTCCTCTTTAGTGCTGTCGGATTGTCACAACATAATAACTTAAACTGAACCGTATGTCCATTCAGTGGAGTTGATCGATTTAAGCGACAATTTGCTCATCTTGAGGAGCACTATGGTAAAGGAGAAAGAAGCACTCCACTCCAAAGGCAATATGCCTCCTTGCCAAGGTGAAGCGTTTTGCAAAATATGTTAACATATTTCTAATGGGTGATATGCTATTTTGTTATCAAATTTTTTATACTAATTATTGACCTGTATTTTCTCAAATAGTGGAATAAGGCTTTGTTGAGTTGAGTTTAATTATTGACCTGTATTTTCCACAGGGAGCGGATCTGTGCAACCAAAGATGAGGCTCCAGGCCAAAATAATGATTTGGAAAAGCGCACTGCAGCTGCTGTTGCTCGAATGTCCCTTCATAGTCCCCCAAGATCACAGGGGATCAAGGAATCAGAAACTGCTAATGGGGATGTAGCAGCTGTGCAAAATGGCTCTAGCAACCTAAACTATAGTGACCATGGCCTTTCGAGAAGTTCTAGCATTAGTGCTTCCAAGTGTGTAGGTGCTATTGGAAGAAATTGTGAGGTAAGTCTCTTCTAATTTTATATTGGATTGCTCTTTAGAATGCAGAAAGCTGCACCAGAAAACACTTTGATTCGTATTATTGCTTCACAGAAAAGATTCTTGATAGATGAAAACTTACAGTTACTAATTCTTTTTCTTCTTTTATTCAACCATGGGTGCAGTGAGAAAGTGTGGTATTCTTTTTCTTTTTTCTTTTTTTGTGGGGATATTGAACTTTATTTCTTAAGCTGCAAAATGGGTACATGAACAAAATGCTAATTCAAACAATCTGCTTTATCATCTGATCTAGATCTATATTTTCCCCAGGAGAAAATTTCTGAGCAAAATGAAGATGTCGGCAGATTGTCTCAGAAGCAAGCAGCCTTGTATGCCTGATTATATACCTCTGGTCACAGAAAATTTGAGTGGGAAGACTTTAATTTTTTTTTTTTACAAGGCCATAACCTCCACTATTTTGTGGGTGGTTGCCAGTTTTTTATGAGTGTTGCTAAATTGTGTAATGTCGCCCATTACTGTATAATTATCAGTGTTGTCATCTACATTGTTGTATCAAATGTGCGCTTAGCGGTGATAACTGCTAAATTAAGTCATAGCTGCTATCTGTGAGTTGGATTGGAGTCCTTTGGATTCGTCAACATTTGGGGCTTTTGTTATCAGCTCATATAGCATGTATAAGAGGTCTGATTTTTTACTGCTTTTTACATGTAAATTACATTAATTATCTGGGGTAAAATGAAGGTCAAGTTTCATGTTACTTTTATATCTTACTGCATATTTTCTATTTTAAAGTGGATCAATGAACTATGTTACAGATTTGATGTGGATTAACCAACCTAAATGGTTTTATTGGAAGTTTAAACTTTTGTTTTCCTATTGCTTCTTCTCAATCATAACGTTGTTTAAATATAATACTAGGATTCTGAAATTATGTCTGCATTTGCTGCTTGGCATAGACTCTGAAATTGGTATTGGAAAATTGTGTTTGTTGTTGTGCTTGCACAATAATGTATTACTTTGTTGGTAGCAATTCTTTTCTTAAATTGGGATAGAAGTAGCTTGCCTTAATTTTTTGAGATTTGTAATAGATGGCTCAAACTTAACTCACAAAATTAACAGACTCTAAAATATGTGTTCATAGTTGTCAAATTGTCCGAGTGACCCTAAGCGTGCCCAAGTGATTAGGGGTGTAACTCGGGTGGGCCGTGTTTGGATTGAGTTAAGTCTAAGCCTAAGTCTAGTCCAAGTTCTAAAATAAACAACTCGAGCTCGAACTCAATTTTAAACTTGACACTAAGCCGATTCAAAATAAAATTCATTAGTATTGAATTCAATTCGAGTCTGACAAATTTTTAACAATTTAGATTATTAATTTCAATTTTTAGATTTTATTCACAATTTTTGTAATAAATTTTTTTTTTCTTTTCTGATTATACATTAAAAGTTTTAATAATTTTTTTATTTTTTATTTTTTAAAAATATTAAAATAATTCAATCAACATAATTTAATTTTGAAAAACAAATGTTAAACATCAACAAATTTTTGAAATTATAAAAATATAAATAGTAATGTTTGTTAAGATTTTTTACTAATATGATAGTGTATAACTAAAATATAAAAAATATTAAATTTGGACTCAGATTTTTAAAATCTCATTTTGAATCCAATCCTAATTTAGATCGGACTTGAATTTTTTTGTCCAAACCTATCACAAAGAATAAAAAATGAAACTCAAATCCTAAAAATTTCAGATTGAGTCCGGATTAACCCACCCAAATCGCACCCCCACGAGTGATTGCCTAGCCAAGTAGAATGGAAAAAATCACCTAATCATTATTTTATTCACACTATGGAATCCATTTTATTTGTCATATTTATTTTATTTTGATAAATAACATTAAAAGTAGATAAATAATTATAAGAAATTAATTTGATTAAGAGAACATTTAATAAAGGAATCCGTATACAACCATTGAATAAAAGTTTTGATTTAAAATAATATATAACATCACAATCTGAAGTGTGGAACATACAACCAACCAACATTAATAGCATAAAGAAAATATGCAAAATCAATCACAATAAAGATCATCAAGAGGAACAAATTTTAACAAGGAAGCACCCCTGTTTTGCTACTTCCATCTTCAATATACACATATTCCTCATCTTTCTTATCAAAATTTATCAATATAGGTTCTTCAAGTTCTTCAGTTTCAGGAGTCCCTCTGTGAAGAATGCCCAAGTGAGTCAATCTCCCAAGCTCCTCTGAGCACAAAGTATTTCTAGATTCGCAAAGATGTTCGTGTGATTTGGAAGATGATTCCTATTTGCTTAGTGTGCTCCATTTGGAAGGAAAGGATTAGAAGAATTTTCGAAGGAAAGTCCCTCCCCCGAGTTTGTTTCACTTTTTTACCTAAAAGGCCTTTTCACTGAATGTAGGTAATCTTGTGAATTTTTGGAAGAGTTCAAGGCTCTAACCTCTAACCTATCCCTTGTATATGGGTTCGCGCCCTCTGCAGCGCTCTTTCTATACAAATTACAGGTATTTATCACAATTAGAGGTTCATAACAAGATATTGTCATTAATATGAAAATTTAAAAAAAAAAAAAAAAAAAACCAAAATAAAGGAGAAACGATGTGGGCTTTTCTTGTTTGTCAACCCACTGTATCTTGGGGTTTTTGTGATAAAGAACCCTGGCACTTGGAACTGTGGCCAATGCTTACTGATCCAATAAACACTTCCTAATGAATTGCGCAAATGTACCTTTCTTTCTCTCTTCACCATCACATTTTTAAGGTGTACTGTCCTTAGCTTATAGAAAGCCTATAAAATGCTGAAGAATTGAATTAACAAACCAGGCTCTTTTACCAACTTACAACCCCTCAGTGCAAAACAAACCAGATCCGCTCACCTCAAACCTAAATTTTAGTTAGACTCGACTCGACTCAACTCAAACAAAATCTTATCCAAACTGAGTCCATACCAATTGAGCCTCATAACTCCAGCAAGACTACCAGCAGCTATTTTAAGTTCCATATACGTAAACAACTACTCCAGCTTGCTTGATTCTAACTACTAAATTGTAATCTATATGAAGAAATGTCACAAATCAGTCTGAGAAATGACCCTCCATGAAGAGATGAAATAATTTCCAGCATCTTGATGGTGCAACGGAAAAAACACAAACTAGAGACTCAAAGTTTGGCAGATGCAAGACTTGAAAGCATTGACATTGATAAAGATGGGTAAAAATCCAATAATTTTGAATATGGTACTCTTCCAAGTCTCGCCCAACACAAGTACGATTCAGTAGTACAGTACGGCGAACAAATGCAATGAAGCTCTTAAATGTCAAAAGAGAGGTCCTTCAGCAGTCTCAGCACAAAAAGCTTATGCTTCTAAATTTTTCCAGATTTATGTCAAATAACTTCGAACAATGTTGTGAACTGAGTCTCATGTTTATACAATTGAGCATTTTCACATACATCTGGTGGGGATTGGCATATTCTCCTTCCACTAGCCGCTTCCATCGAGTTGTCCATGGGAAACAAGGTGCGCCATATATTGCTGCAGCATGGAAAGAAATAAAAAATTACAGGAAGTCAAAAACAGTAGAGCTCGCATGTCATATGAAAATCTGCTGAGACTTCTTAGCATTCTTTAACTTCTGAGCCACTGATACAGTATACAGATGAATGGATGTCACCATAATATTTTCCAAATGAAGTTTTGTGGTGATTGCATTTTTCATTTCAAAACCATCAAGTAAATATAAATATAATGTGTAAATCAATCACGTTAAGTTGGTTAAAGGCCACAGGTCTTGGTCTTGAAGTGGAGCCTGCACTCAGTTTTGCTCCCACCCGGCCTAATGGCAGGTCTTGAATGCTTTCCTTGAGAAAATTGCAGGTGGCAGCTGCCCATTTTGCTTTTTCTTTTTCGTTGATGGTGAGGCTTATAAGGCATCTCTACAGAATGGTGATGGGGGTGGAAGGAGAGGACAATATTCAATGGAAGGCCTCAAAATCAGGACCGTTCATCTTTCTACAAGCACTTGGTAGGGCACTTGAGGGAGCATTTTCCCTAGAAAAATATTTGGATGGGAAAGGCTCCACCAAAATGGGCGTTTTTTTTTCTGTTTTCTCGGACAGCAGCTCATCAGAAAACTCTGATGATTGCAATTGATGATTACTTGGGAAAATATTCCTAATTGGTGTTGCATGAGCAAAGAAGATGGAGAGCCGGTGAAGCATTTCCTTATCCATTGAAAAATGGCTGGGGATATTTATTCTTGCATTTTGGTATTGTTTGGGGTCCCGTGGGTGTTTCCCTGGATGGTGTTTGGAACCAAAGTTGTCAAAACGTGAATCAGAAGCCCTATCGTTTTTTAAAAAATGTGTATCGTATCGAATTTCGTAAGATACAAGTATTTTTTTAAAATACATTTATAAATAAATATCTAGATATATGTACACACATCAATATATATATATATAATGTTTAAAATGATATAAATAACATTTTAATTCACTTGTCATCAAAATTAGATATATAAATTATTATTATTTATCTAAGAACTAAAATTAAAAGTAGTACCAAGCATAGTTACATCAAAATCAGAGTAATAATCTTATAATACAGTTGTATTATTGAACTTTGACCATGTTTCCGTCAAGCACATATCTCAAGATGGCAGATTAAGTAGATGTTTGGTCAGGTTTCATTTTGTTCTGCCAAATAAAATCACCACTATACCTTGATCCCGTGTTACATAAATTTACTAGTTTAGGAAAACAAGATTATAATGTGCCCCCTTTGCTATAACTGGAATGCAAAAACAACTAGAAGCAGTCATTCAGAATATACACCCTACACATAAGCATGGTGAGACAATATATACAAGGCAATATATCTTACATGCCAAACGGCTTAAACAGAAAATTGGAACAGAAATTATAGAGAACAAATAAGTCCTATATCCATGATTCCATTATTGTATCTCAAGAAGAAACATGACATTCCTTGACCTACCAACCTAAATATACCTAAATGAATTTCCATTCAGGGTTCTGTAAAGGGCTTCCTTCCAGAAAATCTGGTGATTCTAGGCAATTTCAAAATCCTACAACATCTTTTTCCTAGCCCGTTCCTCCGAATACATCACCCAGACATCTTGCTATTTTCAGAATTAGAAACTCTGATGCAAGAAAGACAAAGATGTCATTACGTGAGTCCATATTTTAGGCTTTTCTAAAGTCATCTTATTCCAAACCTAACTTTTAGTTTCATCAGATGTTATTTAAAAAAAAAAAAACAATTCCTATTTATGAAGACATCTTATTAGGGCTTGTTTGAATGACCAACAGAAGTTGAATGGCTACATGTTTCAAATAGCATACTTTTAATTGCAATACTAGCTCCAATATTTCTGTAACAGTCCCATTTGTAATATATTTATTAAACGCATGGAGCTTTTCAGATTTTCATATTATATCCAGATGTTCCAAAGCTTTTGCAACTAAAAAGATGTAAGTTGTGAAAAACAAATGGATAAAATGGAATAAATAGGCAATCAGCAATCAGTATTATCAATCTTACTGCGTGATATGCATAGGGTGACTTCCCTTGTCGTTCAAAGTGTTTGGCCATGACGCTCCATTCGATTGGTCCCCACTCTTCCACTTCAAAGCAATTGCCAAGTGCAGCTTTATATAACTAACAACAAATCAAAAACTAAATTGTCAATCCAAAACTCGATGAATATGAATCAAGTATGTAACCTACATTCAAACCCACATAATGTGATCATCCTAATAATAGGTACTCAAGAACCTTATCCACGTCAGTAAGGAGCTCAGTTCCAGCAGGGTAAGATGCATAGAATTGGTCAGCTCTAGAGTATCCAGCTCTAGTCCTGCAAAACGAAAAGCAATAGAATGAATAAGACCCAGATGTCTTTTAGCATTCTTCATGACATAAAAAGTAGTATTCAACCCACGTATTGCTAGTGTAAGCATAGCTTAAGACTGCAACAAAGCAATAAAATCCAGCATAGGAAACCATTCTCCTAAACTTTTGAATCTTCAATATTGCTTGGCACCCCTCATAAAACCTCATGTCTGATGATCACACTAGGTACATATATTCCTGAAAATTAAAAAGAGATATTTGTTGAGACATTTAATCAAATAGGTTGCAAGTCTGAAAGGGTTTTTGTTTCACAAATTGTAGAACTCATATCAACTGTTCATTTTTACACACACACACACACAAATACATACATCCAATGTTTTAAAACCCCATATGGAGTTCCATAATATCAAAACAATGTATAGAATTCTAGGCATTTTAATTTCTAAGTTCAAGGCTTCAAGCACCAAAGATCAATAAATGGGAAGTGGGAACATAAGCACAGCACAACAAAGAAAATGTAAAATAAAAAAATAAAAAAAAAAATGCACAGCACAAGTGGTTCTCTTAAGATGCTATTGCATCTAAGCTTTATTTTCTTTTAATACAAAACGAAATCAGGAAGAGAAATGTTTCGGTACTGATGAATGATGCTGCTCATCATTCTCTCCCTCACGTTAGTGTCATTAGACAGTGTGAAATAACATATACCATTGAGGCTTTGCTTGTTTTGGTAGAAAACTATACCTGGAAAATAAACTTTTTCTAGTAGGAACACAGCAAAGAAATTGTCCAAAAAAAAAAGCAATCAAAGTCCAAACCAGTCAGAGATATCGAGCTAGACAGTGAAAACTGGAGAAGAGATTCTACTGTTTGTCATTCCTATCAGCGGAGCTGGCTATTGAAATGCCACAAGATTTCAGATGAAGGAAGAGAGGTTGTAGAGGAAGAGTCTAGCAGAGTTAGTGAGAGAGAGACAGAAATAAAATCATATACCTGCCACCTACCAGAGAGGAAGAAACGCCGGAGATTAACTGGTATTGGTATTCAACCCCGTCGGTCGTTGAGATGATGAACGGTGCCATCATAATTACATCATAAATATATTTATTATTAAAATTATATAAAAAATAATTACATTTATCAATAGATGCTCCAAAGCACTGCATAATTTTCCCTACTTTATTTAATCATTGTAATCAAATTGAAGGCAACCCAAGAATCTATCATTCCATGCCAATTCTTCCATTGAACATATAATTGATATGCAAAACATTAAATTTAAAACAAAATCCACTAAAACAGTAAAACCCATAACCAATTATTCCGCAACTAAAATCATAAAACCCACAGCAACTAAACTTTAAGCAATCTATTTAAGAAATTATCACTTCACTGTACACCGATCCTTTGATTTCATTTTAATCATTTCACAGCAACTAAAATGTAAAATCATAAAACCCACGACAAAAATTCACCATTGATTTCACAGCGACTTAAATTTCACCAATTGATTTTCAAAAAATCATAGTCAAAAGGAACCTTACTTGGTCGGAAAACACCTCAAAATGTCACCTAATTTCACCCATTGATTTCAGCCTCCAGGTCCAATGTTCACTGTCTTCATTGTTGATTTTGGTCGGAAACACAGTTAACTGTGCAAAAAAAAAAAAAAAATAGCAATGGAAGGAATCAAGGAACATGGCATATAAGTGACTGTGAAATCAAAGGATCACTGTGCGAAAAGAGAGAGAGAGAGAGAGAGAGAGAGAGAGATCGCGGCGTACGGGAAGTTGTGAACTGAGAAATAGTTCGAAGACTCCGAAGAAACTCACCGTCGGACGGTCTTCTGGTCAAAAAATCGAAGGCCTCACCGTCGGCGTCGTCTCGCCGCTGCTAGCAGAGCACTGGAAGGCTGGAAGCCCTGAAGTTGCTGCGCAGTCGATCAAAATGAAAATGCCCTAATCGACCTAAAGAAAAAGGATTTTCATAGCATAATTGAACCGATCGGTTCTATTAAACCTTGAACGGTTCAATTGAACCGCCGGTAGGATAGGAAGGATTCACGATTTTCTTTAAAACAGACGGTTTTTTTGACTCTAAACGGGTTTTGAGGTTCAACCGGCCAGTCCGAATTTTAAAACATTGATTTTGCCCTAAGACCGTGTGTCTGAACTCTGAAGAGAGACTTTTATAGCTCACAAAAATTGGCCAAAATCGTTAAACTGGCACCGCTTTTGCAGTTTAACCGTCCAACCAATTAAGACTGACCAAGAAATATATCATATATAAATGTATGTGTGTGTGTAAACACGCACATAAAGAGAGCGAGAGAAAGAACTTAACGGGGATCAGAAGGTCAATGAAGGATTTAAAGACGCCATTTTCCTATACTACCATTAAGCATAGAAAGATGGTTATTAATAATCCTCTATCAATAAAATAAGAAACAAAAAAATACTCGAACGACCAACAAAAATGACGAAAATGGGGCTTAATGGGAAAAAGGTAAGGATCAAGATTCAATTCAAGTGGTGCAGGTGTTCTACTCTTCACACGATTGGTATAAGTTTGATTCCCCCTCTCTCACGAAAAAAGGGTGAAGTGCACCTTTTCAAAAATGATTGTACTACACGGATAACGTTGTTTCATTGATCATACTAAATTTTTCTCATTTTTTATTGAAGGTACTATACGCAGGCTCTATTAAATTCAAAATGCTATAATTTTCATCCTCGTTGCCCTTTTTCTTTTCTTTTCTTTTTAAAAAAATAGATGTCAATAATCCTCTATCAAGAGAATAAGAAATAGAAAAATTTGGAACGGCCAACGAAAATAACGAAAATGGGGCTTAATGGGAGAAAGGTAAGGACCGAGATTCAATCCAAGTGATGTATGTGCCTATTCTTCACATGGTTGGTATAAGTTTGATTCTCCCTCTCCCACAAAAAAAAGAGGTGAAATGCACCCTTTTAAATATGATTGTACTACACGGACAACGTTGTTTCATTGACCGTATTAAATTTTTCTCATTTTTTATTAAGGTACTATACACGGCTCTATTAAAAATTCAAAAGGCTATAATTTTCACCCTCATTGCTCTTTTAAAATGGATGATTTCACTCTTCAAACATAGTATTTTTTGCTTTATTGTCACATTTCTAGGATTTGTCTTCGCTTTTCAACAAACTATACATTGTCATCTTTTAGATAAGCTGGCCTCTTCAAGTTCAAAAAATTTCTCTCCCTATTACTTGTATAAAAAAAAAAAAAATTGGCTCTCGTTTTAAAAATATAATATTTTTGTCCCTTTTTTAAACCATTTTTCAAAAAAAAAAAAAACATTTGTCTTCTGTTGTGGACAGTTTTTGGCTAATGAGATTAATGGTGGGGAACCTTTGGCAACCTACAAAATAGAATAGTTACAAGAGTCATCAAAGAGAGTCCGGCGAAGAACTCTCTGATGGCTAAGTTAATTAGGTCTCTAAAAGAGAGTTGAACTATAACTTAGGCCAAGAGCTTAGGGTGTACCTTGATAGGTAATGTTGATCCCCATTTATAGGCATAAGTATGTTATTCATGGTAGGATTTGGATTGAGAGAAAATAGGGATTATGCTTATCCAATTGTGGCAATTTTCCAATTGGACTCTACTATGAGCTTTGTACCGAAGTAGGTGTGCTCGGTACGTTGAGGTATCCTGCCACCATTTCCTTGGGTATGGGACCTTGTCCTATGAAGTATAATGATCGGGAACCTCACGTGGTGACATAATCTAGTCCACGTGTCATCCTTGTAAGTGCTTGGGTTATTTTGGGCACACCAACTACTCGCCCCGAAGCCTCAAGTCTTTGGGACCAATCCTGACCTGAGGATAGGGTACCGAAATAGAAAGGTGTTGGGGTAATTGTTATGAATTCACCCGGATTCTTGATGACACATTTGTGACTCGAAAAATAGGCAATTTGTGGGTTTCCCACCATTGCCCACGGGGGTTCAAGACGGAGCCTTCAGGAAATTTTTTTGATTGTTTTTATTTTTGGACTTGTTTTGTCTCTTATGTTGTAAGTGTAACCCACTTATATAAGAGTATTATCTTTTAAAGTTTTGACTTTAGAGAAGATAGCCGGCATTGGGAAAAAAAAAAGGTTTGGGGATTTTGGGAGTTTTTTGTCATTCTAATCTCTATTATTCATAGTGGACTGATCATCGTTGCCCGTGGACGTAGGTATCTTGCTTAACCACATAAATCTTGTGTCTTATCTGTGTGTTTTGTTTATTTTTACTTGTTTGAGATCGATTTATTATTTGTTTGATCGCTTCCGTACAACAAAAGGTCATACTAGCCATAAATGTGTATGATGATGGTTTTCAGCCTATCACACATTTTTCAGAGTGCCAACTGCAGCACCCCTTCGAAAACTCCTTTGATCATCTTTGTGGAAGTTTCGTAATTGGACTCTGCTACAAGCTTTGTACCGCACTCTGCTATAAGCTCTGTACCGAAATAGGTATAGTCGGTAATGGTACCACTATATACTTGGCATAGTGAGGTATCTTGCCAACACTTCCTCTGGTGTAAGGACCTTGTCCTCTGAAGTACAATATTTAGGGTACCTCACGTGGTGATGTAATCTAGTCCATGTGTCATTATCCTTGTGTTTGGGTCATTTTAGGCATACTACCTTTCAATACCATAAAATATAAAAATATGCTCTAATTTAGGGTTATAAATGAGCTTAATTGAGTCAAGCATGGGATGTTCAAGTTTGGTTCATTGAGACTAATAAATTTAAATTGTATATAAATTTAACTTATTTATGTCTCGATAAAATCTTAAAGGAACTTCTAATCAAGTTGAGATTGAGTAGTATGAAGCAAACTAAATAAATTAACAATTTTAAAATATTTTCAAACTTATACAAGCAATTATCAATCAAGCTCAAGCAGTTCAAGAAATTCTTGATTCATCTGCACCCCTACTTTAATTCAATATATATATATATATATATATATTCATATATCCTTAAAATGCACATGTTGTCTTCCTTTTCTTTTTCTTGCTCATTTTAATTTTTTTATGTTGTACAATAAGACAACCGGAACCTTTCATGTATATGTTGAAAGTATATTTGAGCATGATTGACCTTGATACAATTTGTACAATAGATTTATTTCTTTTATTCTAAATCTTCAAAACCAACCAATTGTCTCAATTACCCTCCAAACTAAATAAATAAATAAATTCACATCATTGTAAGATTTTGACATCATTAAATAAATTTACATTACCATTAAAAATTCATTAAAACTTTAAATAATTGTTATAAATATAGGAATAGTTATTCTTCAAATTATTTCGTGATTTAAGAATTTAGTTGAATAATTTATAATGCTATTTGATAAACATTATTTTAAAATATGAATTTTTTATCCTTCATTAAAATAGATGCAAGATATATATAATATATATGAAATTTAATTATACTAGGTTATAATAGAAAGTATATAAGATCATATATTCCACAATATTACATGTTTCCCTCACACCAAAAAAATAAATATTACATGTTAAATTATTTTAAAATATATAATAAATATATGGATATTTTGAAAATAGATTAGGATAGTTTTGTAATTTTGTAAAAAATATATCTGAAATTTTATAAATTTATTAAGATTAAAATGGTAAATTAGTACTGAAACTATAATAATTAAAGGCAAACTAGAAAATTAAATCTTGTCTCCCAATGCATGGCTGCAAACGCATCCTAGTTCATTACTTTTGGAAGGATTGTACAATCCAATGGGGCCCCTTCTCACTTTAATCGTCCCACACTACCTGTTTGATCTTTGGCCGTGTTCTTGAATTGTTGGCACGCAACGAAAGTCTAAAAACCAAAAGATTCCCGTCACCATGTGCTTCTTCTTCATCAATAATCATCATACCCCAAGGACAACCTGCTCCGTGACCACACTCAGTCAACAACCATGGAGTCAACACCATCCCACAACTTCCTCAAGCTCCTCCTCTTTCTCTCCATCCTACACTCCTTCCCACCCAAATCGTCAGCCACTTCAACCCCTCTCTTCCCCACCGGAGCCCTCCCTACAAAATCCGGCTACCTCACCGTCAATTCCACCACCGGTTCCGCCATTTTCTACGCTTTCTATGAAGCCCAGAAGCCCAGTTCATCTCTCTCCCAAACCCCGCTTCTCATTTGGCTCCAAGGTGGCCCTGGTTGCTCCTCCTTGATAGGCAACTTCTATGAGCTCGGTCCATGGCGTGTATCTTCTCCGAAGCAAAACGTCGAACAACTTGCGCTTGAACCAAATTCAGGTTCTTGGAATCGATTATTTGGCCTCCTTTTCCTCGATAATCCGATTGGGACCGGTTTTAGCATCGCTGCATCAGACGAAGAAATCCCAAGAGATCAATATGGTGTTGCCAAGCATCTGTTTACTGCAATCACTTCGTTTGTCGCCTTAGATCCATCATTCAAATCACGTCCTATATACTTTACTGGCGAGAGCTATGCTGGTAAGTATGTCCCGGCAATTGGGTACTATATTCTAAAGAAAAACACCCAGCTGCCGGCATCGAGGCAGGTAAATTTGGCGGGTGTTGCTATAGGGAACGGATTGACTGACCCGTTGATTCAAGTGGCTACTCATGCTGTGAATGCTTACTTTTCTGGATTGATCAATGATAAGCAGAAGAGCCAGATGGAGGAACTTCAGAATGAAGCTGTTGCACTGACGAAGAAGGGTAACTGGAGTGAGGCAACAAATGCGAAGAAACAGAGTCTTGAATTTGCTGCAAAACATGACAGGACTGGCCACTTTGTATGACTTCAGAAGGCTAATTCCTTATGAAACGAGTTTGGTGACCAAATTTTTGGGCAATGTAGAGGTGAAGAGGGCGTTAGGAGTGAATGAATCGATGGTTTGGGAGGAATGCAGCGATACCGTGGGGGAGGCATTGCATGAAGATGTGATGAAGAGTGTGAAATACATGGTGGAATATTTGGTGAAGAATAGTAAGGTATTGTTGTACCAGGGGCATTGTGATTTGAGAGATGGTGTGGTATCTACTGAGGCTTGGATGAAGAAGATGAAGTGGGAGGGAATTGAGAAGTTCATGGAGGCAGAGAGAAAGGTTTGGAACGTAAATGGAGAGCTTGCTGGGTATGTGCAGAAATGGGGGAGCCTGAGTCATGCTGTGGTGTTGGGAGCTGGGCATCTTGTGCCTACTGACCAGGCAGTGAGCTCTCAGGCAATGATTGAAGATTGGGTTTTAGAGAGTGGAATTTTTACCAATGAAAATATTCACAATCTATCTAAGAATTTCCAGGGTTCTCTTTGAAATTCATGGTTGTTATCTTGTATCTGTTGTTATTGTACAATTTGGTAGCAATTTAAGAGAACTGTTGAACTTACTACTTAATGAAATGGAAATAAAGATATTTTATTTTTCAGTTACATATATTTATAGCACTTGACACACGTATTGTTCTTCCTGAATTATACATACATATAAAATCTCTTATTCTACAAACTGACAAACCCCCATGAGACCATTTTAAGACAGGGGTAGCTGATTTATTTAAGACATTCACAATGCCTCTCAGTATTCATTAGCTAAATCTTAGTGTCTATTTTCTAATTTTATTTTCTTTTTATTTGATTAATTGTTATATTTGCAATTTTCATCCAAATATTTATTTAAGAAGAAAAATAGAAAATTTCCCTTTAACACTTGGCATCTGTACTGTTAAATAAAAAACACTACTTTTCAGTGGCAATTTCCACAACTCGTCAAGGATTACAAAGATTGCCTTGGTCTCAACAGTATCTCAATCTTAATTTTATAAGAAGTGTCAATCTTGTTCATTACTCTTCTTATATGTGTGTGTATGTATATGTGTGTGTATATAAATATATAGTATTTCAAAACTTAAACAATTGTATCACAACAGTCTGAAATGTATTCAGATCTAACTAATTCATTAATCCACAACAGTTTGAAATCTAACTAATTCATTAATTCACAACAGTTTGAAATGTATTCAGATCTAACTAAATTCATTAATTCCACTCTGAAACAATGAAAGCAGGCCAACTTCGCCAAACATATTTATTTTTGCTTTATTGAAATGAATGCTATCCAAAACAAAAACCTTCGAGAATAGCTTCATTCGCACTTCTAATTTCTATTAAAATCAGTCAAGAGTTTAAAAAACAAAAACAAGAACAATAACAAAACCCAAAACAAAGACAACTTATCATGCCAATATCTAATGGCTCAATACAGTCATTGCTGTGTTTTGACAGAAAATTCCTATGACAAAGTAATTTCTTTTGATTCAATTAGTGAAGATCTATAATGTAACCAGAAAGAAATGAAAGAAAGAGATGTAATGGCGTTTGGAGGCGGGTTTGTGAAAAGATCAAATGGGTGGTATGCGAAAGGAAGATTGGCCGAGAGACCAAAGATCACTTCCACAACAACCCACTTTAAGCACAAAACCCGTACTATGATGCCATCATTTTCCAAAATTGCTGTATAGGGCTTGAATGTCGGGGCAACCTGCAGAGAACCTACAGGTTTTTACAAAGCCATAAATATTCATAGAGCCCTCCCCATGTTTTCATTCAGCCCTTCTGCACCATCAATTCAACTGTTTCTTATTTAAACCCAGAATTACAGAGAGAGAGTGTGTGTGTGTGTGTGTCTGAGTGAGTGAGAGAGAGAGAGAGAGAGAGCCGCACTAGTTCTGTGATAAGATTTCTAACCCTAGTCTCCATCTCAACATGTTTATAAACTAACGAAACATGCCAGCTCACGCGTGTCTTGCGGCTCTTCACTATTTAGATTTTTAAAGACGCGTTTTTATTTTAATTTTTTAACGAGAAGGAAAAAAATTCCGGTGATTTTTTGAGATTTTTTTATAATTATATTAATATTTTTTGAATTTTTTAAAATTATATTAATTTTTTATTTTACTTAATAATGTATAAATATTTTATTCAGTTAATTTTTTTTATTCAAAATAACAAAATTATCCATTTTATTTATTTTTATCCAATTTTTAAAATTTTTTATTTTAAAATAAATTTAAATAAATAATTTATTTTTATTTTATATAAAAATAAATTTAAAATTTTTATTTTAATATTTATTTGAAAAATATAAAAAAATTAAAAAAAAAAAACATGAAAAAAATAGTTTTGTTATTACCAATAGTTAAAGAATCAATTACTAGAATTAAAATATCAGAGCGGTTGGGCTTGGTAAAAAATTATTAAGGGATGTTTACCTGATGAACCAACATAAGGCTTGTTTGGTCCGGTGGATAACTATTAAGGCATGTTTGGCTAGTAAACAACTGTTAAGGGTTGTTTGGTATGTAAATGATTATTAAAGGTTATTTGAGTTGGTCAAAAAGTAAATAACTTTTTAACTCAATCCGTTACATAGAATTAATTACTGTATCTGTAAAATGAAATCTCATGTGGCCGAAAGCAAACCAAGGGCTAATTGGGCCTAATAAATAATTAAGGGAGTGTTTGAATGATTAAAAAAATGATTTAATTATTTCTATTTTGTTAGAAGTAATTATATTAAATAAAATGGGTGTATTTATGGGTAGCATAGGCACGTAAGGTTAGGCTAAGGGTATGCAAAAACACAAAATATTTAAATATGAGTTGATTTAATACCTTGATCACTACTGTATTGGTCTTGGTATTGGTATATGGTTACAGGTCACTCTTTTATGTGTGTTCATGAACGTATACGACGAGGTGTGATGTTTATAGGCTATGCAATTTTTTAATGAGTAAGTTTGAGTTAGATTATTTATATTAGACTAAATTCTTTTTTTTTTTAAATAATAAAACTCATTATTTAATTTATATCTGCCAACTATCGGTATAAGAGATTCAAACTTGAAAGACTTATAAATTTTATCCTCAATATTATACACTAAGTCCCCATTTTTGAAATAGTAAGGTCCATTTTTTAAATTTTAACTGTCAACCATTTGTATAGAGAGGATTCGAACTCGAAATGCTTAGACTTCGTTTGGATAGTGATTCATATATAATTTTTTGAAATATATTTAAAAATTTTGTAATTAATTTTTTAAAAATTGTAAAAATATATTTAAATATGATAATCTAAATTTAAAAAAAATAAATAAAAATTTTAAAACCCGTATTTCGTGTTTTAAAATTAAAAAATTATTTTTAAAAATGTAAGCAAATAAAGCCTTAAATTTTTTCCTTAATGTCACATTCAAGTCCAGTCTTTAAGCTCTAATTACCAATTAACAATATAGACTCAAATTCGAGACACTTATTCAGATATAATTTTTTAAAAAACATTTTAAAAAATTTTGTAATTAATTTTTTAAAAATTATAAAAATACATTTTGATATAATAATTTAAATTTTAAAAAATTAAAAAAACTTAAAATAAATTGTTTGTCAAACACATATCTTACGTTTTAAAATTAAAAATCTGTTTTTAAAAACGTAAATAAACGAAGCCTTAAATTTTATTCACAAACTTAATTTTAAGCTAAACGTGTTTATTGGTTTAATTTTTTTTTTTTTTAAAGTGTGAATTATATTATTTAACCGAAAACAAAATTATTTTATGTGATAATATCTGTATTTCACCTCTCATATATTTTGCCAAATGTGTGAAGTTTGATGTTCAAATATAGAGAGAAGGCAAGACTTGAGAAGATGCCTGGGATTCGGCTGACTTCAGATTATTGATTTTAGTTCTTCTCACTCGATTCATCTAGGATTCGACTGCCTTCTCACCTCTTTCTCATTCCCTCTCCGTAAGTTCCTCATGCCTAAAAAACTCTCTCATTTTCTCCGGTTTTTTTCTTCCAGCGATATGAGTCCAGATTACCGATTTTACTTTTTTAGTAAAATTCATGAAAATGATGACTTTTGTTGGTTTTGTGTAGAATTTTTGTTTAGCACAAAGCTGTATTTGCTTCAGTGTATTTCCATCTTCCTTTAATCTTTTGTAGTTTGTATATCTGAAAATAGCTGTGCAAATTTTAAACATTGTGATTTGTTGTTGAATCATTGCAAAGATTGGACGGTAGACCAATCGATTTTTTTTAAATTTTAATAAACGCCCTTTTTAGGAATTTCCTTTACTTAATTGAAAACGAAACAGAATTGTCCTGAATCATGATGCGTCCAGTACAGGCCTTGAATTCTTGATGGCTGTGTATTAGCATGTGTTTGAAATCGAATAAATTCTTCAGAATTTTAACTAGCACGAATTTGGGTGTTGTCCATATTGATGAATCTTTATATGCTGTAAACTATGGTAAAATTGTTGCATGATATTTGGTGGTGTTCAGCAAGTGAAGGCAAAACCTGCTAAAAGGTTATTTCCATTTTTCGTTTTAGGTGCTTATTCTAGTGATAATATCACTCCTCCATTAGGAACCCATTATCTCTTTGCTTGAAGGCCGTTTAGGGATAAATCACGTCATTGCAATGTGCTGGGCTAAATTGCCCATGACCCAAGCATCTCAACTAATAACAGTTTTGTTGCCTATATTACATCCTCTTTAAATGTGTTGAACACAAAAAATGGGAAAAAACATACTTATAAGCTTTTCTTGGCCCAAGTATTTGTTTATTTTGATGAAATTTTGTTGCAGTGTTCTCATATTGGTTTTATGAAATAACAAACTGATTGCTAATTTGTTTTCTTCCCTCAAATAATTGCATTATATATATATATTTTTTATCCCCCAAGGTCCCAGGTTCAACTCCTACACCAAGGGCCACTTACCTATTAAAAAATAAAATAAAAATGCATGATATTTTTTCATTCATCATCGTTGAAAAACTAGGACAACTCCACCATAAGGTCAGGAAAATCCATGAGTTGCAACTTTTTTCCTTTTTCCTTCTTTTTTTTTTTTTCATTTATTCTGGTTGGAATTCAACATATTGAGATTTTTACAATTCCAATTTATTAAAACATCATTAAATATAATGCAATTAGAGGATGGGATCCATCAAACATTGGGATTGTCTTCGTAGAATTTCATAGCACTATGGATGTTTCATACTGTAACTGAAATTATATGTTGGAATGTGGCTGTATTAACTATTGTATACTTTTAATTGCTTGCATTTTGACATCAAGAACTGGCACTATTCCCTAAATAGTCAACTGATTGGTGTACTTATTTTTTTTTGGATTTTCCCTATTTACTTTTATTTTTTAGAGTCGTTCGGTCAACAATTAAAAGTGGAAAATTATTTTCTAGTCCAAGGATATATCTCTTGTGCAGAGAAGTCCACGTTGTTTTTTAAGACCAAAAAGACCTTGAAATCTTTACTTTTAAGTTATGAAGCACGGACACTCTATTTAGGCTCATGTGTTCGTGTCGGACACCGACACTTTCGGACACTTTCTGGACACGTGTTAGACACTTGAATCATGAATATAGATGATTAAATGAAGAAATTCTTTAACTTTTATTTAATGGCTTTGTTATTTTAATATTTTAATAATATTTTTGTGATTTGTGTATTTTTATACCAATTTTAATTGCAATAACATTAGATTTTTATTATATGGTCATATAAAAACTATAAAAAATTCATGAATCTTTAACGTGTTCCTGATATGTCCGTGTTTTACTTTTTTGAGAAATAACGTGTTTGCATGTCTGTGTCGTATCGTATCCGTGACCGTATCCGTGCATCTTAACTTTTAAGTCGAAAAAACCTCGTAATCTTTTCCAAAAAAAACTGCTCAAGATTCTAGCATTTGGTTCCCAAAAAATCGCGTAAAAAATAAAAACTCAAAAAAACTTTCAAACTAAGACTGAAAAATCAAAAAATTTCTCCATTTGAAATCTGCCAAAAAAAAAAAAAAAAACAGGTTTGTTAATTGTATAAAATTCCCAACAACATTCAAAAAATGGTAACTCCAATATAATGCAAGTTAATTACTACATCAGTCGAACATAAAAATGAAATTAAAAGGCAAGGTAAAAGTTTACATATCTGAATAATGGTAAGGTAAATAATTTACATATCTAAATAATGGTAATGTAAGGTAAAAATTTACATAAAGGTAAGGTAAAAATTTACAATGATATTCTTATGATTCCTTCATCAATATGAAAGTTTTTAATTGAAGGTAAAAATTTACTTTTAAGAAGTATAAATGTTTTACAAAACAAATCTGTATGTTTTGGGTAATTATTTATTCTTAATTTTTTTTTAAAATGTAACATATTAAGTTTAAAAAACCATTGATGGTCTAATGCATAAAAACCCTTGATAATAATATTTTATTATAGTGAATTATTTTGATTCATTCTTCAAAATTGAAAAAGAAATACAACGAAAGAAACATAAAAAGAAATCAATGAATTTAAAAAAAAAAAAAAGTAAACTCAAAAAACCTGCTATGAAGAACAATGGAGCATCGACTCCCAATATGATGAATATTGTGGACGACGATTGGAGACAAGGGAGACAAAAATTTAGGCCGACGAATGGATAAATCGGCAAGCATGAAAATAATAATGAAAATAATCCCGTTTGAAAGGTGGTAATTTTCGAATGGAGAATGAAAGTTATTCTATATGCAGTCAAAACAAAATTCAAAATTCAAAACAGAAAATCATACCATATCAGATGAAAATGAATAATCTTAACAAAAAAAAAAAGCTACAATAAAGACTTCCAAAAATAAAGTAATTCGTAACCAAAAAAACGTAAGCAGTAAGTTAAAGGGTATATTAGTCAAAGGAAAACTACAAATTTAAATGTCATGTAGGATTGGTGGACCTCTGCTTAAATTCGTAAACACTACATGTCCTTCACACTAAATTGTAAATTATCATGTATTTACCAATAATTATTGGTTTATGCTAGGGAGTTTATATTAATTAACTCTATTTTTTATTAGTTGTTTTGTTCTTTTCCTTCTTGAAACAATTTAGTGAGAAATTTGACTCATGTTTATCTGACCCCATGTGTTGCTTATTTGTTAGCATATATTTATTATTTGTAATTTTCATATGTAATAGGTTATAGATGTCCGAATAAGGAAAAAAACCAAACTGCATTTACCCAACCTTCAGTACCTGATAGTTCATCTCCTACTGGAGTGTCACTCTAAAAAGAAAATTGACATCAATTGTTTGGAATGATTTGAAGAAAACAATGATAGATAGGCAGGACTATGCTGTTTGCAACATTTGTAGTTCAAAGCAACTAGTAAGAACAAAACCAAGAGTTTGCATGAACACTTGGCGAGGTCTAAGAAACAAAGAAGTATTTTTTATTTATTTTTGTGATAAGTAATAAGAAACAAAGAAGTATGGATCTAAGACAACAAATTTTGCTAGCCAATCAAGTGGATTACCATACTTTTTTAATTGATCAAGAAGCCTCATTCATGAGCTTAACTCCGTGAATGTATGACCCTCTCTCGATTGTTAACTATATAGGCTTTCGAAGATATTCCAATTTTAATTTGCTTTGAGATATAGATGAAATAATCTGATATTTTTTTTGAATGTCATAAATAGTGAGGTTTCACTATACAACCAACTTTTGTTTTTTAAAAGTGTTCATAGGATCTAAACATGTAAACTGTTTCCATTAAAATTTTGAGAAGTTTTTGTCATGGTAGCAGGTTATTATTATCTCTAACTGTTTGCTTGATCTCTCTGGTGTTTAATCATTTTGCCATTTCCAACACATTAGCTTTTCGTACTCTTTGATAGAGTTGAAATTATATATGTTATATGTTTACATAACCTTGTAAATGACTAAAATTTGGTTTTGCAGGTTTATTGCCCATTTCCTTTAGGCATCTCATGTTCATCAAATAAGCCTGTAGCACATGGCATTGACAACTTCATTTGTGCAATCATGTAGCATGGTATGAATGAGATTTATTCTTGATAACTTTGATCATAGAATTAGAAGAAAAAAGAGAAAAGATTCAAAAGAGAATATCTTATTCGAGAAACTATCAAGGCTGTAATCTTACATTACACGGAAAAAGAAAAGAGCCCTTTTATAGTAGAGTTAAATAAACAAATAAATAAAAGCCCATACTACCCTTAACGATTGCTAACATACATAGCACTAACATGCTAATAGATCTTAACAATTCTAACCCTCCTTAAACTTATGATGCGGCAGTGGAAAGCATTGAGAGTTTACTGAGCAAAAACAAAAGTGCAAAACCGTGTAGAATTCGTAAAGTAGTCAACCAACTGCAATATAGAAGGAAGAAAGGGAAGAGAAATAGTGCCAAGCTGAAGATGATGACACATAAAATGATAATCAATCTCAATGTGTTTGGTATGCTTGTGGAAGACAGAGTTATGGGCTATCTGACATAGCACTCTTGTTGTCACAATACATAGGAGTAGAAGTAGGCAGAGAGATGCCTAGATCAACAAGCAACCAGTGGAGCCCAAACAACGTTAGTTGTAGTGGTAGTCATGAAACGATACTCAGTCTCAACAGAAGAACAAACGACATCCATTTGCTTTTTGCTTTTCTAAGAAATAAGAGAGTTGCCCAGAAAAACACAAAAATCAATAGTGGACTTGTGATACATAAAATCACCAACCCAATCAACATTAAAATAAGCACGAAACTCCAAGGAAGAAGACAAAGATATAAGCAAACTTTGGTGTAAGGTGTCGTGAATATAGCATAATATGCTAAGAACAAAGCCCAATAAATAGTGGTAGGTGAAGAGACAAACTAGTTGACAATATGAATTGCATAAGTGATATTAGGATGTGTAATAGTGGGATAGACAAGGACCTTGATTAAAAGTGGGATTAGATAATGGAACTCCATTAGAGAAAGTATAACAAACATTGATTCCAAAGGCGTCTCAATTGTTTGAATATTCGATAGATAGACTTTCTGAATAACATCGGATGCATATTTGGACTGGGAAAGAAGATAGCCTTTAGGGGAATAAGCTTCCTTAATATCCAAGAAATACCGAAGATGATCCAAATCTTTTATTTCAAAATGATGCTGTAGTTGTGATTTTAACAATGAAATCCCAACAATATCATTACTGGTAATGATCATATCATCAACATATAATTAAAGAACAATATGTACCGTAGAAGTAGAACGAAGGAAAAGAGTAGAGTCATGATCACTAGCACAAAATCTGAGATCACAAATTACTGTGGATAATTTTTCAAATTAAGCCTGAGGAGCTTGTTTGAGACCATACGAAGCCTTTTTGAGTTTGCACACCTTTCCTAGAGTGATGAGGAAGACCAGGAGGAGGAACTATGAAGACTTCTTCAGTCAAGTCCCCATTTAGAAAAGCATTTTTGATATCCATTCGGGAAATACTACATTGGTGAACTGCTGCTATTGCTATAACTGTACAAACTAATGGTCATCTTGGCAACAAGTGCAAAAGTCTCCTTATAATCAATGCCATATTCTTATGTGTATCCCTTTGCCACCAATTGAGCTTTGCTATTGCTCAATAGAACCATCAGACTAGGGTTTTGATCTTGTACGCTCACTTACGACCAACTGTACATTGACTAATAGGTAAGGACACAAACTTCTTGGTGCTTGTCTTACGCAGAGCAAAAAGCTTTTCATCTATAGCACGTTGCTAGAGATGATCAAGCATAACCTCTTTATAGGAGGTAGGTTTAGAAAGAGCATGAATAGAAGTAATAAAAGAACAAAAATTAACAAAATAACAAAAGTTAAAGAAACCAAACCGATAAGGACATTTACAAATATGCTTAAGATAGTGAGATGAAGTAAGATGATCCTGATTGAGGAATAAGAGAGGATGGCTAGAGGGGTTGAGTTTGCAGAAGAAATAGCTATGCTCTTGTGAGTTTAAGTGCAATGAATAGGAGGACGAACAACCGAAGAATGAGAAGAAAGAGGGACATGAGACAGTCACATCTCTAACATCGGATTCAGATGATGGATCATTGGAAAAGAGATTTAGATGAATGAGATCAGACTTATACAAAGTATTAGGACGAGAGACATAAAGTTTGTTAGCAATAAGATCATAGCAATGATACCATTTTTGCCCCTTACAATAACCAAGAAAAACAAACATTGCTGAACGAGGAGAAAGTTTAGTATGAACATTTTAAGAAAGAAGAACAAAACATGTACCACCAAACACACGCAAAGAGTAGTCAAGAGGCTTACCAAACAAGCGCTCAAAAGGAGAAACACAAGAAATAACAATGGAAGGAATATAATTTATTAAATGAATAACAGTAAGAAAAGCCTCTCCCCAAAAGGTAGTGGGAACATTAGTAGACAACAAAAGAGATCGTGCAGTCTCCATGACGTGGCTGATGTTTGCACTTGGCCACAACATTCTATTCAGGAGTTTTTGCACAAGAGGAATTGTTGAATGGTACCATCAAATTTCAGTAAGTCTAAAAATGCATTAGAATTTAGAAGAATATTCCCCTCCCAGATCACACCTAAATTATTTAAGAATGTTGGGTAGTGTAGATTCTGATAAGTATTGGACATTAGTCCCTTGACTGCGGATCCCAACTGTTTGAGACATTTTTTTGGGGTATTTTTGGTAGTTTACATTATTTTCCTGTTGTCCTAATACTATGTATTTATAGTTGAAGAGCCGCATCTTATTATACTGCAACTTGTTAGATCACAGTAAAACTGCAACAGCCGTGGAAGTAGCCCTATTCTGGGTGAACCACGTAAATGTTTGTATTCTTGTGTGTACATGTGATTTTAGATTCGTTCTTAAATTATTGTTTGCTTTCGTATCTCACCGATCTTGGTTATGTGGTTATATTCCTAACAAAGAAGAGTAGAATACCGAGTACATATCATTGCACGAAAAGCAGTAAAAATAAAAAATAATTAAGATCGACATTTCATAACATAAACCCAACAATATCAAGTATGGCAGAAAGAGAGGTCCATAGGATGGCTAATGCCCCCAGACGGTTTAACAACGTCTGGTTAGTGACAATCAATGTGGAGATGTTTAAGAAGGAATGAGAGGTGCAAAGATGGTATCATTGCTGTCTACAAATCCTTGTATAGGGAGACTTGCGAAAGGATGCCTTTTATGGAGAATCTGGAGTTTGAGACATTTTTGGCCAGCCAAAGATTGGGTTTGGAAAGGCTGTTTAATGAACATGAGGTGGTGGAAGCCCTAGCACTATGCAATGGGGATAAAGTGCCAGGCCTAGATGGCTACTCTATGGCTTTTTTTCAAAGGTGTTGGTTGGTTGTGCGAAAGATGTTACGTCAATTTTCCATCATTTTCATGAGCATGGCGCCGTCGGAAGAGGCTTAAATGCTACTTTCATTGTGTTAATTCCAAAGAGGACAAGGGCGAAGGATATTCAAGTTTCTAGCCTATAAGTTTGATGGGGAGCATTTAAAAGCTGGTTGCTAAGTGTTGATATTGGATAGTCAGAATGCTTTTGTAGGAGGAAGGCAGATTCTAGATGCGGTGCTGACGGCCAATGAATGGATTGATTCGAGGAAGAGGAGTAGTGAAGGGGGCTTTGTGTGCAAATTTAACGTTGAGAAGGTTTGTGATCATGTGAATTGGTATTTTCTTATGGGTATGGTGAGGAAGATGGGGTTTGGAGTGAGGTGGTGTATTTTGATTGTTTCAATTTCGATCTTGATTAATGCAGAGGCCATTGGTTTTTTTCGGAGTTCCTGTGGCATTAGACAGGGGGACCCATTATGCCCTCTTTTGTTTGTGATTGTTATAGAGGGCTTCAACAAAATGATGGGTAGAGCAGTGGGTGAGGGTTTTATCACGGTTTTGAGATAGGTAGAAGCATAGAGTAGAGCATGATGATTTCCCACTTGTTGTTTGCCGATGATACAATAGATTTTTGTGGAGCTTCAATATCTCAATTGAGATACTTGAAACGTGTCTTACTTTGTTTTGAGGTAGTATCGGGGTTGAAAGTACACTTGGATATGAGCGAACTTATTCCGGTTGGGAAGGTGGGAGATATTGAGAGGCTGGCATGGAATTTGGAATGCAAGTTTGGGGCTTTTCCTTCAAAGTACTTGGGGCTACCGTTGGCAGCTTCTTCAAGGAAAAAGACGATACAGGATCCCATCATTGATAGATTTCAAGAGTGATTAGTGGGATGGAGGAGAAAGTACTTATGTGGAAAGTTGACATTGATTAGAAGCACTTTGGCAAGTCTCCCAAGTTACTTTATGTACATTATTCCCAATTCCGACATTGGTGGAGAAGAAGTTGGAAAAGATTCAAAGAGATTTCTTACAGGAGGGCAAAGAGGAGGAGTGGAAGATGCATTTGGTAAGTTGGGACAATTAAATGGAGAAAGGAGCAGGGAGGATTAAGGGTGAAGGATATAAGAACTTTTAATAGATGCTTTATAGGAAAGCGGTTTTGGAGGTTTGCCATGGTGCAAAATTCCTTATGGATGAGAGCGGTGGTGGAAAAATATGGTTGTGACCTTGATGGTTGGGTGGTGGTGGAGGGGGAGGGCACGATGGGATTAGTTTATGGAAGTCCATTTGCTAGGGAAAATGGGATTTTCTACATACGGTGGGCTTTATGCTGGGTGGAGGAGATAAGGTGAGATTTTGGAAGGATGATTGGTGTGAAGACTTTATCCTAAAGGAGAAATTTCCATGCCTCTATCAACTAGCTGAGAATAAGGATGCAAAGGTGAGGGAATACTTGACCACTTATTTCTTTATTGCTCCTTTGTGAAGGAAATGTGGAACTTATTGTTTTTTTTTTTGTTTGGGATTTGTTGGGTGATGCCTTCCATCGGTTAAGGCTTTATTGAGAAGTTGGGTAGGTGGTTGCTGAATAAAAGACAGGCAGGAAGGTTTGGATAATAGTTCTTACATGCTTGTTTTGGAGTATTTAGAGAGAAAGAAATAGACGATTTTTTGAATGAGATACAATGTCCATTTATAGATTAAAGACATTTTTTTGAAGACTTTATATTTTTGGATAGTTGAGGCATATCCCTCGTATGTTCATACTTTTGTAAATTTTTTGGAAAACATGAGACTCTAGTTTTTGTGAGCCTTCTTTTGTAATAGGGCTAGCTCCCCTTGTTTTTTGGGCTCATTAATACAATACTTCTTAATCAAAAAATCGAGTATAGTGATCAGTAAAAGAAACATAATAACGGGACCTTCTTTTAGTAGGGGATAGGAGTGTTAAACAATCAATTGCTCCAAAAACTTAAGCCATTAGAGAATGGGCCAACAATATATATCAAGCTCTCAACACTCCCCCTCACTTGACACCACGGACTCGCATGCGGTCGAGGTAAACCATAGACAAATGCGAAGCAGAAGAGAATGCAAATGCAAACGGGAAATAATGCAAATGGAGACTTGAACCCAAGAGCTCGTGTAACCAAGGCTTTGATACCATGTTAAGCAACCAATTGCTCCATAAGCTTAAGCTATCAGAGAATGGGCCAACAATGTATATAATGTTCTCAACAGGGAGTGCCATTGGAGGCAAGAATAGAGTCATAAGGAGGAGAAAAGGTAGAAGTGAACAAAGAAGAATCACTAGTCCTATGATGTGTAACACTTGGGTCAAAGACCCAAGTGGTCCTAGATATGCCTAAAAGTACAAAAGAAAAGGAACTAGCAAAGGGAGAAACCAAAAGAGTATTAGACTGATAAGTGGAGAGAAGTTTCTATAATTGCTCGACTATCAATGATAGTGTGGGAGCTGATGGTCTGGAAGACTCATCTGTTGGTGTTGCAATCGCTGCATTGCGACGATCCCTATCTCTATATAACTGTTGTCATGACCCACAAACTGGCTTATTCCCTAACTTAGGACATTGTGCCTTCTAGTGTCCCTTTTTACGATAGAAACTACACTCATCAGGACCAACTCTGATTCGTTGCCTTTTCTATGAGCTAGTCCATGATCTAGGAACAACCAGTATTGTTTGTGTAAAGGAGACCCTTCTCCAGTAGAGTTTTAAGTTAAACGTTTTTTTTTTTTTTTTTTGATCGGTGAGTCTTAAGTTAAACTTCTTTTTTTTTTGATCGGCGAGCAGCTTGAATTTTATGCTCCAATTGATATCTCTTAGGCAAAATTAGGCTGAACAAATAATTTGGACAAATATTTCCAAATCTCTTTGACTGTGTTAAACTTAGCCAAATGAATACCAATGGACTCATCATGTAATGCTTTTTGCATTATTAACATCTCAATTGTTCAATAACTCAACATAATTCTCTACCTTAGGATTAGTTGGGGCTTTCATAACTCTAGTAATGTAACCCCACATATTGAACCCAAAATAACCCAAGACGCACCACTCATAAGAGAACCGAAGCATCATAACCAACAAAATGGCTCAAAAAGTGAAGATGACATATTGTAGCCCCATTTTTCCAAAATATATTTGAAAATTCAATAACACTAGTAAACGAACTCAAAAATTAGCTTGCAATGGATATTAAGATGTAGAGGGACTGTTTGGTAATTTGAAATGTTCTTGTTTATAAGCTTGAATACTTAAAAAAGAATTATTGGAATTGTGCCAACTTCCAATGGTAGTGATACTAACTACATTAGTAGGAATCATGTAGGATTCTACTAGCATTGGGAGCATTGAATAAGAATCGAATTGAATTGCATGTTTAAGAATCATAGGATTTTGCGATTGTCCTATTTAAATTAGAACTATAATGATGCTTCATTGACAATCAATGTTTAAACTGAAATTTCGGTGTAAATTTTCTTTTGTCAAAACTCTAAACCTTGCATCCAAGAAATATTAAATGAAAGACTCTTAAAGTCATTTCCTTCATTTTATATTTTTTTATATGGTATTAGATTGGTGGAGAGGCTAATTTGTGTGTAGAGTAATCAAGGATAACAAATGGCAATGATTTAGAGTTGTTGGTTTTTGGTGCTAGATTCTTGTACTTGTTTAGCTTTCTCTTGCTGCCTGGTTCCATTGATGTCATTTTGACAACAAGAGTTGAGTAAATGGAACAAAGATAAAGGGCAAAGGGCAAAACAAGGGCAAAGGGCTCCCGCCATTGCATGGTCTGGGGAGGGTTAGATGTATGCAGCCTTACCCCGCAAGCAGAGAGGAACAAAGATACTTTTGGAAAATTGAGGAGTTGTGGATGAGAGTTTTGGAGGTATCAAAAGCTCAATGAGGGGCATTAAGGAAGGGGAGAGAGGTTAACTAATGAGGAATTGGTGAGGAGGAATGAAGGTAAAGTGAAATTCAGGAGGTCGATATAAACAGGGGAAATTTGATTGGGACGAAAATTAAGAGCTGTTTTATAAGGGGACAGGAATACCAAAAGTTTGTCAGCTGGCTAACTTTTATAAAATGAACAATTTTATTGGCGTGGTGAAATTGAATTAAGTGTTACCGTGTTAGCATAGTTGAAAGTCGAAATCAAAAGGGTCGTGTTGTTTCCATGAAGGCCTTATGAGAGAGATCGGGTGGAGATTTTCTCTTGATGGCTTGGACATTTCTTCTATTGACATTTAAGTGGTCGTAAAATCCGCCTGGGATAGAGGAAGTGATTGCCTAAGTAGCACGAACATGGGCGTGGTCACGAACACAGACATGATATGACATATATATACCAACATGGCAAATGGTAAAGAAGTGGGATTTAACCTTTTGTATATATACATCTATTAAATAAGACAAGAATATGGCTTTGATTAATTTTTTATATTTCTATAGTAATAAGTGTCATGTGAATGATGAAGCTTGGCAAATATCATAAAGATTATACTACTACTACTACTACTACTCTGTTACTATATTGTAGTCTTTACAATTATATTCTTGGGTAACGTTTAGAAGTGTCCGTTGCATGCTTGACTTGTGGCCATGTGCCCAATGTCAAAATTTTTGAGAGAAAAGAAAGGTTGGACACTTGAGTGTGTTCATTTTGTTACTGTGAAGATGGATAAAGATATGCTTTTCGAAACATAATTCTGTGGTTTTTATTTATTTATTTATTTTTTGTCTTATTGCGTGATGGTAGCCAAAATGAACAAAATTTTCCTTTTGCAGTGTTTCAGTGAGAAATGCTTAAGAAGTGCAATAGCGTTTGAAGCTGAGAGAGGATATAGGAATGCTTTGGGCAGAAAAATGAGGTATTGCTGCTGATTCTTTGTTGAATTATTTAGTTTAATGAGCAAGAATGGAGTGATAATGTAAGCATATTTTTGGATGTGATTTCTACAGGTTTAATAATGTTCTCTTCTCTAAAATTTCGAAATTATGCTCTTGGTCAAAGCATAAGTATGCAAAAAAGCTATTGGAGGAAGCAGAGACTTATAAAACTGCAAGCATCTCAGATCGGTCAAAGTTGCTTAATAAGGTGTGCGAACACGTGCTTATACACATGTATTAGGTATTATATATATTGTGGTCCTAACTTGATTTGCTTTGCATAATCTTTCAACAAAGGAAATTTTCTTTGACTCCTTTACTTTTCAGCTTATGCAATGCAATTCTGTTGCATCTTGGACTAAGAAGACTGTAAATATGAAATTAAAAATGGCTCATACATTAGACTTATAAAAAGGACTTATATGTTAGTTATTTATGCCTTAGACTTGACTCTTGGGTTGTTTGCATGGAGGAGGGCTCTGAATGCGTTCAAACCTTATTCCATGTTTTTCCTTCAAAATAATTGTTGCTCTTTATAAAAAAAAATATTAAACACAAGACTTTTCTTTTCTTGAAAGTACTATTTTCACCTTGATGGAAATGAATTCCTATCTATAAAGAAACTACATTATTAAAAAAGGATTTATAAAGCAATGTTATTTTACCAAACAATATAGCAGTAATTAACATCATTGAAAGTGTCATTAATCGTTCAAAGTTCGTCAATTTAATATTCTATGTTACTGTAGTTTTTATTAGGAATTTTCTTCTTTGATGTGTACTACCCATATAATTTTTATTTTCAATTCCATGCATTGCACAGGTTTTCTTGTAATAATAAATTTAAAGCATGGGCTGAAAAGTGGAATGCACTAAAATAGAGAGAAATTTTGTCAATGTAAAATAATTAACATGTAAAAAAAATAGTTTTTGTGATTATAAAATAAAAGAAGTGGGTAGAGAGAGACAGGAGAGAGAACCAGAGAAAATGGTGAGGGAGAGTTTGTGTCAATTTAGTAAGTAAACTAGAAAACACAGGCTAGTGAAAAAGTGGGACCCAATGTAAGCAAAGTGAGTGTGTGTAAATCTAAATTTTGAAGTAAAACTGTGCTCCAAATTACTAATAAAAAAAGGTGTCCAAATTAGAAAATTGTTCTTTGATTTTTGACGGTCTTTTTTTAAAAATTCAAAGTGTAAGCTATTTGGTACAATTATATATAGTATGGATGTCCTCCAAGTCTTAGGATGGATAGTCAGATTGTTTTAGGATGGATAGCGGTCACTGTGGCTGATTGTTTTAGGATGGATAGTCGGGTTGTTTGGGTTATCCTCTTCCTCATGCTGTTGTACGATTGGGAGGGGGAGGAAGTCATGGGGTTCTTTGGTTTGTTATATGATCAGGTTACAATTGAGGGAGGGGAGGATTGTTAAACAACCAGTTGTTTTAAAATCTTAAGTTGTTAGAGAATGGGCCACAAATGTATATTAAGCTCTCAACACTCTCCCTCATGTGCGACTCGGGGTTGCACTAGGAGAGACAAAGAAAGCACAGACAAAGGTGAAGCAGAATAGAGTGCAAATGCAAACGGGGAATAAATGCAAATGGAGAGACTTAAACCCAAGACCTTTCTAGAGTCTAAATCAAGGCTCTTAACCAGTTGCTCTAAAAGCTTAAGCTGTTAGAGAATGGGTCACCAATGTATATTAAGCTCTCTACAAGGGACATGTTGAGGTGTTGGTTCCCGGGGTGGTTCTTTTAAGGTAAGATCCTATCTTTTATAGGATCTTGAGGGATGGGAGCAAAGAGGAATTCCTATTGAGGGCTATTTGGCCAACTAAAGCCCCATTAAAGGTGGCTTTTTTTTGGGTGGATAGTGGCCTTAGAAAGGTTTTTGACTGTTGATAACCTTCGAGTCGAAGGAAAATTACAGTTAATTAGTGCTGCCTTATTAAAAGGGACGAGGAAATTGTTAATCATTTGTTGATTCATTTTCCAGTGACTAGAGACTTGTGAATTCTTTTGCTTTGCCTTTTTGTCGTCCATTGGATGATGCCTCAGTTGATGATGGAGGTTCTCTCCTACTGTGGAAAGAGTCGAATGAGGAAAAGGTTGATAAATGTAGTGGCAGCTTGCTCTATTGTGCTTTTTGTAGTTGTTTAGAGGGAAAGGGACCAGAGATTGATCGAAGGGGTTGAGTTAAGAAGGCTATGTTGAGCTCTCTTTCTTATTTTCTTCTCTCTCTCTTTTTTTATTTTTTGAAGCTTCTACATTGTCTATAGATTCTTTTGTAGAGTTTTTGAGTGATATGAGATTGTAGTTGTATAGGTTTTTTTTTGCCATACAGGCTTCCCCCTTGGTGCCTTTTAATAAAATTGATATTTTACTTATCAAAAAAATAGGTGCAAACCTATATGATGCAGGAGCATCTAAGACATGGAAAAAGCAAATTAGACCATTAGTCACCTTTGATTTGGGTCCTGGTTAGCATGTAGTAATGGCCTGTATTCTTTCACTCTTTTCATTGTACTGAAATTTTACTAGTTAAGAAACACAAGTTGCTCCCTGAAAATATTTCCCGTCATATGGTATTTCAGTCTTGGTTTTGTCAGGGGGCTTAAAAAAAGATTGGCTTCAATTTCAAGTAAATACATCATTAATTCCCAATGATCGTACTATTGCAGACCAATTATTTTCTAGGTATTATGCTACCACTATTGTGGTGCATGTTAGAACATTAAATACACTATGGGTAAATGGAAAAAATTATATCAATATGGAAATGAGTTGGAAAACAGAAAATTGAATGGGTTTTGGGTGTCGTATCCTAACATGCTTGTTTTAAATGTATTGCGATAGATGCTCAGGATGCACTTTTCTATTTTTATTTCCATTATTCTTTGTAATTTGTTGAGAAAAATGGCAAGGAAAGAGGAGATGAGTACGGAGCCAATGCGGATAGCTTAGTGGGAGGGGAAAACGTTTGAGATAGAAGGGATTCATGAACGGAATAGAGAACTACTCCAGATCACAGAGAGAGGAAGGGGAGTGGTAAAAAGGCTCCAGCTAGAACCAAATGGGTTCCAGTGGTTGTGCTATCAACAGGAGGAGATGGAGAGACACTCGGATGGATGGAGCTCCAAGAGGGTTCTACAGGCACACCATAGAAGCTTGAGGATTATGGGGCGTTCAAACTGGGAAAGCATGTATGTGAAGGTTAAAGAATCGAACGGTGAGGTTCGTTTTAGCATTTGTGTCCCAGAATATGATAAGGAGATGGACAGAAGCGTGAAGAGAGGGAGAGTGGAATCCTCGTGCAGCAATCTGGTGGGCGACTGAACGGAGGACACGTGGAAGGAGGGATAATGTTATCCCTGCACAGAAATCTGTGGGTTGAATAATTGGAAGGCACGCCGAGAGAAGGGATCACCAGTGAAATTTAATTTGGTACGGAGTGAGGTGGGCTCTCATATGGGCTTTATGGGCCTACATAACTCTAAAGGAGATGGCAGGCCAAATGAGATTAATTGGGCTAATGGAAAAGGCTGGGATAAAGGAAAGGGCCAGGGGTGTGAAGGCAGGATTGCAGATGACGGGCTTGAGGTTGGGTGGGGAAGGGCCAATCGGGTGGTTAGACAACAGAAGGAGACAGCGCAATTATAAGAGGGGGACTGGTCATAATAGATTTATGGGCTTACAGAACAGTGATGAGGAGTCCTTTGTGGAGAGGAGGTCCAAGGCCCATTTGATAGTTCAAATCGTGGTGCCTTCAGACCAAACAGAAGAAGCCCATTTGGCTAAGCTCATGAAGACTAGGGGCGCAGATTCTGGATCGATAAGGATGGAGGATCATGATAGGAGGGATTGTGATGAGCAGGAATGCAAAATAGAGAGGAAGAGGATCCGCAAACCAAAGAAGAAAATGATTGAGAAAAGGGCAGGTCAAAACCCTGGTGATTGGGGAGTTTAGTGCAGTGGCAGAAGCAAGGTCAGAAACTGGCACAGGTCTGAAATTCCCCTACTGATGGGGGAGTTGATGCGATATAACAAATGATGAAGAAGGGATGAAATCTGAGCAACGACCACTGGCGACAGACACAAAGGAGGAAGAGGACAAGGGGACAGAGGCCAGTGATAGTCAAATAGAGCCACTCAGAGTGGATAAGGAGATGAGAGCTCGTCAGAGATGGAAATGATGACTGTCGTAGTTCTAAGCCATAATAGAGAAGAGGAAAGCTCTGTATCAACATGGGTGGCAGAGACTGGGGAAAAGCAACTTTCTCAACCTGCTCGGATAGTTATAGGAAGAGACAACTGGAGTGTTATTTTACATGCCACTTGTAGTGGAACAGCCAGAACAAGGTGTTAAGGGAATGGAGTTGGTAGGAAACTGTAAGTTGCTGGGAGTTGAACATGCTGAGACATGAAGACGATGGAGGCATTTGATTGGGTGCTGCGTGAAATAAAGGGTGTGAGCAGGTTCTTGGGAATCTCAGGCTGGGGTTATGAGGGTAAATTGATGCAGTTGTTCAAGAAAATTGAGAAGAACAGAAAGATCACCAGTGGAAGCAAAGGCAGGGGGACTCCAAGACTGAAAGTTAAAGAATTTACTTTCTATTGTAAATTATGAGAGAAGGAGATTGGCAGAGAAGGTTGGGGAAGGGGACAGGAATATGTTATTCTCACTGCTGCATGAAGCTGAAACTTCTTTCCTGGAACGTGAGGGGCTTGAATGACCCTGCTAAAAGAGCCACGGTGAAGGGGTTTTTAAAGGAGTGGAAGCCTTCAGTAATTTGTTTGCAAGAAAGAAAAATAGAGGAGATGTCAGCAGGGGTTGTGAGAAGTGTATTTTGGCGCCTGGGGGGGGGGGGGGGTGCTAAAGGAGCAGCGGGAACTGCAGGGGGGGAATTATGATTATGTGGGATTCAAGGGCTGTCAGTTGCCAGGATTTCAGCGAAGGGCAATTTTCAGCATCAAGTAGATTTAGGACATCAAAAGATGGCTTTGTGTGGGTGTTTACAGGTGTGTATGGGCCAACTTTAGACAGTGATTGGTCCAGATTATGGGAGGAATTGGGTGCAATCAGAAGGAGATGGCAGTATCCATGGTGTTTGGGGGGAGATTTTAATGCATTGAGGTCTCCAACTGAAAGGAAGGGCTGTAGCAGAATGCCTAGAGGAATGGGGGAGTTCTTAGCTTTCAGTAACAGGTTGTAACTTATTGATTCACCAATGGAAGGGGGGTAGGTATGCTTGGGTAAATGAGAGAACCTGATCCAGCCATGTCTGGACTGGGACAGATTCTTAATTTCTACAGATTGGGAGTCCCAGTTTCCAGATTTTGTGCAGGCCTGTTTACTGAAACCTGTAACAGACCACTCGACTATTTTGTTGGATTGTGGGGGGCTGTGTTTGGGGAAGGTGCCTTTCAGGTTTGAACATAGTAGCTTGAAGAGCTAGGTTTAGTGAAAATATTTGAGGAATGGTGGAAGAAGTATGAGGTCAAGGGGGTGGCTAGTCGTAAAGCTGAAACTTCTCAAAAAGGACATGAAGAGCTGGAACAAGGAGATATATGGTAATGTCACGGTGAAAAAAGCAAGACTTTTGCAAGAGATTAAGAACCTGGATGAAAAGGAGCAGTAGGGAGGCCTTGCGGAGGAGGAGAAGATTAGAAGAGATGAGTTAAAGGCTGGATTGAGGAGAGTTTTGAAGGATGGGGAAATTAGTTGGAGACTGAAGTCTAGAGTGTTTTGGTTGAAGGAGGGCGTCCGAAACACCAAGTACTTTCACAGGGTGGCAAATGCTCATCGAAGATTTAATAATATCCGGACAATGGTGATTGATGGAAATATCTTGAATGAAGAGGAGGAAGTTGGATAGGGTATCTCTTTGTTTTACTAGTCTTTGTAGTTTGTGCTTAGAGCCTTGTGATAGAAGACTGACCTTGGAGTACTTAGATTTTGATATGTCAACAAATGATCAGAGTAGGGGGTTGAAAAAGTCGTTTGGGGAAGAGGAGGTAGTGGAAGCGCTCAAGTCATGCAATGGAGATAAGGCGCCGGGCCTAGATGGATTTGCTATGCCTTTTTTCCAAAAGTGTTGGTTGGTGGTGAAGAGAGATGTGATGGCTCTCTTTCATTATTTCTGTGAGCATGGAGCTTTTGAGAAAAGCTTAAATGCATACATTTTGCATTAATTTCAATGAAGGAAGGAGCGGAGAACATTCGGGATTATCGGCTGATTAGTCTCGTGGGGAGCATCTACAAATTGTTGGCAAAGGTGTTGGCTTGTAGATTGAGGAAAGTACTAAGTCTCCTTATTCCTGATTGCCAAAATGTTTTTGTTGGGGGTAAACAGATTCTAGATGGAGTTCTTATTTGCATAGACTCAAGGACGCAAAGTAAGGTTGGAATCTTGGTTTGAAAGTTAAGTGTGGAGAAAGCTTATGACCATGTAAATTGGGATTTCTTGCTATTCATGCTCAGAAAAATGAAATTTGGGGAGAAGTGGCATGGTTAGATTAGATGGTGTACTTCAATCACCCTCTTTTTTAGTGTTGGTTAATGGTGCGGTTGTAGGGTTCTTTCATAGTACTATAGGCCTTTTCGCTATCACCCCTCTTATTTGTTATGGTGATGGAGGCTCTTAGTAGAATGATGATTAAGTAGTGGAAGGCGGCCTAATAAAAGGGTTTGGAATTGGAGAGAGGTTGGGGAGATTAGAGGTTTTCCATCTATTAGTTGCTGATGATACATTGATTTTCTGCGGAGTGGAGGAAAGGCAACTCAAATACTTGCAATTGTGTTTTATTGTGTTTTGAGGCAGTCTCAGGTTTGCAGATTAACTTGGCTAAAAGTGAAATTATTCTAGTGGGGGAGGTAGATAGCGTGGCATGGAATTTGGGATGTGAAATGGGGTCCTTTCTATTGGTTTATTTGGGAATGCCTTTGGGAGTAGGTTCGAAGAGTAAGTGAAGACAATATGAATGGAATCTGAATCAATTTCTCTTCAAATTGAATTCATTGTGTTACATACAATGTCCCTATATATAATGTACAATGAGAATTAGAATATAAAAATAACAGAGAAAAGGAAACAAAGGAAAAAAAGGAAATAAAAAATATGTCACCTAATCAGCCTAAATCTCCTACCATAATCCTCTCTAAATTATAATCACATTCAAAATTAATTCCCATTCAATTATCCGGGATTTCCACACTCCCCCTCAAGTTGGGTCATAGATGTTGATCATGTCCAACTTGTAGATAAAATCTTCAAAGCTGGATCTCTGTAGACCCTTAGTGAATATATCTGCTAATTGTTCTCTTGTAGGGATATAAGTCATGCAGACTGTCCCTTTCTCAATTTTCTCCTTTATAAAATGCCTATCAACTTCTATGTGTTTAGTCCTGTCGTGCTGGACCGGATTATGGGAAATGCTGATAGCGACTTTGTTGTCACAGTAGAGTTTGATGGGAAGCTCTATTGTGATATGTAGTTCCTCCAAGAGCTTCTGTAACCACAACCCTTCACACATCCCTTGTGCAACGGCTCTGAATTCAGCTTCAGCACTACTTCTGGCTACCACATTCTGCTTCTTACTCCTCCATGTTACTAGATTTCCCCAAACATAGGTACAGTAGCCTGTGGTAGACCTTCTGTCTTCTACTGATCCTGCCCAATCTGCATCTGTATAAATTTTCACCTTTTTACTGTCTCCTCTCTTAAAGAATAAACCTCGCCCTGGAGAGCCTTTCAGATATCTGAGAATCTTATATACTGCTTCTAGGTGACCCTCCTTTGGTGAATGCATATGCTGACTAATCATACTCACAGCAAAAGCAATGTCAGGTCTGGTGTGAGATAGGTATATCAATCTACCTGCTAGTCTCTGATATCTTTCTCTATCTACTGGTTTTCTAGCAGTCTTCCATTCTTCTTCCTGCCTCGATCGGAGTATCGCTTGGCTTGTAACCAAGCATCCCAGTCTCAGTCAAAAGATCAAGTACATACTTTCTCTGAGATACACTAATTCCTTTCTTTGACCTGGCCACTTCCATTCTCAGAAAGTATCGCATTTGACCTAGGTCTTTAACCTCAAATTCTGTGGCTAAGACCTTCTTCAATCTTTCTATCTCTCTTGTGTTATCTCCAGTAAGAATGATGTCATCGACGTATACAATCAGAATGGTCCTGCTTCCATCATTGGATTGTTTGATGAACATCCTATAATCTGACTGTCCTTGTTGATATCCTTGATTCTTCATCACTTTTGCAAATCTATAAAACTATGCCCTTGGTGATTGTTTAAGTCCATACAGGGATTTCTTCAGTTTACATACTCTGGTTTCATCTCCTTCCTTGTAAACTCCTGGAGGTAGCGTCATGAACACTTCTTCCTCCAGTTCACCATTCAGAAAGGCATTCTTGATGTCGAGTTGGTGGAGTGGCCAATCCAGATTAGCTGCCAAGGACAAGAGTACCCGTATAGTGTTCAGCTTCGCCACGGGTGCAAATGTCTTGGTGTAGTCAATACCATATGTCTGAGTGAACCCCTTTGCAACTAGGCGAGCTTTGTATCGTTCCACTGTACCATCCGCCTTGTACTTCACTGTGAATACCCACTTACAGCCTACTGGCTTCTTCCGCTTTGGTAAAGACATTACTTCCCAAGTTTCATTTTTTTCCAATGCTCTGATTTCTTCCATTACTGCTTTTCTCCATTCTGGAATGCCCAAAGCCTCTTGGATATTCTTAGGAATCTGGATCCTGTCAAGGTTAGACGTAAAAGCACGACATTTGGCTGAAAGAGCATTGTAGGAGACAAATTTTGAAATAGGATGGGAAGTACATGAACGAGGTTGTTTTCAAAGAGCAATAGGTAGATCATCAAGATTTGTTACCCTGGTCAAGATTGGATTTTGGCTCATAAGGAGTTGGAGCTATCACCGGTTCTGACTCTTTTGGTGCTTCGGATGTGAAGGTCTCATCAGTCTTTGATTTAGGTGGTCTCCTTGAGTAAACAAGTGTCTCCCTGCCTGTTTGTTTTTCCACATCTCCCCCTGAGTTCAAGATTCCTTCTGTGTTGGACAAGGAAGGAGGAGGTGTACTGTGAGGGATAGACTCAAAGATCGCCATATCGAAGTCTATATCAGAATGTTGAGCTTCTCTCAAGGACTCCCCTTGAAGCGAGTAGTAGGGAGTATGCTCAAAAAATGTGACATCCTGACTGACATATAACTTCTGTGAGAGGGGATCATAGCATTTGTAATGAGTAGGGGAATAGCCAAGAAAGACACATTTGAGAGCTCTAGGATCCAATTTGTTACGTTGGGAGGCGTGAATGTGGACAAACACTGTGGACCCAAAGACACGGAGAGGGAGAGAGGAACTGACGCGAGAATTAGGAAAGGCCTCCTGGAATTTTTGGAGAGGAGTTGCAAATGAGAGAACTCGACTAGGCATTCGATTGATGAGAAATGCAGCGGTCAGAATGGCATCACCCCAAAAATTATTTTTCATGTGAGAGGTAAACATTAAGGCACTGAGCTATCTCAAGAATATGTCGGTTTTTTCTTTCAGCAACCCCATTTTGTTGGGGGGTTTGAACACAGGAACTCTGATGAATAATACCTTTGTCTTGAAAGTAAGGGCTTAAGGAAGAATTGAAGTATTCTGTGCCATTATCAGTGCGAAGAATCTGGATTTTGGTGTGAAATTGGGTGTAAATCATGTTGTAGAAATTCATGAATACCGAACTAACCTCAGATTTGTCGTTTAGTAGAAATACCCAACAGAGACGAGAATGATCATCAATAAATGTTATAAACCATTTTTTGTGGGTCCGATTAGGTATTCGTGAAGGGCCCCAAAGATCACTGTGTATTAGGGTAAAAGGTAGTGATGGTTTATAAGAAGATGTGGGAAAACAAGTACGATGATGTTTTGCGAGTTCACAAACTTCACATTGTAAATCCAAAGGAGTTTTATTCAAACAAAGTGATGGAAACAACTGTTTTAAATATTGAAAACTAGGATGGCCCATTCGTTTATGCCATAACAAAAGATCACTATCCTTAGGACTAAATGCAGAATTACAAAGAGGAGGATGACACTGTTTATTCATGGGAACATCATCAAAGTAATAGAGTCCCTTGCATTCCTTAGCACTGCCAATCGTCTTTCCCGATGATAGATCCTGAAAAACACAATGAGAAGACAAAAAAATAGCTGAGCAATGAGATTGTTTGGTTAGCTGACTAATAGACAACAAATTGCAAGAGAGATTAGGAACATGAAGAACAGACTCCAAAGTAATAAATTCAGAGATACGGATACTCCCCTTGCCAGCTACTCGGGATAAAGTACCATCTGCAATTTTTATTTTCAAATTACCAGCACAAGGTGAATATGTGGTGAAGAAATGATGAGCATCAGTCATATGGTCAGATGCACCTGAGTCAATAATCCAGGGAGTATGGTGTAAAGTGGAACTAAGGGCTGACAAAAAAGTACCTTTGTGGGCTAAGAACCCAATGGCAGTTGATTAGAGGACTGACCCGAGGTTTGAAAGGTCGAAAACAGAGCATAAAGTTTCTCAAGTTGCTCGGGGTTAAAACCCCCACTAAAGGACTGTTCAGTAGAGGCCTGGTATCCATGAGATTTATTGGGCTGTCTAGGCTTCCAATCTGCAGGCTTGCCATGTAAGGTCCAACAGGTATCTTTGGAATGGCCCGATTTTTTACAATGCTCACAAAAAGGACATTTATTTTGTTTTGGGCCAGATCCATGATTTGGGCTGGATCCATTATAAGGCCCATGAAGCCCACGGCTTATAAAAGCTTCCAACCCGCCAGACATATGGGTCTGTCTCGACCCATTGGACGACCCACGCGACATACCATCTTCTCCCTCAGAGACGTGGTTCGATCGTGAACCAGATCTGCCCGTCGTCACCATTCCTCGACTCGCAAGAGCAGAGCCCTCAATCCCTGTCTCTGCTTTCTCCTTCAACATCACCTTCCGTCTCTGTTCTTCCCATCGCACCTCAGCGAAGACCTCATGGATGGAGGGAAGTGGTCGTCGACCCAGGACTCTGCTGCGAACATCGTCGAGTTCGCGATTCAGCCCTGCCAGAAATTTGAATACCCTCTCGGCTTCCATCCGCTTCTGGAATCGAACACTGTCACCCGTGCACTCCCAGTCTTCACCGCAACTGAGATCGAGCTCTTGCCACAGTCCCAGCATCTCGGTGTAGAATTCTGTAACTTCCCGATCTCCTTGTTTCAACTGCCACAGCCTTGTTTTGAGTTCGAAGATCTGTGATGCATCTCCGGCATCTAAGTACGTCTCTCTCACAGCGTCCCACACGTCTTTTGCAGTCTGGAGGAACATGTAAGTTCTTCCGATGGTTGGTCTCATGGAGTTGATTAAGCATGAGGTGATGAATGAATTCTCGGAACGCCATTTTTGAAGAGCCGTTGCATCACTGGAGGGAGGCTGCTTGATCTCGCCTGTCAGGAATCCCAGTTTTCCTCTGCCGTCAATAACCAGCTTGATGGATTGGGCCCATTCTCGGTAATTCTTTCCATTCAATTTTTGTACGGTGAGATGGAATGAGGGATTCTCAATTCCTACAGTCGAACTCATGGAAGTGATGGTCTCTGACTCTCCTTCCTGACTCTCCTTCCTGAGTTACCGACTGGGTAGATTCATGGCTGGCGGCCATATTTTGCTAGGGTTTTTCGAATCCCTGCTCTGATACCATGAAGATAATATGAATGGAATCTGAATCAATTTCTCTTCAAATTGAATTCATTGTGTTACATACAATGTCCCTATATATAATGTACAATGAGAATTAGAATATAGAAATAATAGAGAAAAGGAAACAAAGGAAAAAAGGAAATAAAAAATGTCACCTAATCAGCCTAAATCTCCTACCATAATCCTCTCTAAATCATAATCACATTCAAAATTAATTCTCATTCAATTATCCGGGATTTCCACAGTAAGGCTATATGATCCTATTAGTGATAGATTTCAAGGAGATTGGCGGGGTGGAAGAAGAAATACCTTTCAAAAGGAGGCAGTGCTAACGTTGATCAAGAGTACATTAGCAAGTCTCCCAACATACTTCTTGTCCTTATTTTGTATTTCGGATTTTGTGGAGAAGAAATTAGATAAAATTCCAAGAGACTTTCTATGCATGGGAAAGATGGGGAAAATAAAATGCATCTAGTGATTTGGGACAAAATTCGAATGTGAGTTTGGGCGTTAAGGAGTTGAGAGTGTTCAACAAAGTATTGTTGGGCAAATGGTTATGGAGATTTGCGGTGGAGCAAGGAAGGAGGGTGGCTGAAGTTAAATACGGTTGTGCGCTAGATGGGTGGTTGTTGAATGAAGTGGAAGGGTCCTTGGGGGTGAGTCTTTGGAAGAACATTGGAAGGGGGAGGAAGACTTTTATGAGAGGGTTGGCTTTGTTATTGGTTGTGAAGACAAGGGTGAGATTTTGGGATGATGCGTGGTGTGGCGATGTGGCCTTGAAGGAGATTTTTTCTTGTCCATACCATCTAGCTATGAATCGAGGGGCAAGGGTGGTGGATTATTTGCTTCCCTCCATGGATGGTCTAGTTTGGTCTCCTTGTTTTCGAAGGAATTTCCAAGAATGGGAGATAGACGAGGTAGTGAATTTGGACATCCTCAACAAGCTCATGCCTAAGGGGGATGATTTGAACTCGATAGTTTGGAGGAAGGAAAGCCACAAGATGTTCATAGTTAAGTCTTATTATAAGGACTTAGCTAGGAAAGGAGATAAATAATTTTTCGTGGAGAGGTTTGGGGGAGTAAAGCTCTGTTGAAGGTTTCGTTTTTTGTTTGGTCTTACATGGGGTGCAGTACTCACTAGGGATAACCTTCAAAAAAGATGTATTCATCTTGAGGGAAGATGTTATATATGCTTGAAGGAGGTTTGAGTCCATTAGCCATCTCTTTGTTCATTGCTCTTTGTGTAAGGATAGTTTGGGTGTTGTTGGGTTATGCATTATTCGGTTTTGGTTTTTTTGAGGAGGTGATTGGGGTGAAAGGAAAAATGAGGAAGGTTTGGAGGATAGTTCCCATTTGTTTGTGGTGTATTTGGAGGATAAGGAACCAATGTATTTTTGAAGGGAAGACCGTGGACATATGTAGATTTAAGCATCGTTTTTTAAAAGTTGGCATATGCATATAATTTTGTAGATTTTTTGAAAAATATGACTCTAGTTCTTGTAAGTCTTTTTTTTTTGGACCGGTTCCCCCCCCCCCCCCCCCTTTTGGGACTTTTTATTGAAATATGTGAAATTACCAACTCATCTAAAAGATTAAGTTGTTAGAAATGATGTAATTTTATTATTATATTCTCTTACATGTCCCTTCATGTGTGGCCAGTTTGAGCCTACACGTGTCAATTTATATTATTAAGGTGACGGTGAGGTTTGAACACAAAACCTTTTGTTTGTTCTGATACCATGTGAAACCACCAACTCATCTAAAAGCTTAAGTTGTTAGAGATGGTGTAATTTTATTATTATATTTTCTTATAAAATACTCTTACAACTTATCAAAAAAGAAAATTCTTTGTAATTTTTTTGTTAAGCAGTTTGAGACTTAAGCATATGCTTGGTAGGAGGGTTGCTAGGAAAGTAAGCGGTTGTGAAGAAGAGGGAGAGGAGGATTTGGTTTGAGAAGCAATTCTTTGAATGCATTGTTTTGTTCGGTGCTGGGAAGGGTGCATTCTTCTTTGGAGGCTTTCTAGAGGTCAAGCATAGCATGATTGCTTGAGTTGTCCTCTTTTTTTTTTTTTATTTAAAATTTATAATCCTTTTAGGTTTAGTTTTGTCTCAGAGGTTTTGTTTTGTATATTCTTTGCGTTACTTGCACCCCCTTTGGCATGTTATAGTAGATTTTTACTCATAAAAAAATATGCTCAGTAAAAGAATCTAATGACTTTGCATTTCGGTTCTTATAAATTGTTTTTCTTTTCTGAACTTGCGAAAAATAATTGTTTTCTCTACATCTTTAGAAGATGCATTTTTTCTTTTCCTTTTTTTTCCCAAAGAAAATTTTCATCCTAAGAAACTTTTTGTATGGTGCATTTTGCTTTGCTAATAGTATACCCGTCTTGATGGGTTATAGTGGTCCACATACTTTTTGCTTTGCTTTTATTGTAGAAAATATTCATATGGTTGCATTTTGCTTGGCTTGCAGGTATCTGTGTTTGTGGGTTATGATGGTCTACATGATTTAATTGAGAACGAAAGAGCTCAGAAGGAAACTAGTATAAATCTTAAAGATGCAGGGGATGACTTTGATATCACCTTGGCATGTAAAAGATTTCCTTCCGTTATTTTGGGGCGATCTCCTCCGGTGGAATTGTATGATGGGACTGCATGTTCCTCTGAAAAGAGCAGCCTTTTAGCAGCCCAAATTTGTAAAGGGTTTCTCCCCAGTCCTGTGGGTGCAGAGTGGGTTGATCCAGATAGTTTTTCTGAAACATGGCCTTCCCTGCGTCCCAATCTTCCAAATATGAACTCTTCGTTATTAAAAGAAGAACATTCTTACACTTCGCCATTATCTATTCAGTCCTCAACTTTGGAGACTGAAGTGAAATCAGATTTACCAGTCATTAAGGAGGAACCCTTTACCGGAGCGCACCTACAAAATGCTGTATCTGTTGATTTGATTCTCAATAAAGCTATAAGTAGCATACCTGGATTGAGTAAAAGGCAATGTCGTCAGCTGGAAAACTGTGGCTTTCACACGGTGGGCTGTTTATAGATTATGCGTATTAGCTTTTCAACATTCTAATAAAGGCTTGGGGTTCACATATTTCTTTTTGTTTCATGCAGTTGAGGAAATTGCTGCACCATTTTCCTCGGACTTATGCTGATCTACAGAATGCACAGATTGGAATTGAAGATGGGCAGTACTTGATTTTTATTGGGAAAATCATATCTTCCAGGTGAATTAGAGTTTTAAGATGAAATTAATTAGTGATATTCTTGATGATAATGCTGAATGTACAAGTGGATAAAACATTTTCATTGTTGGACCTTAAAATCTGGCTGTTATGGATGAAGTAATCTGTGGATGGTTGACATATTTCAAGTGTGATTCTGAATATTTAAAGATTTGTCTTGATTGAGGGTGTAACTTCAGATAGAGAGGTAGGTTGGTCAAATTGAAATGTCTCGGTTCCCATTCATAACAATGCTCCGATCTCCCTTTTTTTCTTCTTCTTATTTCGGATGAATGACACTGATTTTATTTAAAGACAAGACCCAGAGGGACCATGTTGAAGTAGGACGGAGTTTGGGGTACACTAATCCTACAAACTATGTTACTTCAATGATGTTGGCCAGCGGCAAACAAGGTATTTTGCTGCTGTTATTGATTTTTTGTGGCTAAAGTTGGTGGAAATGTTGGCTTCTAGGGTTTGTAAAGGGTGTAATATAGGGATGAGGATTTGGAACTGTATTAGGCTAGGAAAGTGGAGGTTTTTGGGCAGTTCTGGGGGCTGTGAACAGTATTTAAGAACAGTTTTGGGTTCTTTTTAGTGTGCTATCATTGAAACAATTGAAAATTGGAAGGTTTAGGGCTTGTCAGATAGGATATTAAAGGGTAGAATAAGGTCCGATCATGGTTGTCGAAGCTGATAAAAAAGTAGAAGAAGAAGTAAGATAGGCATCACACTTACGGTTGGAATTACATCACACAAAACGAAAGTAGCTTCAAAGTTTAATAAATTGATCTCCCTTGAATTGAAACAGTACATAGACCTACTATGCCCATAAATAAAGGCCCAGTAGTATAACTTGACCCAAAAACAGGGTTTATGGACCTTACTATAGCCTATGTCCAAGAAATTTGAAGATTACTAAAGTACCCTTGACTCCAAAATTGTAATAAAAAGACATTTACAAACTTAAAACGAGTGACAAGAAAGCATATTCTTCCATAATGCATAAGAATGAAGAGGTGGTAGCTTGGCTCTTACTATCATTATATTGTGTGTGTGTGTTGCTAATAATGCACATGTTAAACATTAAAGCTCTTTCGACAATTTTCTTCTATGGGACATGTCTTTGGCTTTCATCTCGTTGTAGTTTTCCAACCTTTGCAAAGGCTTTGCTGCTGAAGTTCCTTGGACTGTCAAATCAAGTAGAATAGAATGGTATGATAGTTGTGTTTTACATATTAGGACTGGAAAAGGGTTTGTATGAGAAGCTTCCACTAGCCTTAACGGTCCAACATCTAGAATCAGGTCAAGATGGTCATAGGTAATAAATTTTGAGAAGTTCATATGGGAGGACTGAGCAGAATTCAACAATGCTTTATCTTAAGTGTGTTAAAGAAGTTGAAATTCCAGACTTGAGTACCACAGTTGGAGACCTTAAAATCCGTTACTAAAGTATTTAAGACTTAGATTTATTTTAAAGATATTGTTAAGTGGACTTAATATATGTATACTTCTTTTCATAATTGAGGCTCATATTTTGCCTTAAAAAGAAATCTTTTTTTCCCCAATAGCATCTCTCTCTCTTTCTCTCTTCATGTTTTCCTTTTTGTATCAAAAAGTATTTTATCTTTTCTAATATATGGTTGATCTTCATTTCATATTAAGTTTTGCATAATATTTTTCTTTATTCTTGTTGTATAAATTTATTTACACACACCATATAGACTGTCTCATCTTTTGAACTTCCATTTGTTTGCAATGTTTCCTATATTTAAGGAAAGCATAAATGATGGCTTAGCTAACAAGGCTATGATTTGTTGAGTGTGAAACTTCATGTAATATCCATTAGGATAATTAACTAATTTTCCCCTCATTTTATACTCATAGGTTTTGAGAAGTAGAATTTTGGAAGATCGATGCTCTTAAAATATGCCACATTGATATTATCAAGCAACTTCTTAAAAGTATATATATATATTTTTTCAGTTAGCCCGATGTATTGCCTTTTGTTTCTTAAATGCCTTTTAGTATTTTTTTTATAGGTAAATCTCATGCACATGCACTACTTTACCCCTTAAGTGGACTTGAACCCTCAACCTCTCATATGGGAGGGAGGTGGAGGAGGTACCAATCAAGCTAGAGCTTGTTGGCTAATGCTTTTAGTATCGTTGGAGTGTTGATTCCTATTCTGACTAATACAGTTCTCTCTCTCCCTCTCCCTCTCTCTCTATCTCAAAGTGTATATTTATGAACTTCTTCTTTAGTCAACTTTTATGCTAATTTTACTAAATTATTTGGACATTATGTGAGCATTTCCAAATTATGCACTGAAAGGTCTTTTCCCTTGCACATAATTGAACTGGTATTTGGATTATGTGAGATACACCCATGATCATTTGGGTTTTGGTATGTGAAGAAATTTGTAAGCCTTGATTTTGTAGAATTATTTGACATTTGAAAATGGAGAATATTGTGGGAGCTATCTCTTAAAAGTTTAATTGGGAGGAGTATTTTGCGACTTCGGAGAAAATTTTAGAAACTCACAGAACAAGGAAAGACTCAAAATTGTGTGCTACTCCATCAGTGTCAAAGTAAATATATGCTAGGAAATAAAGATACCTCAAGAAACAATTGTGTGCAATAAGATAAATTCAAGGGGCATAAATTGCCTGTGGGTTGTCCGTATAATTCTGAAATATAATTAAATGATTACGAATTTCAAAATTTGTAAGCTTGACATCATTAGGTACTTATATCTATTGTCATTGTCTTCACACACACACACAGATATATATATATATATATATTTTAAGATTCTATAATATGAATTCATAAAATTTTCATATATTTTCATGGAAATCTTATCATCGGAGGCGGACATCTAATGCTTCTAGAGAAACTGGATTGCACATGTGCTTTTGATTTGTTTCGTAGCATCAAAGGCTAATGATATTTCCATTCTCCACCCATTATTTATTTCAAATCCCTTTTTTTTTTGGGAAGTCAAGAAGATTTTAATGTGATTGTAAAGTATAAAATTTTTGTGAAAGTACACTAGGTTTTTCTCTTGGGTAACTGATATTGGCACTCCAAGAAGTGTTAAAAAAGCCCCACTTTTCAATAGGAGCTTGCTTTCTCTTATTGTCATCTTAGTTAAATTTGGAACATATTCATGTACGTTTGATAAAAAAATTTTCTTTGGCATTTCGATCTTAATTAAATTTAAAACATTCTTTGGAATTTATTAATGCATTTCTCAAAGATTTTACTTTTAGGTTCTTACTTACTAAACCATTATGTTTTAGTTAATTAATTTTTTAGCACACTACTAGTTTATGCCCTTTTAGTGGGGAAGACTATAGAAATTATAATTGCCTTGTATGATGCGTTTTTATTTATTTTTGGTTGGTTCTCATTTTATGCCTTGTATGTTGTCATTTTACTTGTTCTTTATGTTTGAGAACATTATTTAGTTCAACTGTTGCTATTCATGGATATTAGGGACATCCACCAATTTGGCATACAATTGTTCTTGCCTGGTTGTGTTGAATCTACTGGTATAGCTTTCTTGTTCAGAACAATCTCGAAAGTGGAATATCAGCATGGAATGGTTGAAGATGTTGTACACTGCTTTCTTTCCTGTCGTATACATGTTTGTGTGCTTGTGAGTACGTGTGTGTAAATAGTATTAAATTACTTCCTAGTTTTAAATCTTTGAGCATTTTAGAAATAATGCTTCATAGTATTTAACTTTTGTTTTGATATTGATAAGACATTCATAATTTATATGCAGGGGAATTAGAGCTAGTCATTCGTTCTCATTTCTTGAGGTGGTTGTGGGTTGTGAGGTTACAGATGGAGAATTAACTTCTGAACATATAATTGATGGAATTGATGCCGGAAACAAGAGAACAATATATTTACATTTGAAGAAATTTTTTCGTGGTACTCGTTTTACATTTCAGCCTTTTCTCAAAAGTCTTCAGGATAAGCATAAAGAGGGAGATATTGTGTGTGTTAGTGGTAAGGTAAGTTCATGGATTTCTTTGTTGTTGTATGCTTTCTTAGCACTTTAATGTGGTTCTAATGGTATTGGCACGATTTGTTTTTGTATGCTCTTATTCTAAGAGTGGTACCTTCAATAATGGCAAACTTGTCATTGGTTTGTTCTTATCATGTAAAGTTGATGCTTTGTGCGAGTATTGTGGCTTAACTATCAATAAGGGATGTTGTAGTTGTTAAACTGAATAGTTTTCTTCAATCTTTTCAAATGTTTTTGGACCTTATTATTGCTCAGTGCAATTGTAAAAGCTTGGGATGTGTGAAAATGCGGGTTTAAGTGTAGCCACTTCATGAACATGAAGTCAACTGTGAGGTTTGATAGATTAGACCAATACCGGATAGTGGTCTGTGGCCTTTAGTTGGACACTTAATAATGATTGTAGAAGGCAAGGAATACATTCATTTTGCTTCCATGAAAATGACTGAAACAACTCTGTTTCACCGCCTACTGAAACAAAATTTTAGGTGAATTCAAATTAATTTTTTCAGACCCAAACACATACTTGTATTGACACAACAGTCAGAGATTCCTGACAAACAATAGTTCTTGGAAAATACTGGAGATTTCTTTTGGGGAAAAGGAAAATAGAAGTGAAAAATTGGAAGGTAAGCTGTGTGAGAGCTTGATATACATTGTTGCACCCATTCTTTTATAGTTTAAGCTTTTGAAGTAACTAGTGTTTTAACATGATTTCAGAGCCTTGGTTATGGGAGGCCTTGGGTTCAAGTCTCTTCGTCCTTGTTCTGTTTGTTAGTGCAAGTTTGCACTGTTACTTCACTATATCTGCTTTTCTGTTTTTTCTCCGAGTGTAAGATAGCGTTGCATGTGAGGGAGGGTGTGAGAGGTTGATATACATTGTTAGTCCCATTCCTAACAGCTTAAAGTTTTAGGAGAACCGGTGTTCAAACATGTTGAGCTGCTGTCTTCATTAGGAATTAGCCGACCTTTGGAACCTCAATTAGGTAAAACACAAGAAGAAAGAAAATGGAGTGCAATTAATGGATCCCATTGCCTTTGCATCGTATTTTCTTTGTAAAGTTTCATTTTTCTTAGTTGTATGACTGTGCCCTAGAAATTAAATTAGTTTTTATTTTGAATTATAAAATTAATTAGTCCATTGGACAAGTTTGAAAAGTAGATTTTAATATTGAAACAGACTCACATGATTATATAGTGAATTGGCTTGGTGGTTGTTTGGTGAAGGCCCTTATTTTTATTTTTTTGGTAAGTAACAAGAAAATTTTATAAATAGAATGCATCAATAGGGTACACTCATGGACAACCAAGACTATACAACTATATGCTCATAGAGTTGAAAAAGATACAAAAATCTCTATGGACCAGGCCTAGCCCCTTGACCTGGAGAGCCAAAAGTAAAGCCTGCTCAAAACCACAACCTTAACATTCCAAATCGGAGACTCCATACCTTCAAACAATAAGCAGTTTATTTCTTTCCAAATAATCCACCAAATGCACAATGGATCCATACTCCATATCCCCTCACCCTTCTTTTAACTGAGCTTCATCTCCAAGCAGAAAAAACCTCCAAGGTATATCGAGGCATGATCCAATGCACTCTAAAAAGAACAAATCCAGACAGCCCTAGTAACCGGACAATGTATCAACAAATGATTAACTGTTTCCTCATTCTCCTTGCAAAGGCTGTACCAATTCATAATGATTTGGTGCCTTCTATGCACATTCTCCATTGTCAATATCGTTTCCAATGCTGCTGTCCGTCCAAAAAAAAGCCACTTTCAATGGCACTTTAGATCTCCATACAGCTTTCCACTGGAACTCCTGCCGTCTTCCCTCCCCCTTCAAAATCCTGTAAAAGGATTTGATCTCAAACACACCACTCTTAGACCCAGTCCAGCTCAAACCATCCTCCCCCTTTCAGGAAGCTCCTGCCTATATACCAAGCCGAAGAAATCCATAGCCACCTCCACCTTGTAGTCATACAACTATTTCACTAATTTGAAGGCCCTTAATGAACATTGAGATTTCTTGATTTGAGACCATGGTTTTCTAAATGTTAATCAATAAGAAAAGGTTGCTCTCACTGTTTGAAAACCTTAATTATGTCTCTGAGTTTCATGCAAAAAGCCTTTCTTCAGATCTCTCAAAAAATAGGTTAAGTATTCAAATTATAATGAGTTGGAATAATGTTTAAAATATGAGAGTCTCGCAGCTCGTTTGAACGAAACGAGTGTGATGCTTGTTTGAACTAACAATAGGTCATTTGAATGAACATCCCGGGACCTATTGAACGAAGCTCACCAATTTGAAATTTTTTGACCTAATATATGAGGGCCGTTCGAACGACCAAGCCACGATCCTTTCCATGAGGTATACTGAAAAATATTTTTTGGAAGCTCGATGCCCTGGTTCGAACCACACACTTCACATACATCCCACAAGTTGTACCATGAAACCCCCGTTCGAACGAGGAACCCAGGGGGTATCGAATGAAGCTCACTGTGTGAACGTCGTTCAAATGACCCCAAGGCTCATTTTGAAGACCTTGACTATTTTTGAATATTTTAAAATAAAATGATTTTTGAGCCTTTGTAAAACCAAATACCAGTCAAGATCAACTGAAAAACACAACAAATGAATTTTAAAAAACTTTTTATAGTGCGTGCATATATCAAACCTAGTTCAATGGTCTCTAAGTCCTACTTCACATATCAAACCTATGCAATCGGCCTTTGTTTGATCTTTAATGATGAATGTAGACCCTTCAACCACAAGGCTTGAGTATGTACAAACTCTCAAGGATTTAGACATGTTTACAACTTTAGTTTTGTCACATGGAATATGACAACATAAATGAATAGACTCGCAGTTCGAAAATGTGACAACAATGATATGATTTTAAAATTAGTCCAAAGAGGAAATGATGAATGTAGACCCTTCAACCGCAAGGCTTGAGTATGTACAAACTCTCAAGGATTTTGACATGTTTACAACTTTAGTTTTGTTACATGGAGTATGACAACATAAATGAATAGACTCTCAGTTCGAACAGGTGACAATAATGATATGATTTTAGAATTAGTCCAAAGAGGAAATGAGCTTTGGAGAATTCTTGAGTAAACATGACATCACATTTGGGGAAGTCAATGGAAATTAATATTCTTTCTGATTTTTTACTTTACTTTTTGGGTGACAACAATGAAATGATTTTAAAATTTAGTCCAAGTGTTTCAATGGCTATTAGCAATCTTTAGAGTTATTAAGATGTAATCTTGAGGTTTGGTGTTAAAAAGATTCTGGTATGTTCTTTGATGTGATTATAACATTCTTGTTATAATGCTAAATCTTTTTTAGCATATTAGACCACATATATCCTTATGTGGGCAAATAGTGTATGGGGATTATGGACTTGATAATATGTTTTATGAGGCTCAGAAATATTTTGAATTAGTTTTAATTTGAATTGACGAGTCTCTCAACCAAAATGTTGGACTATATGATCACTAAGTTCTTTTCTTTTTGGGAAATTCTACTTACCTCTCCTGAGATTTTGTGACAATCCACTCAGTCACCATGATTGTGAGAAATTGTTAACCCAGAAAACAGGTGCTTCATTTTGTTAGGGATTGACTGCGCTAATTGAGCGAAATGCTATAATTCCTCATTTTAAAATAAAAATACAATAAACCCACATCTAAATGGATAAAACCCATGGGTTGCCCATCTAAATGGGTTAAATCCATGTAATAATTTCATATGGTAAAATGACGGTTTGCGAAGGAGTTACAGGGAGGATAGTGGGTTGCTGAAGCTTCCACTCAACGAGAAAACAAGAATAAGGACAAGTACTTGGGGTTTATGTTTCGACGTTTCACATGATAGCATTGGAAAGAGGAGAGATTTTCTTCAAAAGTTGTTTAGTTAGGAGATTTAACAAGGATGTCGAACCCAGAGAGAAAGCTGAAGCTCGAGCTTTGAAGTTGTGGGGATTGGGGTGTGGTCACTGGAGTGGGAGTGTCAGAACTATATGATTCCCTCCTCCTCTTCAGATTGCCATCTCATGTGGAGGCAATTAGGGTTGTGATGGAAAGCCAACGGTGGTGGGGGGAAGCGTGCTTGATGCTCGACATATTGTCGTTAGAGTCGAGAGCTTATGAATTCCTAAAAGAAAGAAGTAAAAGTGATGGTATATAGGCTTCCTCTTCATTTGTGGAATTGGGCATTGTTTGAAGTCATTGGGGATGAATGTGGAGCTTTAAGAAGGTCGAAGCAAATTTCAGAGGTGATGCGTCGAGGGTGGTACTGGTGTTCGAGAAGGGGGCTCCTATACCAGAATTGACCTTCGTCTTTGATGAACATTCGCACTTCCATATTTCGTTATCGGTGGAGGAAACATCAACCCTAGTTCCATATTCAGATTGGGAGGGGTTTGCTGTTCTTCAAAATGGTGGTAAAAGGCCTCGATTGAATGGTTGGCAGTGGTCAAAACCCTATTTTGGTGTCGGAGATGATGATGGAAGGCAACATGAAATTCACGTACGTTGGGTGCGTGGTGAGAATGGGGGAGAGGGACACGTGGAGAGCAAACCGATCGCTAATGTTTGTTTCTTGAAAATCTCAAAATATAGTGATCAGGTGAAGGAACAGGTTGGCTTTAGTGGAAAGGGTCAGAGCATTGGGAATTAACCCACCAAATTGGGCACAATCCAATGTAGGCCAAGAAGGTACGGTGGGTGGGCAAGGTACTGGGTTGTTGAATGGAAGAAAGGATCGCGAACCTGTTTATTAACAACTAGAGCCTAGTGAGGAGATGATCGACAGATTGGGCCTAAAGAGATCCAAGTGGCGTTGGAGGGGCATTGATTTAAATAAGCGGATGATATGTATTGTATCAGTTGTATGTATCCTTTTTTTACCCTTCGATACCAGTTACATATCGATATATTGGTGAGACCAAAACTTATAGCCATATTAACCGATATTGTTACATGTCGACCAATATAGCTGTTACTGGACCATTGCACTCGTTACATGAATGTTACAGCTGTTTGAGGGTTTTTTCCCCCCAAAATCCTTATGATCCCTACTTTTATGAGATATAAATACAAGAGAGATATCGAACAAAATAATTAAAAAATTGAAACAAGTTACCAACAAATTTGACTGATATGAGCTTGGAAAAGGCCTCATGGCCTCAATTTTTTTTAACATTTTTATTCCGTAATAAATCACACTAAACTTATTTTCATGCTTATAATCGTCTTTTGTTATTATTTGTATTGTTGCTGCTAGGGGTGGAGCAGTTCCTAAAAACATTGTTGCCATTTGATCTAGGTAAGGACCATGCGTACAAAAGATCACTATGAAATGAGGGAATATAATCTAGATGTGCTTGAAGATGAACAAGATTCATCTATTCGTGCAAAAGGGAGGCCATATCCTATATACCCTTCAAAAGGAGGTCTAAATCCAAACTATCTTAGGGACTTTATTTCAAGGTTTGAGCTTCTAGTCTTTATTTTCTGTGAAATAATATTTTAGTATGTGTACTACCTACATGAGTATTACTGCGTTGGATTTCTCTTTCTTTCCTTGGTGTAATAATCCTTTTTGTTAATAGACAATGGAGCTAGCCCTTTTAAGCTTTCTTTTTTCTTGTTGCTCCCTATTTTATTTATTTCTTTTTTGATGGGCATTTGTTGCTTATGATTGAAATTCCCTTAAATCTATCTCCTTTTCTTGTACTTTCCTTTTATTTTAAATATCTATGGATGCTAAGAATGAGTCGTGTCTGCATTGGAAGTGCATATACTAGTGTTTATCCTTGAGCTTTGATTTCATAAATGTTAATAATGGTCATAAATGACTAATTGTAATTGTGGACAAGATATTCTTTAATGAGGTGACTTAGTATAGAAAAACAAAATGTCTTGTTAAGACAACATTGATTCTATTCTAAATTTAGCCAATGCTTGATGGTGTATAGCTCTTTCTTTGTGATCCTAAGAAGCATGGATACGGATACAGGACACAGATACAGATACAGGATACGGATACGACACAACACTGACACGCAGACACGTCATTTCTCAAAAAAGTAGGACACGGACACGTGAGGGACACATTGAATATATGTAAATTTTTTTTATATGATCATCTAATAAAAACCTAACATTATTTCATTTAAAATTAGCATAAAAACACACAAATCATAAAAATATTATTAAGATATTAAAATAACAAAATCATTAAATAAAAATTCAAGAACTTCTACCAAAAAAAGAACTAAAGAGAATAGAAGAAAAGGAGAAAAAATAAAATAATTAGAAAATGTATCCGAAACGTATCCATAAGGTGTACAGAATGTGTCCGAAATGAAGAATTTTTAAAAAAAATTTGGATACTCTTTTTTGCGTGTCCGAGAGTGTCGGTGTCCGACACGAACATGTGAGCCAGTGTCCGTGTTTCGTAGTTGTGACCTTTATCCTATTTTACATAAACTTGGGTACACATGCTAGGCGTGAGTATAAATTTTAGCTGTTGGATTCATCGAAAAATGAGTTATTGTTGAATTCTTGGAGCTTGATTTTTTTTTTTTATTTCTTTTTATCTTGCATTAAATGTTCTTCATATCATGGCATCTCCACAATATTACTCAAATCTTCAAATATTTATGTGGAGACTGAACATGTTAGATAGTATCATATTGAACTCTTTGTGAAATGGGAATATATTCCCCCCTTTGCTATAGAAGGTGTGTCAGACTTGAATTCCATAATCCGTAACCATGTCATGTCATGATTGACTTGGGCACTTTTTGCATTTGTGTGAAATAACCTGTATCCTAATTATACTAGTGAGTTGTAAATTTGTACGTGTGGAGTTTTTTTTTTAGATAATATATAAAATTTATATATTTCTGTGCTATCATTTTGTTTCCATTTTGTCGAATATTGCAATTTTTAATTTCTTATGTGTATATGCGTGACACAATTACGTGAAAATGGTAACATGCAAATGTTGTGAGAACTCTTTCCCTGATCATATTATACGATTTCTAGGTTTTAGTCATCCAATGTACACAGCCATTGTTAGATATCTTAACTATATTTTTATTGGGTTGGGATTTCCCAATTTGACCACAGAACCTGCCAATTTTAACATGAACATCGAGGATTAGCTGTTTCTATGTTTTTGTTGGCTTTTTTGTTTTTTTTTTTTTTTTTTTTCTGTTTTCATTATATTTAACAATTGTTTGAAGAATTCTCTATATTCATTTATAAAATTTGGTTTTTGGTGTTTTTGTAAATGTGAAATATATTTTACTTCATTTTTGATGTTGGTGAGATTTAATATTTTCTAGTACATTAGCCCTTGATGGTCTCAGCCTGTCAGGCAGGGTTTCACATGCTTAGATATGTATTGATTACCCTGTACATGAATTTTAAAACAATTTGTTAATTTTGGATGGATGGTCAACTTTAATTGACACAATTTGGAGATGAAATGGACATGTCAAGAGACAATACTCCTCAACAAAGCCATGAATACACTACATGGGATTGGCTATGCAAAGCCAGTTTTGCCATTAGGCCTTATAGAGGACCATTCTTTCTTAACTCACTTCCTATTGTAAGTGTGTAAATGTGTAAGGATAATATTGGTATTAAAAGAAATTTTTTTAGATTGGAAGTGAGATGAAATTGGGGGGTAAATAAGAAAGGAGTCTGTTGAGAAAAAAAGGGAGGATGAAATAATACTACACACACACACAATCATTTTATTTACTTCCCTGTCTGTCCTGTGTCCCTATTCTTTTTTCCCCATATGATTTGTTTATTGGCATGTCATTGTGGTTTGAAATTTTTATCCTATATCCGTGGCCATGCAAAATGGCTACCTCTAGTGGGGGATGGAACTTGAGTTGTTGCATCTCTATTATTATTTCTTGAATTATAGGACCCACTTTGTCTTAAGTCTTTGGAATTATTTAATCACTTGGTTGAGTGTTTCTAAGTATGCATTGTTTAACTTCTTTAAGTATTTATTCTTTTATATCTTTCAGAGCTTTACAAACCTTGCCTATGAATGTTGATCCTGTTCCAAAAGATGTTACTCAGGATTTTGGACTTGTATGCCTGCAGCGATGTAAGCAAGATTTCCAACTGTTCCGAAGTTTTTCTTGATATGTACCTTTGTTAATTTTTGAAGCTACTGCAGTTTGTTTTTCCTGTTCTATTCTTATAATAGAATTAGCAATTCGTAATGTCATTTTGATAGCAATGATTTGTCTCCCTTTTGAGCAAATATAATAAATTCTTTCACAGACTGTCTCTTCTCATCTGGTAAATTCTTTTTGTTGTTCAAAGTGAAGATTGTTTTAGTGATATTCTTCGGCTTTTTATATTTGAATGTGTTTGTTGATTATAGTGTTTTGCAGTAAATGTGCTGTATGTCAAATGTGATATCTCCTTGCAGGTTAAATTGCTGTGATTTTATCGACAACTATGTTTGTATTTAAATTCGAATGAAAAGATATTGCATGTAAACTGTATGGTTGGTAGTTTTAAGAGATGACCTTGATTCAGAATCTAAATGCACTAGAGGGAAACCACTTTTTCCACAATTGCATATCTAGCAAAGAATGGTTTGATTATATGTTTATATGATCATCTTGATTTTATAAAATGCAGTTGAAAATGTTAAAATTTTGAATGGATGTATGGTAATTACGTGTTGTGTATATTTGCCTTCCAATTAATCTCTTTCTATGGTCTGCTAGTTATTATGCTTCTAGCACCAAAGGTTCTGTTGGGCTTCTGACTATGTTTAGGAAGTCTTAAGAGTTGAATTTTTAGGTGGTATGGGAAAGAAAATGATTTGTTTAGCTTTTTAAAGTGGCCTGCTAAACAATAAAATTCACATTGGCACTGGGATGTTGAGGGTAATCTGTGAATTGCTGATGGAAAAGCTTTGAATATTTAAGGTGTTGATGTCAAGTCTAAGTCATTTTTAAAATTTGGAGAGAACCGAAATTATTAGGTGTCTCTGGAGTTTCTCGTGCGCTGGTGGGATGGAATTAAAGTGATGTTTTTAATATTTAATACTTTTCTTGTGACACATTCAATGAATCAATGGTCATAGAAATGGTTTCTTTTTTGGGAGGATGAATGGTGTGAGTTTGGCACTGACAGTTGATCAAACTTTGTTAATATGCTCCCATTTATATGACAAAGACAGAGAAATGGGTGTTCGTATTTGTTATAGACATGAGGGGTCTAACATAACAACCTTTCCCCCACCAAAAAAAAAAGATGCAACATTTGGCATGCTCTTCAAGAAATAGAAGGCACAAGTAAAAGTGATTTTGTCATGTAGGTTTCCATTAAGAATCATTTATGATAAGATTTCTTCTCAACCCCCACCCCCACAACACCCCAAAAAATAGATGAATCTATTTGCCAGAAAATTTAATTTTTGAGGAAGGCTTTGGCAATACATTTCCAAAACCTTGTTTGATGTCAGTGTTACTTTTTGTCTTTCTTTGATGGTTTTAAAAGACATGGAATTTGATTCCAAAAGGAGAAGAATAGAAGGACGAGGAATCATTAATGAGGGGTGTTCATTTCTGTTGCAGACCTGTCACATGACGGGGTCTAATATAGGTCTAGCAACCTCCCAAAAAAAAGCATAAAAAAGAAATGTGATATTAGTATATAACATCACTTGGGTGATAAGAGATGTGAAATTTGATTAGAAAAGGAGTTGAGTAAGAAGGCCTAGAAGGATGAGGAATCCTTCAAGCATGAGATGAAAAAAGAGCGGAGTGAAACAAAATAAAAATCAGTGTAGTTAAAGGCGAAAGGCGCTCTTAAAGCGCCAAGTTCTCACATTGTCCGAAAAGCGAGGCGACAAAAAAATGCTACCCTGAGTGAAGCAAGGCGCTAACTAATAAAATAATAAAATATAGATATTACACATTAAAAATTAACTCATTATAAGTTAAATGAATATCTTATCATTAAAATAATTATCATGTAACTAAAAAGTTCAATCTAAAAGTTACATATGACGTATTTAAGTGATATAAGCATTTTAAACTTTATTACTTTTTTCTAAATTAATATTCAAAGTTTTGTTATCTAAGTAAGTCTTATATGGAAGAAATTTTTTGTAAACTTGCTAAGTCTTAATAATATAGAAGACATGATAGCGCCAATCTCGTAGACATCTAAACTAATTTCTAAAAAACAGGCCTATGTTGGGAAGACTTCCTATATAGGTGATCAATTTGACTAATGGAAGGAAGATCCTTTACTGTAGGCAGGCTCAGATTTTATGAAGAATGATGATAGTTTGCTAGTTATAAAAGATGAAATGTCAATCCCTACTTAATAAAAATTTCATGTTGAAAGTGTTACTCTTCCCAAAACTTTGAATTTTTGGACAACATTTCAAATATTTAAATGTTTATTAGGCCAATTTTTGTGCTAATGTTTGATAATAATACGTATATTAATTTAATAGATTGGACAATAATACTTTTAGACTATAATTATATTCTTTTATATTGACATGCTTCTTACAGAATTGTTAAATAAGTACATAAAATACTATTAACATAAAGACATACAAGCAAAATGTTACAACTAAAAAGGCTATCGTCTGGTCGCCACTCACCTTGCTTGAGGCGATCGCTTACAAACTAAGAATCTTAAGCCCAAAAAATCCCAATTAGGCCTTTATGAAGATAATATGGCAGTAGTCTCTCTCTTTCTCACATACTCTTTTTGTTTGATATGCTACAAAATCATCTATTAAGAAGAAGAAGAAAATGTATAAATGATGAGGCTTCCTTTTCAAAGAACAAGAACAAAAGAACAATTCACAAAACAAAGAAGTTATGGAGGGTAAAAGTGCCTTGCCTTTTATATGGCAACATAGTAATTGCTTTCCTTCTAGCTAAACCATCTCCATCTTTATTTGTTGTTTGCAAGATTCAGCTTTCCTCCGCCCCTAACCTATAGATGAATTTCTCTGTCCTCAAGTTAAATGCTCTTACATTTGACCCTAGTTAATCTAAGCCAACGAAAGCCACTCTAGTTCCACCTACTAGGATATTAGAGGATCCCAACCAATTGCCCCCTTGAAAACCTTCCTATAAAAGCTATAACCTAACATCACATGCCAAAAGGGGGCATAACTTGTGCCTAGTGAACTTAAGTAGGCGACGTGGGATTCCAGGCAGATTGTGCCAATGATATGACAATTGGTGAATACTATGTTGAGCTTAATAGTTTATGGCAGGAATTGGATTATTACTAGGACTTCCAAGAAGATTTTGCGAATTATAGTATTACGTTTTAGAGGTTGTTAGAGAGGGAGAGAGTTTATGACTTTCTTGGAGGTCTTAATCTTGAGTATGACCAAATATGTAGCCAAGTTCTTGGTTGGGACCCTTTTCTTACCTTACTACAGACATATGCTAGTGTGCAACAAGAAGAAAGCAGGTGGAGTGCGTTGCTCCATGCCCTCAGTCAAGATAGGTAAGCCTTAGCAGGCACTCCTCAAAGGGATGCTAGGCCTACATAGCCTCGAGTGGACACCAAGAATAAGAGTTCTGACAAGGAATTGCTGAAATGTGACTATTGCGGGAAATCAAAGCATAAGAGAGAGTACTGTTGGAAACTTAATGGTCATCCAACACGAGGACGAGTTGGTACTCATTCAGGAACAGTGAGGTCTCATGCTCACATGTCTGAGATTTCTAAGTTCATACCTTCCTCTAGCAGCACCAAATCAACTACTTTATCCAAGGAGGAATTACAGACTGTTCAACAATTGATAGCATGTCTTGATGTCACCTTTTCAACTTCTACTTCTAGTTCTTCCTATTATGCCCAGATAGTTATATTTGCATGTGCTTTCTGTTCCACCTCTTCCTCTCATCCTTGGATCATCGACTCTAGTTCTATTGACCACGAGATAAGATCCTCTAATCTTTTTTCCTCATACTCTACGTGTTTTGGTAAGGATAAAGTTAGAGTAGCACATGGCTCTTTGTCATCTGTCTTTGGTAAAGGGCCAATTTAGTGTTCTTCATGTTCCAAAATTCTCTGCTAATCTTTTGTCGAAGTTATCTGACAAAATCTCTAAATTGTTCAGTGACATTCTTTCCAACAAGCTGTCTTTCAGGAATTGGAGACGGAAAAATGATTGGCAGTGGTGGGGAACATGGTGGTTTGTATATTCTCACATTTCAGAAAATATCTCACAAGGCTTTTCAAGTAGATAGAACTCAGAAGATTCAAGAACTATTTCGGTGGCACAGATGATGGTCATCCTTCTTTTAGTGTTTTAGGGAAACTTTTTCCTTTGTTAGTTAAGCAATTTACTTCAAATCAGTTTGTTTGTGATGCTTGTGAGTTAGCGAAACACAAACAAAACTCTTATCCAAGTACTAATTATAAAAGCACTGCACCTTCTATGGTTATCCATTCTGATGTATGGGGTCCATCTCAGATTGTTACTTTGTCTGGTTATCAGTGGTTTTTAACTTTTATTGATTGTTATTCACGAGTTACATGGGTTTATTAGTTGCGCTATATGAATGAGGTGTTTTCTTGCTTTCAAAATTTTCACAAAATGGTGGCTACACAATTTTATGCTCATCTTCATGTCCTTCGAAGTGATAATGGCATTGAATATGTTGATGGAGAGTTTCGTGCATATCTTGCTGATCATGGGATTGTCTACCAGTCTACTTGTGTGGATGCTCCTGCTGAAAATGGTTGGCAGAACGAAAGAACAGACATCTTCTTGAGGTGGCCCATTCCCTTCTATTTACAATGAATGTTCCTAAGTCTTTTTGGGGTAACACAATTCTTGCAGCAACCTACCTTATTAACAAGATGCCTTTGTCCACGCTAGATTTTAAAATACCAGTCGACCTACTTAATGGTACATCTAAGGGTCATAGTATTCCTCCTCATATTTTTGGTTGTGTCTGCTTTGTCCATGATCATCAACAGTCGATAGGAAAACTTGATCTAAAGGCTCTTTGTTGTGTTTTTCTTGGTCATTCACCTACGCAGAAACGGTACAAATGCTATCTTCCTCAGTCTAAGAAAGTTTTTTGTTAGTATGGATGTGACCTTCAATGAGTCGGTAGCCTTTTTTCCTCCTCCATCTCTTTAGGGGGAGAAGTGTGGCAATATGAGTGAAGAGATGGATTTTGTGCGTCCTCATATTTATGCTCCTATTCATCGCTCCGAGGAGGAAGGGATTTCTAAGGAGGGGGATCAAGTTCAGGTTCAAGACATATGTGATCCAGTGGGGGAACCTCGTAAGTATAATCGATTGGACAGAGCTGATTTATAGAAATATGAATGGACTCGACATCATCCTCAAAATTGCCTAACAAAACTAATCACCTCTTGTGTGCACCCAAGTCATTTGCAGTTTCCCTCTCCAGCTTTTGTCTCATCTGCTTTATCTTCTTCGAGTAGATTCATTATGTAGCAAGTCTTCTAGTGATCCATCCCATATTGATAATCATGTTGTTGATTATACAATTATTCCCATTGCAATTAGGAAAGGTGTTAAGTCCTGTACTCAACACCCCATTACTAATTTTATTTCTTATAACTCTTTATCTCTTTCCTATTGTGCTTTTGTGTCTCTTCCACAGGGGTGGAAGGAAGCACTTGCGGATCCAAAGTGGAGAAAGGCTATGAATGAAGAGATGAGAGCTCTTGAAAAAAATGGAACTTCACTTCTAAATGGAAAGAGAATTGTAGGATGTAAATGGGTGTTCACGATCAAGCGGAAAGTAGTTGGAACAATTGACACGTACAAAGCAAGGTTGGTGACAAAGGGATTTACTCATACATATGACATTGGCTATTAGAAGACTTTTGCCCTGTGGCCAAGATGAACTCTGTTTGAGTCCTTTTATCATGTGCAACCAACTTTGAATGGATGTTGCATCAGTTAGACGTTACGAATGCATTTCTTCACGGAGTTCTTGAGGAGGCAGTGTATATGGAGATCTCTTCGGGGTTCTTTTCTAAAAACATTCAAAGGGAAAGTATGTAGACTAAAAAAGGCTCTATATGGATTGAAACAGTCACCAATAGCCTAGTTTGATAGATTTCACAAGGCTATGATAAGATTTGGATACAGATAGAGTAGTGCAGTTCACACACTTTTTATCAAGAGGAGTTATGACAATATTACAACTCTTAGAGTATATGTTGATGACTATCACGCCCCAGACCCCAAAGACCCGAGGGTGACCCTGTAGAACCAGGTAACCATGTGATAATTCCTGTACATCTCAAATGTAATTAACATATTCTCACTTGAGTTTTCATAACACACACACATATATATATATATATATTCATTTCACATAATTTCATTTATCCTTTCCAAGAATCTACCAACATATATTATATCAAGGAGTTATGGTTACCATGTGAAATTACCATGAGTCAAGAGAGTGCAAAATCACTAGTTTTTGAGTACATCCTTATACATATACAAAAATATAAGTCTTGGCTTCCATAGTCTTAACCTTTATATCAATAAGGTTATAAGGTCAAGTATATCCAAAAATAAACAAAAGAAGATGACGTCCTCCTAGCCCATGTCGTCAAGCCACCGGCTCCTTGCCGTTACCTGCATTTGGTAGGGGTCAAAACAACAACCCTAGTAGAGATTCTAAAATAGTGAAAAGTTAGGCGGTGCAACGTGTAGGCATGTGACATGTGAAGTGTCAAGCAAGTGTTCATCTATCATGCATATTGATCAATAATCAAGATGTTCAATTTCTTTTAATGAGGTAGATAATTCATTCATTTCATTCATATGAGAGAGAAGGAACAATAACACATGGAATTAATCGTTAGACAATTTCATGAAGTGTATATTATGGAATCCTAATGTAGGTTTCAATGCCATTCGTCTCATATGAATCCTAACACTCCGAACTTAGTCTTTTTCTATCTCCTCGAAAGGCCTGACGCTTCACGAGTTACTAACTCATTGGCAATGCGCTGCCACCTGCATGGGGTTACGGTCTGTAATCGAGGGGAGACACCATCCCCATAATAAATAGGTCTACCGGAAAATAATGAAATCTCATTGGTACTCATTCTTGCTGTTTCACAATTTAAGCCTTTTATTTAATTCCCAACCAATGCATCACAATTCCAACAATCTCACATCCCTCATTTCTCAACTTGTCCCAAGGAGTAAATGTCCACATTCTTGTTATTCATTTTCCATTTCATATTTTCTATCATCATTAATGTTTTCCCAATTCATTTATAAGCATGCCAAAGAATAATATCATTTCATCATTCATCACAAATGCACAATAATGATAACACAATCTCACAACCTTCAACAATTCTATCATTCATCCAAATCATGGGAAATATAGATAGATGACATTCAACAATTCCATCATTCATCCCTAGCATGAGAAATATAGATAGATGACATTCAACAATTCCATCATTCATCCCTAGCATGAGAAATATAGCTACATGGTATTCAACAAGTCCATCATTCATCCCAAGCATGAGAAATATAGATACATTGTATTCAACAATTCTATTATAGCTAAAAACATGAAATCATATGCATATATGTATATATGGTATTTATGAGACAAGTCACAAAATCAAATGGAATGTACCATGCATTCATGAAACACCCAACTTTCCACTTAGGTTAGAATTCCTACCTTAAGACTTGAGAGAAGTAGATTTGTGTTGTAGAGAGAGTGAGAGCCAGAACCCTAGCTTCAAGTCTTGCTCCCAAACTCTAAGAAAAGATTTACACCGTTTATTTCACTCAATTAAACTAAATCCATAAGAAAGTTGAAGAACTAGAAGAAGAAATGGAAAACCCTAAAATTTACCTTTGGTTCTTGATGAAATCCTTGAAATCCTAGCTTTAAATCGGTGAGAATCGTCCTAAAGATGAATCTTTATAGTAAGATGTGTTTGTTTGGCTTGGATTTTCATGGAAATCCTAAGAAATCTCAAAACCCTAACTCCCTCTTACCATGAGAGACTTTGGAGATGAGGAAAATAGTGAAGTTGTGGCAAAATAAGCTCTTGAGCCCGCAACATAAAGTGGTTTGTCAGACTCTCGTTCGAACGAACACGCCCTCGTTCGAACTGAACGAGGCTACTTTCGTTCGAACGACCATTCGAGCCAGTGTCGAACGAATGGCTATTGGAAAACTAGTTCGAAGGACCTCTTCGTTCGAAGGAAGACCCGAGACCCTGTATGTCTTCCTCTTTTCTAATTCTACTCTTCATGCCTACATTCCCAATTCATTTCACATGCCTCATTGATATTCCACAAGGCCAAACAACAACATAGAGTCGTTTTTCAACGTGTTTCAAGATCCCAACACGTAAAAACATGTACACACACAACACGTCTTATTGTTCACATTTTCCCACCTTCTTCATTTGTTTGTGATTAGTCATAATCATGCAAAAGTAATATTATCCATTTTTTATTTATTTATATATTTTCTAAATTCACGAAACGTTATAATGAAATTGTGATGACTGGCAATGACACTAAAGAGGTGAGTAGATTAAAGGCCTGCTTAGCCAAGGAATTTGAGATTAAGGACTTAGGAAATCTCTTTTACTTCCTTGGGATTGAGGTTGCTAGATCTAATAAGGTATTTTCATTTCCCAGAGAAAATATATTCTGGACTTCCTTAAAAAGACAGGTAGGTTGGGATGCAAACTTATAGACTTGCCCATTGAGGCCAATAATTGTCTTCCTTGTGGAGAAGGTGATCAAGTGGAGAAAGGGAGATTTCAAAGACTTGTGGGAAGGCTTATCTACCTTGCACACACTCGTCCAGACATAGCTTATGCGGTAGGATTGATCACTTAGTTCATGAATGATCCTCACACTACTTATTAGATGTTGTTTATCGAATTCTGAGATATTTGAAATATGCTCCTGGCAAAGGGATGCTCTTTTCAAATTGTTGACATTTGGAACTTGAAGCCTTTACAGATGCATATTGGGTATGTTCCATTGATGACAGACAATCCACCTCAGGATATTGTACTCTCATGGGTGACAATCTAGTTCCTTGGAGAAGCAAAAAACAATATGTGGTTGCTAGATCGAGTGCTGAAGCTGAGTACCGAGCTATGGCGCATGCAGTTTGTGACCTTATTTGGCTTTGGATATTGCTGAAAGATCTTGGATTTGACTGTAGCAAGTCTATGCAACTATATTGTGATAACAAGTCTGCTATTAATATTGCTCACAAGCCAGTGCAACATGATCGAACAAAGCACATAGAGATTGACAAATATTTTGTTAAAGAGAAGTTAAATGAAGGCATGATTTGCACTCCCTTTGTGAAATCAGAAGATCAACTTGCTGATGTGTACACTGAAGGGCTTCGTAGTAGGTTTTTTCACTCAATTGTATGCAAGTTGGGCATGAGAGCTATATATGCTCCAACTTGAGGGGTAGTGTTAAAATATTTGGGTTTTTTTTTATATGAGAAAGGGTGTTTTTGTAATTTCCAGATATTTAATGATGAAACATTAAAAGGGATAGAGCTGAGAATTAACTCACTCTTCTCTGTTTTCATCTGTCAGAAAAATATTCTCTTCCCTTCCTCACTTTATCTTTATAAACCCTAGGTTGCATCTTTTGTATATTTTAACTGTAATCAATCACGAGGACTTGGCTGCAGGGTGGAGCATTCTCCGATCTCATGGACATATAGCCAGAGATGATGCTTTCCAGTAACCTTTTTTTCCCAAGTAGCTTATTTTGTTTTCCTTCTTATTTTCATGTGTCCCCTACCATTTCTAAAGTAAGTAGAAAGAAGTTATTTTTCATTCTGGTCCTCATCTTTCCTCACTTGTTGACGCTTTTGTTTTGTTAGTGCATTCTTTCAATATTTCAAAATCTCTAAGTCGTATGGGAAGTGGAACAAAAATCTAATATTTTTTTTGCTGTAATAATAGAGTAATCATTCAATATATTAAAATGTCTAAGTTGTATGAGAAGTGGAACAATTATCTAACACTTTTTGTTGTAATATTCATGAAGGATACATACTCAGATAGTCATATGTATAGATGTATATGCGCATGTCATGAATGATTAGGTCCCAAGTGCAAATAATGAGGTCTTCGTTGTATTTAATTGTTCTCTCTCTCTCGTTGCTCTAGTGATTTATATTTGCTTTGTTTCTGCAAAAAAGGTCAGTGGCATGGTGTAAATGCTTTATTTATTTCAAAATTCTGTAGTTTTTGTCCTCTTGAAAATAAACTAGTACATTAAATAAGAATTAGTTGTAAAACTGGAATTATACTTGGTGGGGCCATTCCTTGATGAAATTGTAAAAGTTGGGCTGCCAAGCATGAGAAAGTGGGTTTGAGTTTGAGGATAACTACTTTGTGCAAATAATGCCATAGGTTTAAGATTGTGCCTGATCTACCCCTTCGAGCACCCCATATTGTTAGGAGCAGCACTAGGTACTGACCTAATTGGAATTGTAGCTGCTGCCTTGGACTTCATAAAGTACTGACTATGGCTTCCAACTTATACAAACTTTATGTATCATTAAATACATTATAGTTTTGCTGCTTAGATTCGTAATGCAAAATATGTGCATGGTTAATGTATTTGTCTACCTTGATTCTCTTGAGAGCTTGATATACATTGTTAGCCCATTCTCTAACAACTTAAGCTTTTAGATGAGTTGGTTGCTTAACATGGTATCAGAGTCTTGGTTATGGGAGGTCTTGGGTTCAAGTATCTCTATTTGCATTTGCATTCTCTTATCCTTTGCATTTGTCTATGGTTTCTTTGTCTCTTCATGTGCGAGTCCGAGGTCACATGTGAGGGGAAGTGTTGAGAGCTTGATATACACTGTTGGCCCATTTTCTAATATCTTAAGCTTTTAGATGAGTTGGTTGCTTAACAATTACTTCTCAATATATTTTCCTGTGCAGTGGTAAATGTTTTTTTGTTAACAATGCAGGCATATATTGGGATTCACCAGCCAAATAATCTAAAAGAGGCTGATTTAGCTCGCAAAAGGCTTATATTTGATGAGTTCTTTTATCTTCAGGTGATTATAGTTTGTAACTTCATGTTGTTATAGTCTTGTTTTTCCCATTAAATCTTAAGGTGATAATGCCCTTTGAGCTTCTTTTTTTTTTTTTATACATAATTAATTTTTTTTTCTTGTGCATGGCCTGTCTCAACCCCCCTTGCCCACTTCTTTTAAGTACTGCCTTCTTGCTCCATTTACTTTGATTGGTTTATGTCTACCACATGGTGGACATTTAGTGCGTATCTGTTTCCGTTTGATTTCTTTGTGTTGATTGTTTATGTCAATCAGATGATAAACAAATGCTCACAATATACTTACGGAGAAGGCCTCTGTTTCTGTCTCCTAACTATGATTTTTTTTTAATCTTTTGGTTGCAAGAGTTAGAATTTTGTTTTGGTGTACAAGCACAAGGTATCACATTAAGACATAAGGGCTTGTTTTCATATTTTGAATGTACGGATATGATTCTAGTGTTTTTATTTTGTAAATAAGTTGATGAAACTAATCTTATATCCCTGATATTACATTATAGTTCCTCTTTGTTCTTTGCTTTTTATGTTAATTAGTTGTTCTTTCTTATCTTCCTTTTTGAGTCACGGAAACATCGTTTTCACTTGCGGGGTAAGGTTGCGTACATCTAACCCTTTGACCTTGCGATCGTCGGAGCATCGTGCACTAGGGACTGTCCTTTTCTTATCTTTCTTTTTGTTAAATTTCACGTGGCCTCGTTTCCTTGCATTTCCTCCTTCCATGAATTCTTTAATAGATTTTGTTTCCTTAAAAAAAGTGATAATAATTTATAGTAGCCAGATAATTTTGAGGACTTGTAATATAGTGGTCCATGCCCTTATAAAAGCAAAGATACTAAGAATAGGTACTTGAGTATTACCTTTTGGCCAAAAAAGAGAGAGAATTTTATTGGTGAAGAAACTTATAGGTTGCAAAAATGAAGTGGAATAAAGTTTTCACAGAAGCGATCTGTAGTCCTTGTCCTTATCTAAGCTAGTGTACCTCAACATTATTGGATATTAATGGCAAAGAGTGGGAACAATTTATGGTACTAGGACTGTCAACAATCTCCATAATTATATGCAAATATCTCAATGATCCTTGCTTATCAAGTTTTAACCAACGGAACACATTATTGAAGACCTCCTTTGATGCAGCAGCTAGGATTATTGACTGGTCTGTCTATCATCAGACACACTCGAAGTACTCTTGCCTGTCCTTTTCTCTGTTAGGACCAAGTTCAACTTGTCCAAAAAGATTATAATTGTCACGACCCAAAACCCGCCCTTTGCCGATAGTGAATCGCGACTCCGGCCTAACCCTTTTGCCGAACCGGATCTGAACTTGCTACATTATCAGTGCTACTAACATGCAATAAATATCATAACATAAACAACGGAAGTCTTTAAATAAAAGTTGTATGTATATATCTGGTTCTCATAATACAGACTTTAAAATTTCTTTCAATACAGTACATCTCCAAGACGTGGATGAGATGGGAGAGCTACAAGAGTGTACTACATATTACCCTTTACAGTCCCAAAAATGTCCATGATCTAGCTAGCAAGCTCTTACGGTCTGCTCATAATGTCAGTTCCTGAAATAATCAGAATAAATCTGTAATGAGCTAACTTAGCCCAGTAAGTAATTCTCCTTTACTCTGCCATGTGTACAGTCAATATAGAAAAACATAATCCAAAAAAGACAAGGATACTGAAAACGTGATAACCAGTCAAGGAATATAATAACTCATCAGTGAATATCAGATGGTAAGAAGTACAAGTGATAATCAATGGAAATCTGATCTGATAACAATAATCATATTGCTACAGTCATGAGCTTGTCTCAGGCATAATATCGTAAGTACTCAATAAAAGCTTTGCAACCTCATGATCATTCACAGGGAATAATATTTTCAACCTATGAATTTCAATAAAAGATAATGATATCAACAAAAGTGGATGCACTTTAATTTGGGGCCCGGCATACCCCCTGAAGCACTCATTCAAGCTTTTTCCCATATCAGGGTCCCTGAATAGCACTTAGAGCTCTGTAATATATATAAATCCGTGTCTTCCAAGACAAAATTGTGCACTATGTCTCGCATAGCCACTGTAGCTAATGTTCCTCCTGGAACCTTGACCCGAAGGTCGTAGTAAGCATCAGATGGGGTTTGTGACTGAGCACAAATTCGGCACTCATAATATATTAAGATCATGCTACTTTCCACGAAGAGTATAGTGGATCATAACTGGTTCTTAGCGACATAATATAACTGTGGCTTTTTAAGGCTATGGTTACTGGGCTGCTGAGAATATAAATATTTGGCCCCTTTTGGCCCTGGGTACAAATGTACAGAATGGTCCTTTGTACAATTGTACATAATTCATGATCAAGATATATAATAGTCAACTGACATATTCCACAAGATAGAACAAGTATCGCATATGTAGATTCAATAAACATTTTGGCATATATAAGAGTACAATTTGGCAGTATATGAAAAACTGATGACATGGCTAGGAGTATTACATGCAGAGATTGGATATTACTTACCTCTTATTGTATCACTTAGAAAGTCAAACCTCTTTCTCCTTTCCTTTTGACGTTCCTATTATTCAGGAAACACATCTCGGTCTATTTTTACGTAGTCTATGCTATTCATCAAATTTTATATATCATTGCTATAAGTATTTCATTTGCTAAAATGGACTCCATTATTGAGTCCGGAACGTTGAAGAAAATTGGTTTAGGCTTTTACGGATTTCCATTCAGACTTCTGTACTGAAAAGGGAAAAACGGTCATTTTTTACTTTTACGTGCCTTTATTTCTCGGGGCCTATTTTCATAAATTGGATTTCATCGTTGAGTTCGGAATGCCCGAAAAAATAAAAATTCGCAATTCATTTGTTTTAATCGGAGTCCATCGACTCATATTTGACTTAGGGGCATTTTGGGTAATTTCTCATTTTATAAAATATTTAAATAAATATTTAATTTATTCAATTGGGTCATATCACAATTATCATAAGTCTAGGGCCCTTTTCTAATTCTTTAAACATTTGGGCCAATTCCGTAAAATTAGAAATTACTATTCTTAATAGAATTAGCCAAACAGTGGCTAAGGCATAAAATTAGGGATAGGATATCCATGCCCCCATTCCAAATTTAAATCCAATTTATTAGACTTGTTGCCAAACACTCCCAATCCACTTAAAATCAAAACCCAAAACGACACAGTATCAACATGTTATATGTGCGAGTGGGTCGGGTCTAGCCTGAACCTGAACCGATCCTGAACCAAAACAGTCTTCTTCTCCGGTGAGATTCCGTCACCCCCTCCGGCACCGACGACTATTTTCCGACCATATTCTAACACAAATCCAACAAGGATTTCTTCCAAATTCTATGAGGATGACAATCATATGCTTAGTTTTTCAAATTATTCAACACAACTTCACGAAATAGAGAAAATCAGTGGGTCTTCGACGAGACCCTGATTTTCCGACCACCCTATTTCTTTCTTATTTCGTGACTTCCGAGTCATTGTTTCAATCCCAAACTATCACAAATCATCATTTGAACATAATTGCAACATTTCTATGTTATTAAAACTAAGAATCAATCATAAAATTTCAACTCTTGATTCTTACACATAAACCTGCAACTAAGTATTTTTTTCTTATTCCTCAACCATTTTCAATGATTCTTTTTGCAAATTAAACCTTATAACATGCTCTCTCAGACCCTGCAGCTAAATCATGTTTTCAGGCTTTGTAAACTAAGAAAAGAACTTCTGAATTTTTACCTACTTGCTAAGCTTTTGGCTCGCAGTACTTTCCTTCTTTCCTCCTTCACTTCTGAATCTCAGAGCTCAGGTTTTACAATGGCTGCCTGGTTACATTTTGGGTCGGGGTATTACAATAATGTTTAGTGTAGAATAGTTGGTGCGACTAATGTTACGCAAGTCATTGTAAGTTTGAGATGTAAAGATAACGATAACATTTGTGCTGATTTAGTGAAGGCCTATGCAAGTCAGCCTTTGGCTCTTTAGAAACACACTGTATCCAAGAAAGAGAAGCTGCATGTCACTTGCTTTAGCATTGCCATGATTCTGTATTTTTCTTTCCTTTTTTTTTTAAAACTTGCTTCATTTTTGGTTTTCTGGTTGATTTCTCCTTGTTTGAACTGATTTAAAAAGCTGTTAGTTCCTTTTTTTTGGTTGTTTCTTTCAAGACAGGGTACATACTTAAAGTGTATGCCTGGGAAAGTAGATAAAAGAGAAAATTCCAGATGGTCCTTACCATTGGACCAATGGGTCCCAGCGTATGTGTCACATGAACAAGGACTACTTTCAATTGGTTTGGGAAAACCTTACATGATTCCGATGCCTTTGGAGGTCGGATCATTGTGTCTGTGTATTTATAATTCTATATTAATTAATTTATTTAACAGCAGGACATTTTGATAATTTTTAATATTATGGCTATTTAACAAATTGTAGCTTTGTTTTGTGTCTAGGTTAGTTGGTGTCTGGCCATGGGTCTTGTCAAGTCTTTTTCTTGTTTGAAATCAGCTGTGTCCTCGTTTAGTAGGAGTTTCTAAATAGAAAGTTTTCATTTCATGTGTGTGGGCTTTTCGTTTTTTGTTTTTTTGGGGGGTTGTTTTTCTATGCCTATATTGTGTGAGCTATGCTTCTTTGTAAGCAAGCCTAGTATAGAGAACTAACCAAGTTTGATCGATAAGAATTGATGAAGATTTTTTGTATTTTTAAATGGTGTGAATATTGATGTCTTCTAGGTTAGACTCCTAAAAGGCCTTAGTGAGATTCTAGGTTAATCTTCTTTGCTTGATGTCCAGAAATTCCAGAAGCCTTTTCCTTTTGATTTCAAATCCAATAGCTTTAAACCTCAACCAATTTAACCCACTCTGTAGTCTGTACTAAATCTTAATCGTACCTTCTCTTCCATAAACCCCAAAAATTGAAGCCCTAGCTGAACATTATGTGATTGTAGGCAGTGGAAACTTCTTCACCTAAGGTTCTGTCCTACATCATCCCTGATACATATGTTTGTGAATCTGTCTCCATCATGAAAAACATGTGAATAAAAAATAAAAAATTGCAGGATTGGTGCAAATGGAAACTAGGACTGAGATGGCATGAGTGTAGGTATAAATCAAGCTCCTAAGCTTCATGCAAACGCGACAACGCATTCATAATTGACAAATGTGAAAGAAAGAAGTTTATTGGAAAATTCATTTGGCTTCTTGTCGAAATATTGAATATGGAATCTTTTTTGTATTTGGAAAACTGTCGTCCTTCGGAAACTGCAGAAGATGACTTTGTGTTTAAAAAAAAAAGTTTAGAAAATTATTGAAAACTTATGGAGCATATTTACGGTCACAACTCATGGTTAGTGTTATTTGTTGGCAATATAGCTTTAGTAGACAAGGCTAGGGTTGGGGTAAATTCCAAACTAGAATATAAAGAAACACTTTGTTATCAAATTGTTTTAGTGCAAGTAGGAATGGAATATTTATTTCATTAAATTAGAAATAGAAATGATGGGGTATTGAAAATTGATGTTTGGGGATCGTGATAAGGATTGTTCTGCTAATCATATTTTGATATCCATGAGTAGTGGGAAGCTTGAAGAGGGAATTGCCTATAGAATAGAAGCTGGGTGAATGAAGTGAAGAGTTATTGGGTTGTTACCATAAAAGCATACCTACCTAACTTGAGAAAAAAGAATATTATAGGATGGCTACAAGGCCAGTACCCAGTATCTTTGTGGGATATTGCATTAGCAGTTAAAGAGCACCCCCGCGGGCACGGCCTGGGTTTTTTTTTTTTTTTTTTTGGGGGGGGGGGGGGGGATGTCCATGTTTTGAGCATAGCAGAAATGTTCATGTAAACATAGATTATTGACAATAAAGGCTTACAAAAAAAAATCGACTAGCGATACAGGAAGAGATATAATGGAAAAATGTTTGTTGTTTGTGTTCATTAATAGCTGGAGGTAGCACCAAGTAAGAAATTGATGATGGTGGCGGCAACTTTTTTCTGTCACAAAATGTAATATCCTAGATCTTACTACTTTCATTTTACTCTATTTCTATATGTGAATCCACTTCACAGAATGATAAAGTGTGGATTAGAGTATGCCTTAAGCATGATTATGTGATTCAAAGTGATGAGTTTACTAGTATGGATAGTAAGGCAATATTTAAAATCCTAGTAGGAGAAATTAAGAATAAAACGATATTTCTAGTAAGCTTTTAAAATGATTCTTGAGGCTAAAACATGATTAATTAGGTTAATCCTTGTTCTAAGGTTAAGCATAATTAGAGTATACTTAACTAACTTAATCTAGTTTGTGATACGTTATTGGAAGGTTCTTAAAATTGTTTTATCTAAACTAATTATGTTTAATTAGTAACCCTAATACATGATTAGTGAATTAAGTTAATCCTAATTGGGTTAATGAGGTTGTTTAAGTGAGGTAGATTTGTACTAATCCTAAGTTATAACCTAAACCTTATAATTATCCAAATTAATTTTAATTAGACAATGGTAAGAAAGATAATTGTTCACATGGGCAAGGGACCCGCAATTTGGAATATTTAGCTCACCTATTGTTGATTATTCTTGAGGAGCTTGTGTAGAGATTTGTCTCTATATGTATATGTGTCTATATATATTTGTATGTATTATACATATGATATATATATATATATATACACGCATAAAAGGGACAAAAATCAGATTAGTAAGAGCGAAGAAATATAGAGCTAATAAAAGCAAGACACTTCAAATATGCGGGAATTCACAAGGTAACACCTAGTCCACATATAGATACATGTTTGTATCTATTATGTCTTACAAAATAAATTGTAAAGATAAGCAAGAAGCTCTCTAAAATGTGTTGGACAAAATAATAGAACAAGAAAGTACAGAGAAAAGAAAACAAGAAGGAAAAAGAAAGAAGTTTAAGGAGGACTAACCTAGAGGTTAAATTCTTGAACAATCAAAATATGAATTCTGATCCTAATCTCTTATTCTTTAATTTAATCGGACAAGAAACTTTTAAAAATGACTAAGAACTCAAATTCGATTAAGAATTGAATGAAATCGTAAACTAGTCTTGAAGTCCTAACAAGTTTTGCATGGAATAGTAATTACATGGATACAAGAACAACATATATGATGTAGAAGGATGCATCATGATTAATGAGTGTCGATTAAACTAATTGGTTAATGATTAATGGTGTTAAAACAATCCTAGCACTACCTAGATTATAATTAACATGATTAGATTAACAAAAAAACTAGTAAATGTGAGAAATGGTAAGGAAAAATGATGCTAGAAATTAAAGAAAAACACCTTAATTAAAGTTAAATGATTAGTATAAATGATGATTCAAGATGCTAGATATAAGTGTTGAAACAACTAACACTTGGAAGTTAAAAATAAAGCGTACAAACAAAATAAATGGGGATGGTGCAGCTGCTGTCTTAATTGTTTAGAAGTCTTATATTTGATGTAAATTAATTCTAACAAGAGTCAAAATAGGCTCCAATGGAATTAGAATACGAGGGAATTTATCGGAATCCCATAGTGTGTTGTTTGAACTATAATGGGACAAACGTAATTAAATAATGTTACATTACACTCGAGTATGGATCTAATATGAAATATATGTATGTAGGGTTCCTTAGGAAAGAAAGAGAATCAAGGAGTGCTTTAAGAGCACAAGGTGAGTAATTTGGTTCCCTTAAATGGTGAATTGAATGCAATATTGTGAAACATACTATTCTGTATTTTAACAAGCAAAGCATTATGCTATATTCTTTATTAATGAAATTGAAATACATTTTACAAGCATGTTTGATAAATAGATTTGCAAATCTATGGATAATCACATGATTTATAATGTGTTCCTGTAGACGACATTACACGAGCTCCTTTTGTTATATCCTTACCGGGGGACCAAGAGCCAGTAGGCCTATACGTAGGCCAAAGATCTCTTCAGTGTCACTATAAGTGACTATGTCATTATATATGACATTCCGTTCAGAATCCGAGTCGATGCGAGTTTTTCCGTTTCAACTGTTGTAATAGGCATGTTAAATGATATTTGATATGTGTTATGAGTTTTATTGAGCTACTTATTGCTATTCAAATGTTTAAATAGTAATTCCGTTTTTGGAAATGCATTTGAAATGTTTTAGTAATGCTTGATATCCATAGGTTTTATTTAAAGTTGCTTTTGCTATAAAAACCCATGACAGGGCATTGGTATTACTCATTAAGCTTTGTTAGCTCGCCTCATTTTTCAACCAATTTTTCAGGTAATGAAGCTTGAGATGGGGAGGGAACTTAAGGAAGAAGAGTTTGTAAATTGTATAGACAGACTTATAAATATCTTTTTTGAGCCTATGTAGGCTTTTGTATATATACGATGCCTTTTGTGTGTTGGCCTAGTTGTAGATGTAAATAACTTGTAATAAATTTTGCAAGTGTGAGTTTGATATTAAACTTAGATTTTGCTTTGATCGAATGTGGTTGGTATCAGTTTGATGTGAACCTAATAGGTTAAAAATGTTACGCTTTTACTATATTAATAAACTATCCATTATACAACTCATTCGATTCTGTACGAGGCCTCGGTGGCCGGTCATGGACCATAACTCCATCCTACATGAGGTGTACGTCGTGACACAGAGACCTATGACTGCATTACTAACATAGAGTGATTTGGTCAAAACTGAAAACACAACATCCACAAGTGGGATATAAAAGAATATGGCTTTTAGTGCGAGAAAATACATGACGACTTGTGATTTAATAGGAGATATGAACCTAGATATGCAATATGGTCAAATGGTTTCACACTGATCCCAAGTGACTAATATATATCTTTGCTGAGTTTACTAAAGGGGTATTGATTAAAGGTTAAATTGCTGACCACTTCTCAGGAAAACTGAAAGATTGTTCGGCCAGTGATAATTCGAAACAAATCTGAGATCTTGCAATTTTATAAAGACCATATTGTGTTTTGTATAAATTCTTAAATCTTAGACTCAAGTAGCCAATCAATTTTGGTTCTAATAATGCAAACAAGAAAATGGCCCTTATTTACTTAACCTTACAAAACATACCAATCATTTGAACTTCCCTGGGAATATCTACCATAATTTTTTGTTTGGTCTGCAACACTCACCATAATCTTGTTGGTTAAAGTTACACTGAAGATCTTTTAGTCTTCTTTCTTATTATGAGAATTGAAGCCACTTTCCGACCTTAAAAGAAAAGAAAGGAAGTTCATTGGTGAATAAACTATCATGTGGAATAGTGGTATCCAACTCTTTGCAAAGCATTTATCAGAATATTTCTTGGGGTGACCTGTTCCAGTTGTTTATTTCTGTGGCCTTCTAGTTTTTGCTCTTTTTTTTTTTCCTTTTACCAAAGGAAAAAAGAAGATTATATATACGTGGTCGACCAGTCTCTTGAATCTCAACTTATTTTTTGCTATCCAAAGAGCACACATGCATGCATTTAGGATATTTGTTATAGTAATTTCATCGTTGTGTTATAGTTGAAGTCTATGAAACTGCATGCCTTGATTTCTTCAAATCTTCATGCTATATTTCTCTTCTTTCTTGAGCCCTTTGTTTGCACTTAATATGTGCATTTAAGCATGGTAAGAAATTAGTTACCTAACCACATTACTGGTTGATATTCCATATATGTTTAGGAAGAATTTTTCTTTTTTAATTCCACATGTATTCTGCTGCAGTTTCTTTCCTCGGATGAGCACTGTATGCTTTTGAATGTAAACCATGAATTGCAAGTCACGGAAGATTTTTTCGCCTAATACATCTTTAAACAACTATATCTTGACTTATTCTACATTTAGCATTTTTAGATAAAGCCTGTTCTTTTAATTTTCCATTGCTGTAGCTGATGCTGGTTTATACTGTTTATCCACACATTGGTCACACATAAACCCTGACTGTCTCCCCCCTTTTTTTTTGGGGTTAGTTGGCGCGTTTGTTCCAAATGCTTGAAGGTTTAGGTACACAAATAGAAAGGGATGGATTGCTGGATAAGTACAGGAAGCCTGAGTTGAATGCTGTATTCATTGAAGAATGGTCAAGTCTCACCAAGAAATTTTTAAAGGCTCTTCCATATTCCCTTACTTCTAGTCAGCTAAGTGCTGTTTCAGAAATTATCTGGGATCTCAAGCGACCAGTTCCCATGAATCGACTTTTGCAGGTCTTGGATTTTCTTTGAATACTTCCGTTCTTTAATTTGTACTACATATCTTTTTATTTTTATTTTTTGGGTGGGTAGTTACTAACCAAATATTGTTGTTTTCAAATTCAAAATTTTCTTTCCAGCATGCTTAGATGCTGTAATACTGGAAGTTTCTGTTTTAGATTCTGATGTGGAAATTCAACGAGCTCATACATTTCAATGAACTAACACACCCTTTCTCTGTATCAACAGAAATTTGTTTAAGCTTAAAAAATATCTCTTTAAAGTGTCAGCACCAGTGGTTGGTTTTTGAACATATTTGATTAGAATTATAAGCTGAAAACTTTCAGTCTTGTTCAATTCCCTCTCCATGTTCATTTGTTCTCTTCTTGTAAAATCTCTGATTCTCTATGTAGGGAATTTACTCATCTTGTAGCAAGGATGGAACATTAGGCTTCTTTGTTAGGTTGCATTCATTGTATGGTTGGCCATGCCCATGCTCAAAACCATTTTTTGTTAGTCATCCAACATTACATAGATTTGGTTGCTGGCCCTAGTCACCAAAGAAGGCAGCATATGAACTGAGTCTTAAAGAGCACAAAGAGTTAAGTGGCCAAGTGATGCAACTGTCAGAGAAAGGTTATGTGAGGAAAAGTACAAGACCATGTCCTGTTCCCACATTACTTTCACGTAAGCAAGCCACTAACCAAATATTGTTGTTTTCAAATTCAGATTTGACTTTCTAACATGTGTAGATGCTGTAATACTGGAAGTTGCTCTTTTAGATTCTGATGTGGACTAATTCAATGAACTCATACATGAAGATTTTGATATGGATTAATTCAATGAACTAACACACCCTTTCTCTGTATCAACAGAAATTTGTTTAAGCTTAAAAAGATCTCTTTACAGTGTTAGGACCAATGGTTAGTTTTTGATCACATTGATTAGAATTCTAAGCTAAAAATTTTTACTCTTGTTCAATTCCCTCTCCATGTTCATTTGTTATCTTCTTGTAAAATCTCTATTTAGGGAATTTACTCATCTTGTAGCAAGGATGGACCATTAGGCTTCTTTGTTAGGTTGCATTCTTATATGGTTGACCATGCCTATGCTCAAGACCATTCTTTGTTACTCATCCAACATTACATAGATTTGATTGCTGGCCCTAGCTTACCAAATAAGGCAGCATATAAAATGAGTCCTAAACAGCACTAGCCAGTAAGAGTTAAATGGCCAAGTGATGAAACTGTTAGAGAAAGGTTATGTTGGGAAAAGTACAAGTCCATGTACTGTTCCCACATTACTTTCACCTAAGCAAGGTGGTTCGTGGTGCATATGTATTGATATCAGGGGCCATGAGTAAAATCACCATTAAGTATCAGTCTCTGATATCTTGTCTTGACGACATGATGGATATGCTTGTGGGGTCAAAGGCCTTCTCGAAGATGGATTTGAAGAGTGGTTGCCACCATATCGTATTCGTCCAGAAATGAATGTGGACTACTTTCAAGATGCTAAGGGGTCTTTATGAACGGTTGGTTGTGTTGTTTTGGCTTGTCTATTTTCCCAGGCACATTCATTTGTGTAATGAATCAAGTCCTTTAGATGTTCATTGGGCATTGTGAGGTGGTCTATTTTGATGGTATTCTCATGTATAGCGCTGAATGGGAGATATTTATGCCATTTATTTAAGGTTTTGATGTCTTGAGTAGGGAAAAGTTATATGCAACCTTAAGAAGTATAACTTTTCCACAGACAGATTAGTATTCTCGGTTTAAGTTTTTTTTTTTTTCCATCTTTTTTGGGGATAAGTGGTAGTCTTAGGTTATGTTATGTCCGTGGATAGAAATTTGATGGACCAAGAGAGTGAAAGCAATTCAAGAGTAGCCAACCCCATCTACAATTCATGATATGTGTAATTTTCATGGGTTAGTAACCTTTTGCCCTAGATTTATTCAAAATTTTGGAATTGTGATCACTCCCATAGCATGCTGCTTGAAGAAGATAACTTCTGGCAGACAATGAGGCAGATGACAACTTTCAACTTATAAAGAAGAATATTACTGCAGCTCCTGTTCTTGTATTATCTGACTCTGAGAAGGTTTTTGAAGTAGACTGTGATGCTTCTAAAGTTGTCATAGGTGCTGTCCTTAACCTATGGCATTTTATAGTAAGTAGCTTAGTAACTCTTGAGTTTGGTATTCACCTTATGATTTGGAATTTTCTGTCATTCTCTACTTTGACCATGAGGCGCATAAACACATTAATGAGCAGCCCAAGCTGAATCACAGGCATGCCAAATAGGTAAGATTCTTTCAGCAATTTACCTTTACTTTGAAGCATAAGGCTGGGATACACAGCACTGTAGTTGACACTTTACTTGTAGGTGTGTTCTTTTGCTCACTTGCATGCATAGTGAGGTGCTGGGATCTGATTCCTTAAAAAATTTATATGTTGAAGATGAGTATCTTGGGCCTATTTTGCACAGCGAACTGATTTCCACATCCACTTTGGAGATCTTTCTAGAGGTTGTCAACATTGCATTCCAGATTGCTCCCTAGGAGAGAATGTTATTGTTGAAGAACATGGCTTTGGGTCATTTTAGGAGGGTCAAGAGTTTAGCCATTGTAGCTGAACATTCCTTTGGCCAAATAAAATGAAATGTCACAAGGCATATGGAGAGGTGTCATATTTTTAAAAGAGCAAGGATCAAAATTTCGTTTCTTTTTCATTGAAAGGGCCAAAATGTTTCCATTTCTTAATGAACCGAAACAAATCACAATTGGAATATCTAAATTCTCCTGTTTTCATTAAAACAAAGTTATTTCCATCGAAACATACTTTGTTTTCATGGAAACCTACTGAAACTAGTTGAAACGTATGGAAATTATTCCTTCATATCGACAATAATTCTAGAAGTCGGCAAAAAATAATAGCCAATTCTTTTCTCAATAAAGGAATAGATTGAAGGATTAAGATAAAAAAAAATTATAAGATGTCTTTTTTTTGTAAGATTAACAATTAAAAAATAGACATCGATAAGGAAATGTAGTCGTAGTGAAAATGAAAAAATTGATGAACAATTTACTTTTTTTTGATAGGTAAATCACACACACACACACACACTCACTCTTTGCCCCCAAGGGGATTTGAACCCTCAACCTTCTATTGGAGGAGGTGGAGGTAGCTGCCAAGCTAAAGCTTGTTGGTGAACAAATTTATTTTCTCAAATAAGGGAGTAGATTGAAGGATTGAAGGATTAAGACCAAAATTACTTCATGTCTTTTTTTAGATTAGCAATTTTAAAATAAACATACATAAGGAAAAGTAGTTGTAGTGAAAATGAAAAAAATAGATGAACAATTTACTTTTTTTTTTTGATAGGTAAATCACACACACCCAGACACACGCATTCTTTGCTCCCAAGGGGATTTGAACCCTCAACCTTCCATATGAGGAGGGGGAAGAGGTACCAGCTAAGTTGGTAAACAATTTACTTTAATGCTTAGTTACTAATTATTTTTGATTGGTAAAAGTTTGGATATATTGAGTGGTGCCTGAGGGGGGCGAACCCATTTACAATAAAATGAGGAATGACTACAAAATTAAAGCTTAACTTCCCCCAAAAGTTGATATAGCTATCTAAAAACTAGCCTTTTTACACCAAAAAAAAAAAAATACAATTGAAGAACATTTTTTTTAAAGCACCAAGGAGTGAGTTCCACCCACTAAAAAATCCTTCTATTTGTCTCCTTCCAAAGACTCCACATAATATATAGGGGAACCATATTCCAAACAATCTTTAATTCCCTCCTTATTCCTCTAAACCTCCATACCCAAAAAATATCCATTCTAGTAGCGGGCATCACCCAACTCAAACCAAACAAATTGAGGAGCGTGCTCCATATCTCCCTTGCCAATGCACAATGAATGAAAATGTGATTCACCGATTCCTCCGCATTTTTACGAAGACAATGCCAACTAGGAAGATGATAGCCTATCTTGCGCAAGTTGTCCCTTGCCAATATAACCTCCCATGGCTCACATAAAAAAAGCCACTTTGCTAGGCACACTTGCTTTCTGAATAGTATTCCATAGAAACCTCCCATTTTCCTTTTCAACCAAACTCTTGTAGTAGGAACGAACCAGGAATTTCTTGTACTTGTAGGCCAAATCAGATTGTCACCCCCCCCCCCCCCCTCCGCAAAAGGGTGTAAATTGATGGTCTCTATGAAGCATAACATCTCTTACCTCTTCCAACTCCCAATAAAAAAAATTCCTTCTAAAACAAAGATTCCAAATCACCATACCACCTTCCTCATCCATATAGTCCTTTACCAACGCTTCTTTGTTGGAGGCAATATTAAATAAGGGAATTTGTCCTTCAATTTGGAATCTCCACACCATTCATCATCCCAAAATTTCACCCTTGTTCTATCTCCCACCCCAAAGCGAATATATTTGCAAAAGTCCACAACACCTTTACATATCATCTTTCACATACCACAACCTTAAGCTTGTATCATCTCCCTAGGGAACCATCCCCCTTCCTCACTCCCATATTTTGACATGATGACTTCCTTCCACAACACATGATTCTTCGTTGCAAACCTCTAAATCCATTTCCAGGCTTTGTTGAACATCTTCAAATCTTTGACTCCCAAGGCACCCCCCTCTATTGGTTTCTTAGCCTTCTCCCATTTCGCTAGATGTATTTACCTCTCCAAAGAAAATCCATTTGAAGCTTTTCAAGTTTTTTTTCCACTGAGTATGGCATTTGAAGCATTTTCATATAGTATGTGGGAGGTTTAGCCAAGGTACTCCTCAGTAGAGTAATTTTCCCGTCTTTTGAGAGATAGTGCCCTCCTTATTTATGTTTATTACATAATACATGTCATGATATTGTATATAATTATAATAATTCTACATATTTATGAAAATTTTATAATGATTTCATATTACGTAAAGGTTAATTCTAAATTTTTTATACTTATTTTAACAATTAAAGAATTATTTGGTATTAATGACTAATTTACATTTACGTTTATTTCTCAATTCACAATTGGATCCTCTTGTGTGGATGGATTGTATCCTAAAACATTTCCAATTAGTTAATTATAATATTTATCTTCTTACATTTATACATTTTATTTTATATTTCCAAGTGTTTCTACTCATTTTAAATTTTTTTCATCGTTTACATTATGTTTCCGAAATGTTTTTATTTCCTAGGCACTCGAAACAACACTCTGAAATGATATTTTGATCCTTGTTAAAGAGTAAGTGTGGGTCTACTAATGACGGGTTGTACACTCCACTCCTTGTTCTTAGAATTCCATCTACAACTGTTAGAATGGATTTTGTCCTTGGCTTTCCTCCTACTTAAAGAAGAATAGGTTCCATTGTGGTGGTTGTGGATCAATTATCACGTTGACTCATTTTATTGCATGCAAAAGGATCATGGATGCAGTTAAGGTTTATGATATAAAAATTAGGGTTGGAAAGAAAGAGAAGGAAAGAAAGCAGGAGATTAGAAGAAAGGGTTAGGACTTAGTTGTTGCATCTTTGGATGCAGTTAAGGTTTATGATATAAAAATTAGGGTTGGAAAAGAAAGAGAAGGAAAGAAAGAGGGAGATTGGAAGAAAGGGTTAGGACTTAGTTGTTCCATCTACACTTCGACCTTGCATATATATATATATATATATTAACATGAAGGAAAATACAATAATACCCTTAGGACCAAAACAAAAAATAAAACACTATAACACTCCCCCTCAAGCTGGAGCATACAAATCAAACATGCCCAACTTGGAAGACAGACGATGAAAAGAAGCTCGAGCTAATGGTTTGGTGAGAATATTGCCCAACTGGATATCTGAACGAACATAAGAAGTGTTATTTGTTTCCTCATTGACAAATCGCGAATGAAGTGACAATTGAACTCTGTTTTTGGTACGTTTGTGGAAAACTGAATTATTAGCAATAAGCATACCAGCTTGATTGTCACAATGCATCTACATAGGGGTAGACACATCAACACCAAGATCCTGAAGAAGAGAATGAATCCACATCATCTTTGATGCAGTATGAGCCATAGCTCTATACTCAGCTTCAACACTAGAGTGGGCAACAATATTTTGTTTTTTTTTTCTGTGCCACCTAACTATATTCCCTCCAACAAAGGTGCCATAACTAGATGTAGTTTGCCTATCAGAGCGAAAACCAATCTAATCAGCATCATTATAAGTAGTCATAGAAAGAGAGTAGAAGGCTTGTACAAAAATCCTCAGCCAAGAACATTTTTCAGATAATGCAAAATACGAAATACAACAGGTTGACAAGGAGCATGCATGTATTGACTAACCACACCAACAACATAGGTAATATCTGGCCAAGTAACAATAAGATAAATCAACTTCCCAACTAGCCTTCAATATTGACCCACATCAGCAAACAATTCTCCTTGCTCACCATCAAGTTTAACAGTATAATTCATAGGAGTATCAATAGGTTGAGCACCTAGTATATCGGTCTCAAAAAGAAGATCAAGCACATATTTTCTTTGAGAAAGAGAGATTCCCTGACGAGAGTGAGAAACTTCAATCACTCCCAAAAATAATAATATCATTCACATAAACAATACGAACAGTGGTACCAATAGAAAACAAAAATCGTATCAGGACTTCAGAATTATGACCTGCTAGTCTGGTGATCTTATTGACCTTGATAAAATTCAACTTAGTTTTTCTAGGTTTTCAGATTGAAACAAAGTAACAAACCTGCACGGGAGCAGAGACTTGGTTCTTGCCTCTTGGACAATTGTCTACTTTTCACATTCCATAGGAAGTAAGAAAAACACTCTTTCTTGAAATAAAGAATCACAACAATATCTTATGAGAGGGATGAATAAAACTGCATTTGCTTTAAGGTTTAATGAACATAATGTCAGCATTTATGTGTCTGACATTAATAAGATTTCATCCTCACTTTTAATTTCTGCTCCTTATGTTATTCAATTCCTAGAAATCACTGCCCCGACACAAAGTCGTTGTAGAATATGGTTTTGTGCAAGAAAAATGAGGAAGGAAAGAGCTAATGCCCTGAGTTAACATCTTCCCCTACTCTATGGGTTGAAAAAGGTGGAGAAATAATGGTAAGCACTTTTTTGTGAAGGAAAGAGCTAAACTTGTTAAAATTGTGAAATAAGTTTTCAGTGATCTCATGTTAAGTGGAACTGGCATTATTGACTGGTGAGTAATTGTTATTTTGCTAATATTTTCTGGTTGATGACAAATTTTGTTTTTTTTTTTTTTTCAGGGTGATGTTGGATGTGGGAAAACTGTGGTAGCTTTTTTGGCATGTATGGAGGTTATTGGTTCAGGTTATCAGGTTGGCCATTGTAAAACTTCTGCATATTGCGTAGTAGTGATTGCCATAGTCTATTAGATTTAAGGATCTGTGTGTGTTTGTGTGTTTCTTCCTGATGAGTCAAATTATTGTCTTTAATTTGTTTCATAATAGATTTTTGAAGATTTTGTGTATAAAAGTGATTTTGAACCTTTTTCCATTTATAGATTTGATACCAAGTATATATTTATTGTTTTATTTATTTGTTTCATTGGCAGGCGGCTTTCATGGTTCCAACTGAGTTGCTTGCTGTCCAGCACTATGAGCACCTTCTTAATTTGCTAGATAATATGGAGGAGGTCCTGTGCAAACCTTCTCTTTCTTTGCTAACAGGGTCAACCCCATCAAAACAATCGCGGTTAATTCGTAAGGCATGTACTATAAGAAGCTTTTTTGGCATAGGTTGATTATGTTTTTTTTTTTAAGACTCTTATAATTACTGTCGCTGATTGACAGGGTCTCCAAACCGGAGAAATCTCATTGGTCATTGGAACCCACAGTTTAATATCTGAAAATGTGGAATTCTCAGCTTTACGCATTGCTGTGGTAGATGAACAACATCGATTTGGTGTGATCCAGAGAGGGAGATTTAATAGCAAGGTGGTTTTTCTTTCATTGGCTTGAGATGATTACCTCTGCTGAAAATTTCAAAAGAAAGATCTATTTTTACAATTATCTGTTGAATGCAAGAATAAAGAAACATAAGCATAATATATGGTTCTTATATAGAAAGCAACCATAATTAGGATGCCTTTGTATGGCTAATTCTGTCTACCAAAATTAATATAATAGTAGCATAACGTGCAGAAAAATGAGTGAGTCAAGTGCACTAGTGCAACCAATCAGAATACTAGAAATTTGTTGGGACCCCTAAAACTATCTTTCTTATCTCCAACTGGGCAGAAGTTGTATTTTTCATTTGTGTGTTTAAACTGCACTAGTACAACCAGTCATTACATCAGAAATTTCTTGGTGGCCCTAAATCTATTTTCTAATATCCACCTGAATGGGAGTCATACGTCTCATTTGTGTGTTTAAATCTATCATGTACATTTTCTTCATTTTTGGTATCTTAATATATAAGGTAGTTAGTTTTATTATCTACAATTCAGATTGCTAAATTATTTGAATTCTCTGCACTACCTCTTGAAATTGGTTGATGTTTTTGCAATAGTGATTCAACAATGTGGGACTTTTCATATATTGAATGTTTTGTCGTGGCACTCTTTTCAAAGTTTGTCTTTTTGATTCATGCTTCTCAGCAAACTATAGGAGCACTACTTGTCTCTTTTGTCCTCGATTGAGTGTTGGACTTAATTGACATTTTGTGGTTCCAATGTTTCTTTCTTTATTTATTTCAGTGATAAGTAAAGAAATGTCCATTGAAAGAACCAAAAACCAGCGGCCAAACCCATAAACACACAAGGTATAGCAAAGTAAATACACCAAAATGAAGAGCAAAGATTACTCTCCCAAAAAAATCAATAGACGTTTACAAATTCCTTACACATCAAAACTACAATGTCCTCAAAAACTATTTTCACCGTATGCACCTGCAGCTTGATCCCTTCAAAAATTTTGTTGTCAGACACCCCCATCAAACAAAGTGGAGCCATGTGCTACACCTTCCTCTCCCTCATCCTAATATACCAACCCTCACCCTCACCCTCACCCTCACCCTCCATAACTCTACATAACCCTCTTAACTATGAATAGAGTATGAATGAATACACAAAGCTCTATAGAACTTTGTAGAAGAAAATGGTCAACTGTCTCCTCATTCTGTTTTCACATGCAGAACCGAGTTTTTTTTTTTGAATCAGTTTTCACATGCAGAACCCTGTGATGCCTTTTATACCTCAAAGTATCTATTGTAATAATTGGCAATGATGCAAAGAATGCTATCTTCGATGGAGCCTTTGATCTCAAAATTGTATTCCATGGAAAAACCCTAACCATGCTTAGAGAGAGCCATATACAATGATCTAACACTGAATGCCCATTACTAGTCGTTTTCCATATGACCAAGCCCACCCTTCCATCAGGAAAACAAACCCCTGAAGTAACTCAAGAAGAGCAGCCACCAAATCTAGCTCCCAATCTTGGAAGTCTCTTCTAAAATTGGAGGTCCCTTCAAGGGCTCTACCCTATACCATATGTCTTGCCAAAAATTGACATTTGCACCTCTCCCAGTTCCCCAACAAATAATAAAGATACTAAGAGTATCCTCCCCACCCATTCTTATACTCTTCCAAAGATGCCCCCCATAAGAGATCACCACCTCTTTGAAACACCCAACCACATCAAGCAACCCCATAATTGGTGTCACCACCCTATGCCTTGTGCTTTCCCTCTCCAAACATACCTCCACACCCTTTACTCAATAAGGGCTAATTAAAGATCCTTATTTTTTGATATTAAGGCCCCCATTCTAAACTGGAGTGCAAACCATGTCCCAATAACTGAATGATACCTAAACTCTTCTCCACCCCCTTCACCCGCCCTTCCTCCCCCACCCCAAGCAAGAAATCTCTTTGCAACCACTCAAGTCTTTTCTCATTGTAGCCAAAATCGTAAAAAGAGAAAAAGTATGTCGAAAAGGCTCAATGCAGTGATCTTAATAAGGGTAAGCTTACCCATTGTTGATAAGTAGTGCCTCTTCCATCCTGTAAGCCTCCTCTCTCTTACTGCCCTGGGCCTGGCAGCTTGGCCTTAGACATTGATTTGAGAGGATGATCAAATATAATGTTGGAAAAAAATGAGCCTACATCCCAAGTTGTTTGACGATTCTTGCACCTCCCCTGCTTTCTAAGTTGGAGCAAGCTTATTCTTTCCAAAACATCCAAGAGTATGCATATAAAAAAAAACTCTCAGGAGAGCCATTCACCGGAATCGAAAACCATGTAATAGAAATACAAATCTCAATCCATTTCCTTCATCTGACCCCAAATCCTGTTCTCCCCAACATGTACGACAGGATTCCCCAATTCATATGGACATAAGCCTCTTAGTGTCAAGCCTACAAACCAAAACAGGTTCCTCACTCCTTAACCTCATGTTCATACTCTCATTTGTCAGAAGAACTGCATCACATTTTGCATTCCTGAAACAATACCCCCCTTCCCCTCCAATCATTTGTGTTTTACATTATTATGCTACCTCATCCAGATGTCTACTCAGTGGTGGAAACCTGGTCTCTATGAATATGAGAAAGAAGTGAGATACTCATTGACAATTGTTTTAAATACTGTAGGTGGACAGGACCATTCAACAAACAGCCGCCTTTCCTAATTGAATGGGGGCACGAAATGACCTGCATCGTTGCAATATTTATTCTCAACCTCAGTGCCGAATGTTGTTGTCCATTACCCCCCTCCCCCCCTCCCCCCCCCCCCCCCCCTAAAAAAAAAAAAAAAAATACAAGTAAAAATCAGAGAGTAACATATGTTCTACCCTATTACATTGCGTTTTTTATGCATTTATTGGATAAGTTTTTATCGTCTGGTTCTTTTATGTAAATAAATTATTTTAGTGACACATATTATTGCTTCTTCACTTTGATATTAATGGTTCTATCATGTGAACAAGAGACCCCAGCTCAATCAGATTGGCATTGCACTTTCAAGACCAGGACGTTATTGTTGTGCTAAGACAATTTTGGTTTTCCAAATGATCATGATTTTAAACTCGTGAACTGTAGGCTGCTTCCTCAGGTTCACGTGGGAAGGAACCACTGTGTGATAGTTAACCTTGGTCCTAGTAGTTGAGAACTATGGAAAGCATAGCTGCATTGCTTCCTACCTTTTGTTTTGCAAGTTGCAGTAACTGCAATCACTTGTCTAAATATTAATATCCATGATTTAATGTATGAGAGAATATAATAATAAAATTACACCCTTTCTAACAGCTCAAGCTTTTAGATGAGTTGATGATTTAATATGGTATCAGAGTAGGCAAAAAGGTCCCCGGTTCAAATATGACCGTCACCCTAAAAATATGAATTAACATGTGTAGGCTCAAAGTGGCCACACGTGAGGGGGCGTGTTAGAGAATATAATAATAAAATTACACCCTTTCTGACAGCTTAAGTTTTTAGATGAGTTGGTGATTTAACATAATGTTTGTTCCATATTCAGATGGTTGTGCGCATTTAGCAATATTTGGAAGCCAATGATAAACTTATAATTTTTACTTTAACGTTATTGCTGAAATAGATATTGATAAAAAGATGAGATTTGAAATGTTATGAACATAAAGGCATATATCCCAAGCATGCAATATCTATGTGGCAAGAAGTATAATCTGCCAAGCCTAAATGTTACATCCCTAAGTAGGAATATCATTCACACTTTTGTATTAAATATTTGAAGTCAAACAACACATGATAGAAATAGATCAAATACTGAGTAGGGTTTGAGGGAGATTATAATTCTGTTATATTTTGGTGCTGTGACCATAATATTCATAACTACTTTTCTTTTTTCCTTTTTTTTTTTGATAAGTAATATTAGTAACTACTTTTTCATGAGCATAAACTTGATAATGAGATGGTATCATGATTACTTAAATGGCTTGAATAGCATAACACGTTGTCAATCATATTAATGATTTAGTTTTAGTCATTTCAATGAAAGCGTAAGATGAATTTTTAGTACCTTACTTTTCATTGAAATTACTAAAGCACACTAAAAATTATGACATGTCACTTTACCATCGGGCATCGGTTATGTTATAATGGTGTATCATTTAAATTTTTTGTTTCTTAATATGATTTCTTTTGTCAACAATATTATTGAATTGTAGACATGCTGATTGATGTCTTAGCATTTTGGTTGTCACCTTGATGTTTTTGTTACCACTCCTCCGTTTTGAATCCCTTGTGTGTGTGTGTGTGTGTGTGTGTATATATATATATATATATATATATACATACACATATTTTTTTGAGGTTTGTCTGTATCTAATAATTGATTGACATATCCAGAGGTGATCAAATTTTACAATGTTGGCAACAACTATCCATATTGGTCCAATGTGGAAGCTACTATTTCAATCCCCCTTGCTTCTCCTTTCTCCACCAAAATTTAATATTCATTGAAACCTTCTTTGCACATTATGAATAGTTTATTTGTGAAGAAATGTTCAACATCTTTTTGAAAGGAGGTCCATGAATTTCATTGTACTACAATAGTATGATCCTTGTGACTTCTGATTGCCTTTATCCATTGATTCCATATAATAATAGGGGTTGATTTAAGCTCCTAATTCTTGCAGTTATATTATAACTCTATAAGTTCACTATTAGCCGGGACTAATTCAGACGGCTCCTCAAAAAGTGATGTGTTTATGGCCCCTCATGTACTTGCTATGTCAGCCACACCAATCCCAAGGACACTTGCTCTGGCTTTGTATGGAGACATGTCCCTGACACAAGTATGTAAAGTTTGCTATCTTGCTTTTAGTTTGTTGTCATGGTTGAACAATGTTCTCATGATTACTTTTTTATTTTAATTTTTTATAGAAGCGATGGAGTGTTACAATTCATGTATTACAACCAACTCAATCAACTTACAAGATATAACCTAACCCAAGAGCCTCTCGAATATGGGCCTTAAACAAATAACCCAACCCAGCCCATAGTTGGGTGGAAATAAATGCTCACATCCATCCCAAGGACACTTGCTCTGGCTTTGTATGGAGATATGTCCCTGACACAAGTATGTAAAGTTTGCTATCTTGCTTCTAATTTGTTGTCATGGTTGAACAAATGTTCTCATGATTACTTTTTTATTTTAATTTTTTATAGAAGCGATAGAGTGTTACAATTCATGTATTACAACCAACTCAATCAACTTACAAGATAAAACTTAACCCAAGAGCCTCTCGAATATGGGCCTTAAACAAATAACCCAACCCAACCCAACCCAACCCATAGTTGGGTGGAAATAAATGCTCACATCCCCCTAGTGGAGAGCGAGACTTGAATCCATGACCTTCCCTTTAGAGGAGGCATGGATGGCCAACTAGGCTAGCCCCAGTTGGTTAAATGTTCTCATGATTACTGAGTGTGAAATTTTGAACAATTTGTAAAATTATTTCAAACTTTGTGGGCTTATAAAATAAATATTGAACCAATGAAAGAAAAGGAGAGCACTAATTTTTTTCATTAGGATGGGCTTTGAACTTCTTTTTCTAATTTTCATTTTGAAGCTTAAAGAGGGTTTAGTTGGGATGTGGATGAAAGGGGATATTTTTGGGGAGCTTTTTAGGTTTTTCTTTCTTAGTTCTGCCAATTTGTTTTTCCATCCTCTCTGAAGGACTCCCTGGACATTAGAGAATCTTTTTTTTTTTTTTTTATAAATAAGGGGGGATAGAGCAGGGTGTGTAAGTGAAGATGGTGACAGGAAACAGATTTAGATATTGAGAGGTAGAATCCTCTCCTGCTAGGTTTGAAGATTGCAAGTCCTGTGTTATTTTAGTTGAATTAACTTGGTAACTCTTATAACTTTTGGTACCATAAGTTCTTGTACTACATAGTCATTTAGCTTTTGGTACTTTAAGTTCTTGTACTTCATAGTTTAAGTTCTCGTTGCCCATTGACAGATTCTCCTTGGTTTCTTTAAATGGCAGATAACTGATTTACCTCCGGGAAGAATACCAGTTGAAACATATATCATCGAAGGAAATGAAATTGGCTTTGAGAAGGTCTACCAGGTGAATGTGTTCCTTTATTTTTATCTAAAGAACTTTGTAACCTTTGTGGCATGGAAGTGGACATGGGACATGTACACAACAGAATACAGACATTGACACAACACAACACAACACAACACAACACGGACACACTTCGTTTTACATCTTAAATTCTAGAAAAAGTAGGACAGAAACATGGCAAGATTACAACAATATATAAAAATTCATATTTGTATTGTATTTTTTATGTAAGTTCGATTTATTAATTAAATTTTTTATATTAACGATTGCACAATTCAAATGACGAGGCTTAACAAGCATCATATACATAATATTTTAATAAGTATGACTGCTACTACTCTCTTTATATTATATCCATTTCACTACAATTATATTCCTTTTCTGTATTAAAAAAATATTTGCTTCATGGTTGACTTATTTTTTCCATGTTTGTCATATTGATTGTTTTAATAAGAAAAAATTAGAGATATATTAACTCTGTCCAATACATATCTAAGAGTATTGGAGCAATATTGTGTCTGACATTGTCGGACACAAACATGACTCCTAATAGAATCCATGCTTCATTGGTTGTAACATCTTTACTTCCCTTTCTTGGAGAAAACAAATCCCTCTATTTTAAGCATATTTGTTTGATATCTGAGACACAATATATTATATATACTTTCTTTCCTCCCAAAATGTTTTAGGATATTTTGCTTCTTATTGTTTAGATAGGGAGGGTAACCTTTTGCCCTCCTAGTCCTAGCGCATTGACGTAGGTTCAAGTCCAAGAATTAGCTTTTGCAAAAATGCAGGTAAGGCTTCCTACCATCCACCTCTCCCAAACTTTACCAAGTGTTGGAGCCTTGCGCATTGGGTACAACCTTTTAGTTTAGTTAGAGAGGTGGAGAACTCAATGAATTAGAGGATATTGTGTGAAACTGGCTCAAGGTAATCTAGATAGTGTTGGATTTGACATATAAGGGGGTGAAGAGATCATTTTGTTAATTCAATTAATATCTTGACCAATTTTAAATATTGTGATTATGGTTCCACTTAATTAGTGCAAAATTTTATGGTTCATGTGCATACAATAGCAATAAGTGAATAATTGGAATAAAGTATAGAGCAATCACACAAGAGAGAGAATTTTTTTTTACTGTGGAAACCCTTGCGGGAAAACTACCGGACCTTGTCCAGATGCACACCAATCCAATATGAAGAGAACTAAAAAGAGTAGACTCAAAGCACCTGACATAATAACTTAGTACCTCAAGCCTTGCCAACGATGATCTGGCCTTTCCTTGACTTGAATCCTCAAGCATCGTTTACAGCTCCAACATCTTCGAATCCTCAAACAACGCCAACCACAATCACAACGCAACTCCTCACTGTCTCTGTATCAACCGATTACACAAGTCGAAATTCTTTATGCTAGTTGATGTAGAAATCACTGTCTAGGTTTTACTGAAAGGAGGCTGTGTTTTCTAGGTCTTTTAGAAGATTAAAAACATAGGGTTTACCTAGAAAACTTACAAAGAGTGTATTCAAATTCGTGCATTCGAAAACCTTAAAACTTAATGTGAAGACCTCCATGTATGGGATCAGGTTCTCTATTATAAAAAAAGATTTGAAATAAATGCAGGAAACCATAATCCCATGGGCTTACTGATGTTGTTTTTAAAACCTTTTATTCCAACCTCATTTGAACCAACATCTAACCACCTAGTGAGCAAGAGCTACTAGAATTTCTTAAAAGCCATGATCCTGTGACCTTGTTCAAACGAGCATTGAATGAGCCGTTTTGGAATTGAAATATGAAGGCATTTAAATTGACCGTCGTTCGAACCAAGGCCCTACCATCCATCCAACGAGCCTTACTAGTTTTTTTTATAAAAATCAAACCTCCGTGACGCCGTTCGAACGTGCTTCAAGCGAGGTATCGAATGAGGTACACTGATTTGTAAAATAAAGACTTATTCATGAGACTTGGTCCCAACGCTCCCTACAAGATATCCAATGAGGTTAGTGGACCTCGCTCGAATGAACTTGACTGCCTTGACTTATTTTGTTTTGTACCAAAATCAAGTTTTAACTTAAAACCTAAAGTCAACCTAGTCAATTTCGTATCTTATGCACACTTTAATGATTTAAAATTTTTTTAAAAAAGTGTGCGCGTGCAACTATCCTAGGTCATGGTCGCGAAGTCCAATTACCTTTTCAACCATATGCAATCAACCTGTTTTGATCTTCAATGATGTATGTAGCTGCTTCAACTGCAAGGCTTGTGTAGAACAGACACTCATGGATTTAAACTCAATACAACTTCAATTACAACTCAAGTTTTGTCAAACAGGGTATGCCAACACATACAGACTCTCAATCCTAATATTGAGCTTGTTCCCATTTATAAAGTTGAAGTTAATTAAGTTCAGGTCTCTAAATTTTTCCAATCCATACATACATGGTACAATTACTAAATTGAACTGTGTAAGTTGACAATTCCTTGTCAAGAAGATATGACCTGGGTTTATTTCTCTAACTCGACCTCCCTTTGCACAGTGAGTTAAATGTCTCCCTTTGCATACATCTAAAACTCTCATTTTCTGAGCATCACAAGTACCACAAAATTGGATTTTTCCAATGTCTTAGCTGCAATTATCTCCTAGTTGTTCCATTGACTTCACATAACCTTCTTAGTCTTCACCTTATCTTTTTTGATGAGTGATGAGTAATTCTTCACCTTATCTTAACAGCATGATTGTCTATTGCAATACGAGAGTATCAACTGAGAAGCCCAACTCCTTCAAGAGAGGCTTCTCCCACTCATCTCATAAGCTGTTTGAGAGGTATTGCTCTTTTTTGCTTTTGCACCATACCTCACTACGATATTTATCATGGACCCTTTCTGGTCTGGTCTGGTCACCAATTCACAGCCTGCAAAAGACAAAAGTAGTCTAATATAGACCACTAATCAGCACCACAATAAGATATAGAAAATCTTTAATATTCAAGGGCTTGTTTGGTAACCCTATTAAGTGATGAAACTTGAAAAAAAAAGTGATGAAAATTGAAAGATTTAGTGGGTTTTCTATTAAGTGCATTTGATAACAGGTAACACACAATAAATCCCAACTCAAGAAATAATTTCCACTTACAAAGGTCTGAATATTCACAACAAACATATCATAGCAATGTCCACAAAGCAGTGCTTCCCAAAACAGTATTGTATGAAAACTCACAATCGAACACATGGAGGGTGTTAACACAATCCCAAATTAACAGATACTAGCCTTTAAATACAAACCTGAACACTGGAGAGCTAAATCACAATCTCCGCACAACTTCTGAACTCAATCCTAGCAGATGAAATAACTACCACAGCAGTGAATTACTCTAATTGTTGACATTACTGAGTGGAATCCTAGCACCAAAAATCGGGGTTCTGGGACATCAAACGAGTTCAAAACCCAAAAAAAAAGATACACCAGTGAATTATGACCCAAACCATGTGTGTGAACTGCATGTCCCTACATTGTATGGAAGTCTGTATGTTCTGCTTAGAATGCTCTATTTGCAGCTCTAACCCCTCTGCACAAGGATCTGAACTTGTTGGATGAGTATGAGAAGAAGGATGGAAAAAGAAGAGGAGGGAAAAAGGAGAGACAATAAGGGAGATTAGGTTTACAGTTAAATTTAATAACATCTCACAACATTATAAATGAGAGGAGGAGAAGCAGATATATATGAGAGAAAGAGAGTGTGTCTAACCCCGTTGGGCTCACTCTTCTATATTTATATATAATATAACCACTAAAAACATATGAAAGTACACCAGTACCCCTCACTAATAACCTACACACATAACACATATACGTATTACTTTTTTCAATGTGAGAGCTTGATATACACCCATTCTCAGCTTAAGTTTTTGGAACAACAAGTGTTCTAACATGATATTAGAGTCTTGGTTCTGGAAGGTCTTGGATCCAAGTCTCTCTATCCCTTGTTCTGTTTGTTAGTGACTTCGTTTGGTAGAACCTCAGTTCATTTTGTGTATTTGTTTGTCTCTCCAGGTGTCTAAAAGAGCATAGATTTTCTGAGATATCTTTATATATGGGCCTCTCTAGGAGAACATTAGATAAATGTCTTCAATTGTTTGGTCACCCTTTTTTGTCTGTAAATGTCTTTGTTTGTTAGTACTTCTGTTCAGTTTGTGTGTTTGTTTGTCTCTCCAGGTGTCTAACAGAGCATAGATGTTATATGATTATATCTTTATATGTGTGCCTCTCTAGGAGAACATTAGATAAATGTCTTCAATTGCTTGGCCAATAAATAAATAAATAAAATTGTGCTCTAGTATAACAATTATATTCGACTTTGAGTTTCAATTTTTCATAACTCACCAAACATACAAGGAAATGATAAATTTGTAGCATATACCACAACAATGTACAGTATATGTATATTCTTCTGCTCAGTTCAGAAGAAAGCCAACATGAGCTCAAATTTAGGTGCTCAACACACTAATCTTTGGTAGGTAGATGTGACCAACACATGATTGACTGTTGGAATATTTTGAGAAATTATTGTTTATCTAAAACTAATTTACTTGCATCTCTTGACTTCTTGTGGAGGGCACAGAAAATTTTTCAATGATCAAATTAACTGTAATAAGTCTTAACTTGGTATACATTATTTTTAAATGATCAGATTTTTTTTATTTTTATGGTGGGCATCGGCACAATGGTAACGTTGCCCCATTGTGACATGGACGTTATGGGTTCGAGTTGTGGAAACAGTCATTTGGCTTGTGGGGGTTAAGGCTGCATATATCTAACCCTCCCCAAACCCCTCCATGGCTGGAGCCTCATGTCCTAGGAGTGTCCTTTAACCTTGTTTTTTTTTTTTTTTTCTTTTTATCTTATGTAAAGGATTACCATCTCTTGACAGATGATGCTGGATGAATTAGAAGCAGGTGGAAAAATATATCTAGTGTATCCAGTCATTGAGCAATCTGAGCAATTGCCACAGCTTCGTGCTGCCGCAGCTGAACTTGAAACCATATCTAGTAGGTTTGAAGATTACAGTTGTGGTTTGTTACATGGAAGAATGAAAAGTGATGAGAAAGATGAAGCATTGAGACGGTTTAGATCCGGAGAAATACATATACTGCTTTCTACTCAGGTGATTGAGATTGGTGTTGATGTTCCAGATGCATCTATGATGGTTGTTATGAATGCTGAGAGATTTGGAATAGCTCAACTCCACCAACTCAGAGGACGAGTCGGACGTGGAGTTAGGAAGTCCAGGTGTATATTATTTGCATCGACTGCCAGTGGCCTAACCCGGTTAAAGGTGCTCGAGAAATCATCCGATGGTTTTCACCTAGCAAACATGGACCTTCTTCTACGTGGACCAGGTGACTTGCTTGGCAAGAAACAGTCAGGGCACATTCCGGAGTTTCCTGTTGCCAGATTAGAGATCGATGGCAATATTCTACAAGAAGCACATCTTGCTGCACTGGTAAATATAATTCTCTGAAGTAACTTTATCTTTAGATAGTAATATTGAATTTGTTAATCTTTAATTATAAATTATTTCTAACTTCGAGTAAGATATATTTATGTTGTTATTTAGGTGGATATAAATTCTTTCGTTATTAATGGCAATGCTGGCTGCTTGTATGAGGTTTATTGTCACTACTGTCAGTTTCACCCGTTATTTAGAGATGAATATACATACATACTTGTGGAGATAAATATATACAGATCATGCATGGACACCTACAAATGATCATATACTTTCACGTGAAACACATTATGCAAATGCATCTAAATTATTAACTTCATTTTTAACTCACATACCAAAGTTCGTCATATATGGATATATATTTGATTTTAAAAGTGCTTGGGTAATTTTCCTAAGGTCCCAGCTTCAACTCCCACTCCAAGGGCCACTTACTTATCAAAAAAAATTATTTGATTTTAAAAGTGCATCATATTAATATATGCTGACAATTGAACTTCATTTAGTCATACCCATATCTGGAGTTCTGGTTGATTTTCTTGACATAAAAAAATTTAGGTCATTGTTTCAACAACTGTGTCCTATCTTTATTCAGGTTCTACTTGATTCAAGGGTTCATGCATAGCATTTAAGGCACAAATTCATAAACTCGTGTAGGTTTCATGCAGAAGTTTTGAAGCTCAAAAGGCTTTCATGGTCTAGTGGTGTGGGAAATTTATTGTAATGCTGTTTGAATATAGCACTTGGAGGGCATGCTGGCCCATCATAGAGCCTGACTTAATTTTGGTGTGGGAAATTTATTGTAATGCTGTTTGAATATAGCATTTGGAGGATGAGGAAGGTGTCAAGAACTTTGGTACCATGGAGGACCAAAGGTATAGATGTTGATAATTATGGACACATCGAGCTTTTAATAGAGTTCAATGTAATACCTTTATTGGTCTTCAGGGGGAAAAACAAAAAATAAAAGAATACAAAAATATGTAAAGGGAGGATATATATGCATATATATATATATGTATGTATATATATATATAAAAGGATTTTAAAAAGAGACTGACTATTGTGAAACTAAATTTAGATCCACAATTAGAATTCAGAACAGTGCAAATGACTGTTATACAAAAGCATAACATGGTATATGGCATTTGTTAGTCAATTAGCATATAGTTTTACATATAAAAATCAGTTGTTTGTGATTGAAACATAAGACAATTATAAAAAGAAAAAGTACCTTACAAGAGAACTGCAATGGATAAATTATCATGAGTTGGAGTTTGGACAGTTTCTAGATCCTCATCACTTTCCTAGCAGTCAAGAATGAAATAACAAATATGCTTCTATTATAAAAAGGTTAATTTTTCTATTTAATCTTAAACATTGTAAATGTATTATGGGATAGAATAATGCAAATATCTCAGCCATTTCGGCTAATAAAGTTTTATGGATCTCTCTAAGTTGGTGACAAGTGAGGGTGAAAAAATTTAGCTTCAGGTCCTACTGCACACTTGGTCTGGTCTAGCTCAATAAATAGATGAAGGAGAATCTTACTAAATCAGGGAAATACTATAGCATGGGGACACCCAGTAAAGTCATCCAAGATAATAATCTGGATATCATTCATAGGCTCCACAACAAAGTCTGAAATTCAAAATTTGCAGCCTACGGAAGGCCTTCAAGACATTATATAGAGTGATTAGACAATTGTTAGAGATAGTGACTCATATTCTTGTAATATGTGAAACTAGTATATATGCCTTATGGGACGGAGCGGAGCCCCATAAGGCCCATGTGGCTTAACCTTAGTTATGTTGATAGGAATGAATAATAGGTTTTTTTTGGGGTGGGGGTGAAGGGTATATTGGGAAATTTCAATGTACTGGGTTAGGATTTTAACTGCGAGGCAATATAAATACATTGTAACCCTATTTTTCATATAGTAAAAAACATAGTTGCTCCTGTGGATGTAAGCACAATACCGAACCACGTGAATTTTCTGACTCATTTTTCTCTCTCTTTCTCTGATTCTTTTCACCATAGTTGTATAGATCGTTAATTCATTTTGAAAGTATTTTAGAGAATGAAAAATATGTATTCTTCTCTTTAGGATGTCAAGATTTATAGTAACAACTTACAAGTAAATAAGGAAACTATCATAAATTAGTTCTTACAATCAATAAAATCAATCAGTCAATAAATCAATCAATCAATCTAATGCCTAAATTAAGTAACCTATTCAGTTAATATTTACAACACTCCCCCTCAACTTGGAGAGTATATATCTATAACTCCTAACTTGCTACATATAGAGTCGATATCAAGTCTTTGGTAAAGCTTTGGTGAATATGTCGGCAAGTTGACTACCAAAAGGAACAAACGGAGTAGTGATTTCCTTAGACTCTACTTTAAATCAAATGAAATAACAGTCAATTTCAATTTTGTATTGGTCAATGATCCAATAAAAAAAGAATCTTTGTTGTCCTTGGTGTCCAATTTATCAGCCATGATAGGACAAAGAAATTGCTAGAGCAAAGATTTGGGAAGCGAGAGAAGTTGGCCGAGACTAGCTAGGTTGAAGGAGACGAGAGGCTCTGCAGAGGGTGCTGAAAGGCTCTACCGAGAGGGGCCAAGGGAGACAAAAGGTATCGAGAAAGGGAGGACCGAGAGGGAGCCGAGGGTGATGAGAGGCTGGGCCGAGGAGGCCGAGAGGTGTTGAAGGAGCAGAGAGACTCTGCCGAGAGGGCCCAAGGGAGAAGAGAGGCATCGAGAAGGGTAGGACCAAGAAAGAGAAGTTATAGTTTAGAGAATGAAAAATATGTATTCTTCTCTCTAGGAGGTCAATATTTATAGTCACAAGTTACAAGTAAATAAGGAAATTATCCTAAATTAGTTTCTACAATCAATCAATCTAATGCCTAAATTAAATATTAATTGTAATATTGATCGAATCTGTAACTTAATTTAGGCATTAGATTGAGCTTAATTTATAACTTAATTTAACCGTTAGATTAAGCTTAATCTGTAGCTTAATTTAGGCATTAAATTGATTGTAGAAACTAATTTACGATAGTTTCTTTATTACTTGTAAGCTGTGACTATAAATCTTGACCTCCTAAAGAGAAGAATATATCTTTTTCATTTTCTAAAATACTTTCGACATGGTATCAGAACAAGTTTTCTAAACCATAGCTTCTCTTTCTCGGTGCCTCTCGTCTCCCTCGGCCCCTCTCTGCAAAGTCTTTCATTGTTTTCATCTAACTGCAAGAAATGGACGTTGTCGATTGGACTACATTTCATCCCTCATAAAAGTAGGACCAAATTGAAAAAAAATTACAGTTTAAGAAATAAATTGAAAAATCACCCAAAGTACAAGTTAGTAAAGTGTAAATAGGCCTTGAAACTAAGTCGCTTATCCACCTTTATGGTAAGCTTTTCACTCCAAACCTTACTACCAGCTTATGCATGGGTTCTGTTCCCCTTCTTGCTTCTGCTCAGAACAGTGCTCCAACAGGTGGGAAGCTGATCTTGTCTTGAACTTTCTCATCGATGTATAAAAATGATCAATTTATACATATTCCTGAACAATTTGGCTTGAGTAGGGTGAAAAAACTATCATTATTTACAAACTGTTATTTAACTAATTGAAGATGACATTTGGTAATCCAATGTAGACATTTGGATATTCTATATTAAACTGGTACTTTATGCCATGCTTGGGTTTTTGTTAACTCTGGAAGCTTCATGTATTGTACTGGTCATTTTACAAAATTGGTTTGATTTATAGGGTAATATTTAGGGCAAGGTCTCCCACTTCTTAGAAGGGCTACAGGAACTTCGTTGCTCACTGGAGCCATATATTAAATAACTTACATGTTGCAATGAAAGTTAACATGTGTTCTTATTAGTTGTTGCTAAAATTAAGAATCTGTTTTACTTTGTAAGCTGCGCAACATATATGGTGCTTTGTTTCTTGTTTATGGACATCTATAACATAGTGAATCTTTTGTTATCTATGCAGAAAATTTTAGGTACTTCTCACAATTTGGAGAAATTCCCAGATCTCAAAGCTGAACTTAGCATGCGACAGCCACTTTGTCTACTTGGTGATTAAGTATTAGGGCTAAAATATGAATTTCTCAATCTCCTAGATCAAAGTGGTATCTGTCAAATTCGGGACCATTCCAGTTCCAAAAATCCTGATGGCCATGTAGCATGCAGTAGCTCTCATTGTTCTGGATACTTATTACAAAATGCTTTTGGCAACTCTGTTTTATCCACATAGTTGATGCTTCCATGCTACTGGTAAAGGTACACTTCCAACACCAACCTCGTTGTATACATTTTTCTGAAATGTGAACCAAAAATGTGTAAATTTTAACCCACAGTAAAGATTTGGACTTCTAGTTGTTACATGTATGACATCTTGCAATGCTCATAAGAAATGGTGCATCCTTTTAGTGGAAGTGCATTTCAATTAATGTCGTGTGTTACCAAAAGATCTGGGTTTCCAGCATGGTAACGAATTTGGCAGTTTCTGTATGGAAATATACAAACCAAATAAAGCTATCTAAGTGTACTATTTATTCATTCTTATAACTCTATGTGCTAACTTATTGTTCCTACATTGTTTTGATTGATTAGGGTGTTACTAAGCTTTCATTAACCAGGTTTTTACATCATTAGTGTTCATCTTATATTTATGCAAACTAATATTATTTCATGATATGGAGCCGGATGAAGCAAAAAGTGGGTTGGAGTTGTACTTTTCTAATCCAAAATGAATTTATGAGAAGGAAAAGTGATGCATCGTTAGAAAATGAGGAGGATATTCTCTTATTTACTGTCTAAATAATTAGGATAGAAGAATTCATTCCCAAAATTTGGGAAAGATGCAAGATTACAGAATTTATTGAAACATATGGGATTGATGTGGGATTTCTGTTTGTTTGATGAGAAACCTAGAGAAATTCTAAAATTTGGGACCAACTTGGAAACATGGTTCCAGTCATTGAGACCTCAGGTTTCTTGGTCAATTGATCATACTGTTCAACATTTCAAATAATGGATCAAGTTGGGTACTCTCAACTCTGGTTGAATCATTCGCTTGGCTTAGTTATGAACAGGTTGGAGTTTTCAACCTAAGTTATCTGACTACAGAAAGTTGGAATTGAATTCTAACCCAGCCGACAAGTTGACAAATGAAAAGAAAATCCCCATTTAATATCACTAGAAGAAAAAACTATAATTTGACTGCATTTTCATATCATTGATTCTTTTGCTTGTAAAAGAAGATTTCAAAAATTCAAATTTATTACCAAAATTGTCTTATGATGTTATCAATTATATAATATATTTTCCTTTCTTTGTGGGGGTACAAGAGAAATTCTTTTGGTTTCTGTAACTGATTACCTTTTATTCAGTTTCCATGGGCCAATTTACACACACACACGCACAGATACAGCAGTCACAGTAAAACATTGGTGGGTTGGTGCAAAAGTCATGCTTTTGAGGTAAAGTTGAGACTTTTTGTGTGCTCATAGAAGTTGAAGTTCCTGTAAAATTTACAGGAAGCTATTTGAGAGAGAAGAGGAGGAAAAATGATGCTCCAATTCTCTTTTACCTTTTTTGTATGAGAGTCCGACATTCACAATGTATTCAAAAGCAGGTAAATTTTGCAATGAAGTTTGCTACTTTCATTTTAGCAATCTCATTCATTTCATTATAAAGCCAAAATTTTCCTATCAAAATGAAGATGCCCTCTTTAAAGTCTGAACCTTTTTTGAAAACTTTATGTTACTTTATGCTAAGTATAAACTAGATGATGAAATCTGAACTATATAGCATTCATTCCTTAGTAGACCAAAATAATTGTGGAAGAAGAAAGTTCTATTTGCACTCCCCTTTTTAATATGGGACTGTAATTCTATAAAATTGTCTTTGAATTCCAAACAAAGAAAAAGAAAATTGGTGTCCAGTACGTTTGGGATTTCATTTCTAAAATCACTTTTTTTCATTAGAGACAATGATGGGGATAGTTGTTTCATATATTTTGACAATGAGCATTCTATTTTTTTGAGTGAATTAGAACGTCTGGTTCTTTTAATAGAGATAGAATTGAAAAACAACCATCAATTATAACCCAAAAAGAGCCAAATATCTTTTCCAAGTAAATCAAATTTGTTTGGGTATATGATCTTTCACGCACTTGAACTCGTTTGGATCACATCTAGACAAATAAAAGTTGAGCAACAAGCAATGACATTAAAAAAGTTTTAAATAAGGGATGAGATTCCTTAGTAAGAGTGTGTATTATTCTAAGTCCATTGTCTCGACAACTTGAAAAGTCACAATATTATAGTTTAAAAGTTTAAGTTTCAAGTTGTTAGTAATAAGACTTACGATGTCTTACATACTATTCATATTACTCTCAAATAGAAGTATCACATTCTTCTCACCTGCTCAGATCACACATCCTCATGGGGTAGATTCAGATCTTTCCTAATTATTCATTAAGCAAACACTTTACGAGTCTTTACTTTCTGAGAACCGGCTCTTATACCACAAATGTTATACCCTAAGTCCACTATCTCAATAATCTGAAATAACCTATAACTTTATGATTCGAAAGTTTAAATCTAATTTATTAGTAATAAGAATTGTGATGTCTTTTATACCAATCTTACTACTCTTAGACAAGAGAATCACACGAAGTACAACTCCTAAATGAAAACAATCTAAACAAATGTACAAGATGCCATGCATAAACTACTCATGAGTCTAAACAAAAGTTGTCACGCGGCTATCAATTGTTCAGGGGGTTGTTTGTTTAACTTGTTTCAATATCATTATAAGGACACATGAACAAATGATACTTTACATGGTCACATATCTTTACCTCAATCATATCAATAAAGTTTTAAGACAAAGGGCACAAACCCTGGTCTTTAAAGCCTTTGTCTACAATTGTGTCCCAAAAGGCACATAATGTTCATGCTGAACTTGTTATTATATCAATTATCCATGATATTCATTGGACTCTCCTTGCATTTGGAATGTTCTGGCCATTATAGCATATTCCTCTCATTACATATATAATGTTATAAATAATAGAACTTCTCACTCTTTACACAATTATGGTTCACTCACATTTATTATAAGTGAATTTTTCTCTTTTGTGTCTAAAAATAAAAAAAATATGATGAAAAATATGGCTATATATGAGTAGGATTATTTTAGTTCCCCAAGTTCTACTCACACTCACATTTAAACAAGTGGAAAGTGAAATAATATTTGAAAATTGATTTTTATTTTAATACGATAAGTCAAAATATATAGTAAGTTGATTAGACACATGAAAAATCTATTCTTATATTAGTGATAAATTAATCGATAAAAAATTATCTACTTGACTTAAAGTTTTTGTTTTGACTGGATCGATTAATGAGTATTTTGAACTTTTATCTAGTTGAGTTAAAGTTTTTGTTTTGACGGATCGGTTAGCGGGTATTTTAAGTCAAGTTATGCACATCAGACTAAATCTTTTTTTTTTGTAAATAGCTAAGCCTACTCTTTCAACTCTAACTGTCAATGATCGACGTAAAAAAAACTCGAACTCGAGACACTTAAATTTTATTATCAACTCGAACACAACTAATTGATACTTTACTTTAAAATTTTGTAATTAATAAAAGTAACTCATAACATTTTAAGAAATAAAAATACCCTTACATATATATATATATATATATACACGGACACACACACATACTATGAGTGTGGTTGCATAACACTAATCAAAGGAGAACTAATTGTCACTTTTACTTTCTTAATCCCTATAGCATGCTATGGTTTATGCGAAACAAACTACCAAAAAAGCATTGGGGGTGAGAATGAAGTGGTTTGGGGGTCCCACATGTTATCCACTGAGACTACAAGACACGGTCTATGATGGACTACCAATCAGAAAATCACGGGAAGCAACCCAGACAAGTGGGTCCCAATGGTCTCCTACCCAATCATCAAAGTGGGTCCCACGGGTTCCATGTTTCTTTGTGTTGTCCCTTATCTAATCATCAAGGTTGGCCCCACATATCTTCCCTTTGCGGGTCCTTTCTATACAGAACAAAAGTCATCCATCCATTAGAGCATCACACGGCACATCTACAGAAGATTGCGTTTGGCGTGAGCCTTTCGTAGGGTCCACCGCATGATCATGTCCTCTGTTCTCAGCCGTCTGATGGTCTAATAACATGACATTCCTAAGGGTTTATTATGGTGCCAATGGCATGGGTCTCATACACGTGCGAGTGACGTGATTGTTTAATCATCCGTCTATGAAATATACCAACGATTGAAATTTAACAATCACATAATTTGATAATTAGAAAAAAAAAAAGGTTTTTAATCACTAAATAAATAAAAAAAACTAGATTAGAAAAATGCCTGCAAATATCAAACCTGTGTGACCTAATTCGTACATACATTTTACACCCGTATGTAAAATACAAGCAATAATTAAGTTGCAAAGAACTAATATACGTCACTTAGGCAAGCACTTATCTTTACGCTATAGGGCAAAAGTCTTTTTTTTTTTATTTTATTTATGTATTTTAGAATCACAGTTCACAAGATTGTATTTGTATGTATATTTTTTTTGCCAAGGTCATTGTCTCGCAGGATCATATAACGTTTGGGCTAGTAACCCTGACTGGTGGTTGACTCTAAGGATGTAGATGGTAAGAGTCGAATCTGTGAGATTGAAAAAGTAAATCCTTTATAAGCGATCTTTTCTTCATTTGACAAATGTTTCGGAGTTAAAATTGTATTTGTATAATCGCTACAAAAAGAAAGAAAGAAAGAAAAAGCTTGGGTAAAGGCATAGTATCTAAAGTAAGTGAATTAAATATTAATTTTTAAGGACAAAAATAATAATTTTAAATATACATTAGAACCCTATTAAAACTTGTCACATTCCTTCAATTATACAAAATAGAGTGCAAATTAAGCAAACGAAAGTGGTGTGAATGATAGTGGAACAAAGTTCGGTGATAAAGTAATATGAAAAAAATTATGATTATACAAATTAAATTTTGACATGTATATATTTTAAATGAAAGTATTATCGTGGTATTATTTATCTCATAAGTTAGAATCTGATTTGCATGGTCATAAAATTCTTTCATACTACCTTACTATTTAGATTTTTATCCGATATTAGTTGAGGGTAGTGCAAAATGCATAATTTGATCGTGCTATATGTGTGTGTGTGTGTGTGTGTGTGGTAGAAGGCCAACTTAAATTGGTAGTGGTGGCGACAGGTTGAAGTCACCCTCAAGAGAACTTCAAATAAAAGACCTGAAAATTGGGCTGACTTAATTTTACATCCTGTAGTCAAATATGGCTTTCGTTCTCATTAGAGCTTGACCCTTTCACCAGTACCCTCTCAATAAGTTGAGGTAAATCCTTTTTCCGAGTCCCTTCTTAGAGAGAGAGAGAGAGGGGGAGCGGGGGTAAATATGCCCCTCCAGCAAGTTTTGGGACCAATAGACATAAGTGTAAACTCAATTATAAGGTTTCTGACCAGTTTTGAGCTTCCTGTCAACCTTGTTGGTGGGTGTATCCTCAGCACAATCTCAAACTCTATGAACCCAACAATTTTCAAATCCATGCTTTGAATCAACAAGAAGATGTATACACACACACACACACACACACACACACATATATATATATATATATATATAGAGAGAGAGAGAGAGAGAGAGAGAGAGAGAGAGAGAGAGAGAGAGAGAGAGAGAATATTCTTACTCTAGTCACAAGTAAATAAAACAATGGAAAAGAAGCATTTAAGAAATATGGTGACATTGAGGTGATATGATATAAAGTTTACATAGATAACCTTTTGGTGCTCTTGAGTGGGTGTCGGTAGATAAACACTTATGGTGAATAGCGATAGACAATAATATCATGTATACATGTTTTTGTTTTTCTGTTTCTTGAGTTCATAAATGGGAAGGGATATTTTATTTAGGTATGCGAGTTGAATCTCGATTTTTGATTTTGAATTGTGTGAATAAAAGAAGAAAATTTTGTCATCTTGAATGTGACATCAGTCCGATATATATACATGAATATATACATTCAAAAAAAGGATATATTCTTCAATCAAATAATTTATAAAATATTATTAGAATTAAAAAATGTCTAACTCTTTAACCATTAATCATTTTAAAAATTATTAGAATGATCATAATAAATGGAAGCCTATGTTAGGGCTTCTTGCATATCCTCCCACACTTCAACTAATTGCATGTGAAAATATATGTATTTTTTTTAATCTTTTTCCCTATTACGCTCTTGTAATTCATTTTTGTTTTCATTGTTTTTTTTTTTTTTGTATCTTTTAGAATGAAAACGATCCAAAGCTTTGAAAATATATTTATTTTTTTTATGTTTTTCAATTTCTAAATAAATCGATTTTTTTGAAAATAAAAAACTACTTATAATCGTTTCTCTAAAAAAAAGGGCTAAAAAATTCAGAATAATGTTCCAAAATGCCTCGCAAATGTGTTTCCTTTCAATGTTTTCATTTTTTAATTTTATTTTCAAAAGCATAAAATCATTATTGAAAATGTAACTAAACAACACCTAAAATATTTTTTAAAAATAAAATATAATGTACGACCAATTTGCTTGGAAAAGCCAACAATTACTAAAAGATATGTATAGTCTATGCTAATATTTTTTTTTTTGATAATCAGGTGTTCGAGTTAACTTATACGTACTTCGACTAATTTTAAAATTAATAATCAAATAAACTTTCAGTAATTCTAAAAATAATTCGAATTTCAAACTTTAAATTTTAATTTTCAAGTTTTTATTACTGCACCGACAATCCCTTGATTTTTGTTTTTTTAAATCTATGCTAAAACCTTACATACATGCATGTGTAAAGTTATAAAGTGATGATGGTGTCATTCAACAGACATTGGAGTTGTCATGATGGATTCAATAAATAGACTTTGGACGTATTACTGGCTGCATAGGAGGCACTTGTGTAGCTTCATGACTTTGTTGGTATTCCACTTGTAAAAAATTATTTTATGTGAAGGACATATTTATTTAATTTTTATTTTATTAAAATTTATTATAAATATAAAATTATAATAATTATTAAATTTTTATTTTAAAATAAATTATACTGACATCTTTTGAGATTTCTAACAATTATTCTAATCTCTTTTAAAATTTTTGAAATTATACTAACCTCTCTTATTTATTAAATAATATACAAATACTTTTTTCAATCAATTTTTTTTTTTACAGAATAAAAAAACTACCACTTTCATGTTTTTTATTCACTTTTTAAATTTTTAACTAATTTTTTTCATTTTTAATTAAATATTAATAAAAACTTTAATAAAAATAAGTTACTTACCTTAAATTTATTTTTAAATAAAAGAATAATAAAATATTTTAAAAAGTTAAAAAAATAGTCAAAATTGAAAAAATATAAAAATAAATAAATAAAATAGACAGTTTTATTATTTTGAAGAAACAAAATATCTGAAATGAGATATTTATATATTGTCAAATAAAATATGAGAAATTAGTATAATTTTAAAAATTTTAAGAAAAAGTCAGTATAATTATCAGAAATTTTAAGAAAGATCGGTCTAATTTACTTTTTACTTTACTAAAACTTAGATTTAAATATTATAAGCTCTCTTAAAATAAGTGTCTCGTAATTAAGATTTAAGATAAAATATTATAATTTTAAAAGTCTTTTGACTGGTATTCAAATGCTAACGTGGCGACTTTAAATTCTTTTTAATAACTAAATTATCATTTTTTTGTACAGTTGATGGTTTGCTTATCAGACAAATCTGAAGATTGGAGATCCCCTTGTCTCTCTCTTTCTCTGTCTACACATCTCTATCATCTCGTCTCTAGAGTTTGAAGTTTGCTTCTTATCAAATTAAAGTATCAGACTGAAAAATGTCAATAGCAGAGATAGAGACGAACCGAACCCAACCGAAGCAGTGCTTTGTTCAATGAAGACGATGAAGCAAGGAGAGGGTTTGAGGCAATACTATCTCCAACACATTCAAGAAGAGATGTAGGGATTTTGATTCAACCACTATAAATCCTTTTGTTCATTTTAATTCATTTCTTTTATTTGTTTTACATGAATGTTTGAAATTTTTATTTTTTATTTTTTCCAAACTAAATAAAGTATTCAAACAGTAAGAGTTTAACTAATCTTTTTTTTTTTTTTAACAGAATCATTTTTTTGCAAGGTTGTATGACGTCAATTTTGACTAGTATTTAGTCTAAAAAATACAGACAGTAAGAACCGAATCTGCAATTTTGAAAGTAAGTGTCAAACAAGCAACTCTTACTCTACTCGACTAACCCTTTGGAATTATGAATGCTTGAAATTGTTCACTATCTTTACCCACCATATGTGTTGCGTGTTCATATATATATATATATCCAATTAAATGTATGGCCTTGTGTGATTAAAATTGAATTGAAAGAACAATGTTGCATATTCAATCTATATGTTTTGCGATTCAAAATGTGTGTACTTAATTAAGATTGCTTGAGTACCATATAAACTTATATTTCAAAATTTGAAAAATGATAACTACTGATTTTTTAGTAAATTCACAAATATTATAAAAAGCGTGGAACATGTTTTAAAAAGAAAAATGTTAAAAATCTTTAACTTATATTTTAATTGTATTCTCAACATAATGTATAGGATGTGACATGATCTCTAGCATTACTTTTTAAAAAATAATAACTATTATTTTTCTAGTAAAGTCGGTTTCTTTTTATTTGTAGAGAGAGAGAGAGAGAGAGAGAGAGAGAATTTGAATTTCTGGGTCAAAATTGTTGTACATCAGTAGTTAAACGTGACATTTTAAAGGAAAGATGAATTTTCTTTTTCATTATTGAGAATAAGTATAAGACATTAATGCTTATTAAATATTGTAAATTAATATTCATAATTAGTACATAAATGTGATAAAATTTCTGGTATTAGACTAAACTAAAGTGACTAAGATACCTTGAATGTTTCTTTAATAATTTAATAAGGACAAATATAAATGATTTTTTAATTTGTTGATAGGAAAAAAAGGAAAAACACATGGTAAGTGTAGCAAAAGCTTCATAATTTCCATGGAAAGAATGAAGGAAACTGGTTGCATGCAACTGGCCAAACTGATGAGAGGATGGGTCTCAACAATCATGATCAATTACTTAACGCGTGTGGCACGCACAACCTGCACATCAATAACATATGTCAGTACATACCATGAGCTTCTATATGTCTAAAGTGTAATCTATATATATATATATATATATATATATATATATATGCAATCAAATTTGCTAATATGTTGGCATCACTGACAAGATAGCTTGGGTTGGAAGAGAAATGTTATCGTTAATAGTAAGTGATAGAAATTTATAATTTGATTAATTCGTGTAATATACGTACAATATCACACGTGTATTATATGTATTAATCATATCGCGACTAACGTTAAGTCAGAATTGTCCCTTTAAAAAAAATTGAAATATTCTTCTTTAATTTATCTTTTTGCCTCTCTTAAAATTTTTTATTTAAATTTTAGGTAAATTATATATTTCATTCTTGAACTTTATTTCGAGTTTTTCTTTAATCCCTATCTTTTTTATTTTGTCAATTTCATCATCTATTTTTTAGCCCTATTTTAATTTCGTACTTCTGTCATAATTGGTCATTTAATGTGAACAGAAAAGATCACGTGCAAGACACATGCAAATTTAAAATAAGTTTTTTTATTAAAAAAACACGTATCGAATAATTAGTTATTTAAACCTGATTTGTTAAAATAAACAAATTTTAAATTATGTTTAAACTTGGTTTGTTAATTTTTCGAGTCGATCTCGATCGAATCTTTAATCAAACTAATCGTGAGACGAACTCGGGTAACTTAATTTTTTATACAGTATTAGATTATGTTTGACTTAACAAGTCCAGTTCAAACCAAACTTAATAAATTTATGAGTCTTAAAATATATTCAAGTTTAACTTGTTACTCTTACGAACCAATCTCAAACTAGCCTCCACTCAACTCATTTTACCATCCTAAATATACATTGAACGTCAAACTCTTCAAAACAGATGCTTAATTTGTTTGTTTTTTAGTCGACGGTTTTAATTGAAATACTTGAAGTCATGTCCTGTCCTGAGGAAAAAGAGGTGATGCCATTTGAGTTGCGACTCTTTCCACAATGGATGTGTAATTAGATTAGGATACATTAATGTTAACTTATAAAAAGATATAGCATAAGTTTCCAAATGGACCTCAGCTTAAATAATTGGTTGTTTTGATTGAAATCACAAGTTTACACTAGACTTTGCCACTCCTAGGCTCATGATTACTGGTTTAGACCTTCAATTGTAGTCTCATGAATTTCAATTTCTCACATATATATGCTAAAACTTACTAATAAGATAAAATATATATATATATATATATATATATGTGAGAAGACTCTTTTTGTGACTTAAATTTATGATCTCTCCATGATAAAGCAATTTTACAATTACTCCAAGACCTCCCGTCTACAAATTACAATTGGCTCTTATTTTTAATTTTTAATAACTACATAATTTTCAATAATTAATATTTTTATTAAAAAAACCTCCATTTCATGGTGAATATTTAATTATTTTTTTAAAAAAAATTATAATATTAATTATTAAAATAGAAAAAACAAACATGTATATATAGTATAAATATAAATATTAAAATTATCAACTCCACGAGTCCAAAAAAGTGATCCCATTTTTTGAAAGGAGGAATCCCCTTGAGAAGGGGTTCGCATCTAATTAGTTCGTTGGTAACGTAATAACTTACCATGGCGAGGTATACATTATATATACACATCAATATCTCATATATATGCATATACATTATTAAATATAATTAAAAATAAAACTAAGGAGTTCTCAAACTCTTATATAACTCCTACATATTTTAATCCTAAAATTCATATTTATTCATAATAAATTAATGTTATAACAACAATTATTATATTTTGTATTAATCATAAATTATGCCTATGATACTACCGTAAAAAATCATAGTTCATTCTATACACAGTAGAATTAAAATTTTATATTAATTGAGTCTCTTATCTCATGTCAGTTTATGATATATACAAAATAATCTTACATGCTACGAGAAAGAAAGATTTATAGTTACCCTTGTAGTGTTCCTTTCAAATTCTTGAAGAAAATGCACAAGAATCTCCGGCCTCTAAAGTGTATCCACACGGGCGAGTCTTGAACTTGAAGAACCTCCCAAACTTCAATGTAACCTTTAACTCTAGAAGGAGAGAGAGATAACGTAGAGAGAGAGGGGTGACTGTCTACTCTAAGTGTAGGAAAAGAATGTTGGCTAGATTTTCTCTATACATATCCTATTTATAATTGTTGGATTGTCCCTACATCGCCCTGTCTCTAGCTCCTCTAGTCTATCTATATAGCAGGCTGTCCCTCTTCTTAACACCTGGGTTTTAAGGAGCTGAATAGGCTGCGCTTCCAATTTCAACATGGTATCAAAGCTTGGTTTGGGCTAGAGGAGTCGGGGCGCGCTCATCTAGGCTTCCCTCCGTGGGCAATGTAGTCTAGAGGGCGTGTTGGTTTGTTTCATATCGCCCATCTCTAGCCCTCTACACTATCTATATGGCTGACTGTCCCTCTCCTTAAAACCTAAGTTTTAAGGAACTAAATGGGCTGGACCTCCAATTTTCAATATGGTATCAGAGCCAGGCCAGAGCCTAACTTTAGGCTAGAGGAGTTGTAGTGCGCTCACTTGGCCTCCCTCCGGGGGCAATGTGCTCCAGGGGGCATGTTGGATTGTCCCACATCGGCCGTCTCTAGCTCCTCTAGTCTATCTATATAGCAGGCTGTCATTCTCTTTAACACTTGGGTTTTAAAGAGCTAAATAGGCTGCGCCTCCAATTTCAATAATAATAAAGTCAACACTTATCGTAGTCATACTAAAATTTGACTAAATTAAGAAACTATCACTATTAACTTTCAGGGTAAATTACACTTTCCATCCCCATACTTTACTTTCCAATTTTAATTTCATCCATATTCTTCTATTTTTCGTAATGTTAACCTTGAGGTTTTAGCCCCTTTTCAACATAATCTTTTCATCCCATTTGACCAATTAAATTGGAGAGAAAACATTTGTCCTTGCTTAAGGAAGATTTCAAGTATACCTATAAAAACAACTCAAATAACTCCTTTTGGTACCCAAACCTTTTGGATTCTTGTAGATTGGTCTTAGGGCCTGTTTGAAAAATGCTAGAACCGGTTTTGTAAAATATAGATGAATTGGTTTTAAATTTTGTGTTATTTGGTAAGTACCTTTTAACAGGATATTGGTTCATATCTAATTTAAGAAATACTTAAAACCTAAATAAAGTCAGACAAGAGAAGAGTTGGTTTTCTTAAAAACCAGAGAACTTAATGGGGATGGTCATGACCAGATCCAATTTGAAGAATTACCAAACAACCCCTTAAAAAAACAAGTTCCTTTGGGAACCCAAATCATTTTGTTTTTGTTTTTCATGGCTTTTGTAGATTTTCTTGAAGATTGTGCATTAATAGTTATATTATAATTAGAGGCTCTAACAAAGAAGTTTTAATAAGACTTTTGTTTGATATGAGTATTATATTCCAAACCCGTTTTATCAAAAATACATCTTTGTTATGAGATGATCTCATCTAAGATTTCATTTTTCTTAGTAAATTTTCTAATGGTGAAATATAGATCATCTGTTTTTTTTTTGAGAGAAGTTTTCTTCCTCAAGATCCTTATTTTTCAAAATCAATGAATCTTTTTATTTCTTTAAACTTTTATTTTGCTCATTTAAAATTTGAAGATCATTTGATAGACAAGAGATTTTTTTTTTTTAAGATTCTTGTTTTTAAAAAGGATTTTCTCAAATTCCTCGTGCAATTCCTCAAAGGTATTTCCTAATTCTTCATAAGAAGGAGATGAGTCAATGTTAGAGTTTATACCTCATCTTCTTGAACAATGAGACAAAAGTTGGCTACTTCTTAGCCACTTGATTCTTCTTCTGATTCATCCCATGTAGCTTGCATTGCCTTCTTTTTATTCTCCTTCTTCTCTTTTGAGTTGAGGGCACTACACCTTTATGTGTCTTGGTTTATAGCACTCGTAGCAAGTTGGGTGTTCTTTCTTACTTGATTCTCTTTTTTGTTACTTTCAATTTTGTTGCTTCCTTTTTATGTAGCTTTTGAACTTTCTTGTGATAAAGGCTATGCCTCATCATTTCCTTGATCCTCTTTATTTTTTTTTTTGGTTATCTTCACTTTTATGTGATGAAAATTTTAGAGTAAGTTTCTTCTTTAGCTTGTCCTCCTCTTTATGGCTTCGTATGGTGAACTCATGAGTCATGAGAAATCTGATGAGCTCATTAAAACTTAGCTTGTTGAGATCCTTTACTTCTTGGGTGACCGTTACCTTAACTTCCCATATTCTTGGTAGTGACTTAAGAATTTTTCTTACCATCTCAACATTAGTACTATAACTCTTACTAAGAGCTTTCAAAGAGTTAATAATATTAGTAAAACGAGTAAATATTTTGGGAATAGACTCACTAGCATTTACTTTAAATAATTTATAATTATGAACTAACATACTAATTTTTTACTTTTTAACTTGATTTGTATCTTCGTAAGTAACTTCAAGTTTATCTCATATATCCTTTACGGATTCGCAAGTAGAGGTTCTATTGAACTCATTTGCGTCTAAGACACAACATAAATTGCTTATAACCTTAGCGTTTATTTGAATGAGTTTAAGATCGTATTCTTATTCTCCCTTAGCAATCTTGGTAGTGGTAGTAGAACTTTCGACCTTCATAGGAATATGAGATCTATTTATGATGACCTTCCATATTTTATAGTCTAAGGCTTGAAAATAACTCTTCATTCTAGCCTTCCAATAGGTGTAACTTTGGCCACTAAATAATAAAGGTCTATTTGTTAATTATCCTTCGACAAGGATAGTTCATACTATATTTTTCATATCTCTTCTCTCAGAGTGTTAGTTCTATTTTGCAAGAGACGAGATTCTGATACCACTTATTGCCTATATATTTACCCTAAAGGGGGATGAATATGGTATTTAGCAAATAATGACAACATTTATAAACTTTTAAAATATATGTTGATAATGCACATGTAAAAGAGTAGAGGGAGAAAGAAAGAGCAAACAAAGTGATTTTTATGAGATTCTGAAAACTTTCTATGTCATCGACTCAAGCATTCCATTTGAAGTTTTTTCACTATCTTGATCTTTTTGTAGGTAGAAGTCAAACCGTTTACAACAAGAGTTCCTCACCCTTTTGACCCTTTTTTCAAATCAACCCATACCAAAATTCTAGCCATCTTACTCCCATCATATCTCTCATTTCTCATACCACAATCTTGACCCACCTAAAATTATCTAGGCCACCATTAATTTATTTTTTTTTTTTGACTTCGTCCTCAGCTATCTTATTCATTTCTCGATGATGAAGTTATTTGATAGCTTAAATTTTATTATCATGAGATGTTACAAATTAGATTCTTGACTAGGGATTGTCGAAATCTAATATGACTCCTCAATCAATTCTTTCAAATTGATTGTATCTTTTTCCTGATTTTAATATTTTTAATAATAAAAAAAAGAGTTTAAGAGTTTCTAACAAATTAAATTGAATATAATACATTTTTTTATATAAAAAAAGTATCATCCATACAAATATGTATATTTGTGTATCTTATTTTTATGCTGAAAATTGTATATTAGTAAAAAAAAATTAATAATAAATAAAATTTAATATTTTTTATATTTTTAAAACTTATTTTCTATTTGAGAATCGATTATAAGGGAAAAAAAAGCCATTAATCTTTTCATGCAATAATGAGTTCACACCAGCAACCCTCCTTACAATAATGTAGTTCAAACTTCAAAGTGAAAGTTGCCAACTACAATAAACATCAACAGAAAAAGAGGTCATAAATTCAGCGTAACCTTCTTAATTAATTAAAGAGTAATATAAACGTACATATTCTCATATTTATATTTTTAATTGTGGTTTTAATATGGTGTCTTGATTTTATTATTTTAAAAATTATATATTTTTTTTAAATTTAAAATCATAATATCTTAACACATCACATTATTAAAAATACAATTAAAAATATAAATTAAATATTTCTAACACTTTCTTAATTAAATACTTCTAACTTTTTTCCATCTTTCATTTCCGAAATTAATGCCATTTTCTCAAGGCTTTAATGTAAAGGAGGCGTTACAGTTCCTCTGCAGGCCAAGGAAGTAAATACAACCGAATACCCCCATATCTTCTTGACAATATCCATTGCATCATACCCACTGACCAACGTATCATTACACACACATCATTGTCCCCACACTGAAGCAACCATCATCCATTGATTCAAAGCATTCCATCTTGATCACCCATCTGTGTCCTAATCAGACGTCAAACATAAATTAGAGGCACTGATCATATCAATTAGAACGAGTCCATGAATAACAATGAGTGTGAGATACATACAGCCTGTAATTAATATATATATATATATATATGTTGTATGTGCACATAGAAATCAAAGGGGCATTAAATTCGAGTTTGAGGGTTTGCCAATCATTTCGCCAGCTGACTTCTGATTCTGAACCCCCATGGCTCAAACAGAGGACCCTGCCGGTTATTCACCTACACTTAAATTTCATCAGTCAGACACGTGTCGTACATCAGACGGGTCAGAGCCTTTGACTTGACGACCATAGTCAAGAACCCTAGAGAACTCCAATTACCCCCCACTCTCTCTCTTAAAAAAAAAAAGAAAAAAGACCCACCAGTCTTTCTCTCTCTATTTATTTGACCTTTTTACTCTAACCTTTCTCCATTTCCATCTTCTCTCTTCTCTTCTTTCCTTTTTACATTTTCTCTCCATCTTCCTCTTCTTCTTGTTCATCTCTTTGGTCTGCAACTTTCATGGCGATTTTACCTCCTAGCTCTTCATACTTGGACCTGACCATATCCATGCCAGGTTTCACTCCATCTCCATCTCTTCCGTCCTCAGGTAATTAAGAAACAGACTGTCATGCTCTTTCTCTCCCCTTCTTCTGCTCGTGCTTTTTGGGCCGGGTTAGAAAATTTGATATTACTTGTCTTTTTTTAGGAAATTTTTTTCATGATTACGGTTTCAGTTGAGAACATAGAGTCATAATATTTTAGCAATATTTTATCTTAATTTAATTTTTAGATATATGATCTTCTAGATATAGGGTTTTTTGCATGACAATTCATATGGGTTAATTTTTTCCTCTTTTTCTTGTATTAATTCTTTCCCCAATTCACGATTGTTACCCACTGGATGATCCTGTATATATATATATATATATATATATATATATATATATATATAAGAAATCATACAATATTCATCAACCCCATCTTTACTCATATATAAATATATATATATACACACACATACATATATATATATATATACACAATATTTTATCTGAACATGTAAAATAATTAATGAAGGAGAAGGGGGTGGTGTAATAAAAGATTTGGACATAAATCAAGTGCCTTCGGGAGGAGAAGAAGAATGGACAACTGCAAGCATGGAAGATGAAGATGAGACCAACAACGGCGGTCCTCCTCGTAAGAAACTCCGACTCACAAAGGAGCAGTCTCGTCTCCTAGAAGAAAGCTTCAGACAGAACCACACCTTAAACCCTGTAAGTCTTCTTCCCACTCTCTATATATACATATATGTATGTATGTATACACATACATGTATGTGTCTATATACATATATGCATGTGTGGGCATATATATTGCATCTCTGATCGATTTAGAGATGTCTTTTTGCAGAAACAAAAGGAGGCTTTAGCAATGCAATTGAAGCTGAAGCCAAGGCAAGTTGAGGTCTGGTTTCAAAACCGTAGAGCAAGGTACTGTGCTGTTGTTACGTGTATCATTGTTCTGAAATGATGTGTTTGCCCTTAATGATGGTGTTGGTGGTTAGGATTAAAGTACATGATAATTAGATACACAAACAAACAAACACAAACACACAAATATATATATATATATATATATATATTCAGAATATTGCGAAGTATATAATCTGAATCAGATTCTACTCGTGTAAACCGTACTTTAAAAGTAGAAAGCGATCCTTCTGTTTATTATATTTTCATTGGTATATAAATAATATATATACCATGGTGACGATTACATTTTTTTTTTTTTAGTAAACGCTTCTAAGGTTAGTGAATTAGGCACAACCCACAGGACATTGCAAGTACAGACCAAGAATCCGAAACTCTGGAGCTAAAGTTAAAGTGCTGATATATATCTGCAAATACTTTAGTGTCCCAAGCTTATCCAAAGAAAGCCTATATATATGCTTCTCTATGAGTATTTGTAACCTATGTAATGTGATGCATGTGCATACATTTGTTTGCATAATATTCAACAAATATAGCATTTTTTGTGTATATATTTTAGCTGAAAAGAAAATTGTCTAATGGATCACATATATATGTATTCATTATGCTGTATTTGACACAGTGAAATTTACTTCTTGGAATTAAAATTGAAGAACTAGTTTAAAGTATGATATCTAATATGATTTTCGAGACATGGGTTTTATGTACCAGTGGTGATCAAACGGATATGTGTATATATATATAAATTTGGAGAAGAAATCCAGTTGTGATATGATTGTTTACAGTGCGTTTGATCATAGTGTAATAAAACTTAAAATCAATTATACTTTTGGTCCATCCAAATGCATGCTTGTAAAGGATTGCTACTCAATTTTCTGAGGATTTTTGCAACAGTAACATAAAGTATTGGAAGATTATATTGCTAAGGTCATGCTTAATTTTGATAGGAATCAGATGGATGTCATGTGTATTAATTCTACCACCAATAAATTTACTATGTTAAATGTTAATAACGAGATTAAATCATATGAACTCTACTAAAATCATTTTTTGGAAGATAATTATCGAGACCCATCTTTTCTTTGGCTTCATATGCTGCTTATGTTTTTCTATTAGTGTTAACAGTCATTTGAAGAATTTGCCTTTCATTGTCATGAGTCAAAGTCCATCACATGGTAAGTTACATTCTTTACTATTTTAATGCATGTATTACTTCAACTAATTATTTTAGCTATGGTTATAATTTGTCAATTCTTTCTGTTATATTTCATGTAATAAATATGATAAATTTGACTTATTACATGAATTTGCATTAGTAAAGTCATTAAATGCTTTGATATAATTTGTATATATGCATTGATCTTACATTTGAAAACTAGAAAATTGCATTTATTATTAAGCATTAAAGAACACCCAATTTAACCTATTTAGAAATGAGAAAAAAAAGTCACGAAGTGGGGTACTCCTCACCAGCTCGCCATCTGATCTATCACATCGATTAAATTGGTTGTATTTAGACATAAAATGAACTCCACCAATCTGATGGACGTTTTGTGCACATGCGTGCGATGGAGATGTCTGGAGGTTGGTGCCTCATAGTCTGTCCTAAGGCACCCATTAGTCTTTGTCATGTCAGTTACAATTAATAAGAAATTAAAAAGTTATACACAACTGACGGTCTAACGCTTATTGTGATAAGAGTATTGATGTGAGATCACCTTAATTCCATATTATTAGTCGCATTACAATGAATGGTGTATGGGATAGGACAAGTCTCACGGAAAATTTGTTCAACTAATGAAGTGATGGCAAATAATGGTAACGAATGCCAAGGGGCTAGCTCGAGTGGTAGTAAACGACATGATAATCGTCTTACTAGTGTATGATCCGACGATGCGGCTGATGGTTGCGAAGGGTGAGGTCAATTTTGAGTAATGAGAAAAATAATAATGGTAACGAACATAGGACAATTATATTTCTCCACTGTTGAGAGAAGACTTTGATTGATTATGATGCTTGATAATCTTGAATATGTACACTTGTTGAATTCAATTTATATTGAATTGTTTGAGATAATAATAATGCAGGAGCAAGTTGAAACAGACAGAGATGGAGTGTGAATACTTGAAAAGATGGTTTGGGTCACTGACTGAACAAAACAGGCGGCTACAGAAGGAGGTAGAAGAGCTGAGGGCCATGAAGGTAGGCCCGCCCACCGTCATCTCCCCCCATGGTTGTGAACCACTGCCGGCATCCACCCTGACTATGTGCCCCCGGTGTGAGCGCGTCACCACCACCACCCACGACAAGGGCCCCGCCAAAACCGCCACCATCACAACCACCCCTACCACCCTGTCGTCTAAAGTGCCCATACTTTCCTACCGACATCCTTCGGCTGCTTGTTAATTGGTCTCTCATAATGTCATGACCCTTCTGGAAGAGAGGGATGATTAAAGAATGTTCATAGTAGCCGTAGTAATAGTTCAGACAATGTACTTCGGATACTGAAATGGTATCTATTTAAATATTTTATTTTAATAGTACATTCTCTTTATGCTATAAACTATCGTTTAATGCTCTTTTTTAGTTTCCAACAAGCACTGATCAGACCTTTTGTAGCCCAATAAGTTGACAGTACTCTCTCTCTCTTTTCTATTATTTTCCTTCCAACCAAACAGAAAGCCATACAATGATTTGTTAACTCAACTCAAAAAAATCTTATCTCAATTATTTAGAATCGGATACTTAAATCCTAACAGGCTATATTATAGAATTCATATTCATAGAAAATTTGAAAAAAACTTATACTGTCCTGTCTCTGTTAGTTCCTTAACACACCCTTCTTTTATTCAGATTTAAAACTGACTGTTTAATGATATGATAGCACACAACATAATTATATGTTTTGGCTTAACAATAAGGATAATATATACCAACTCTGGTGGGTTTATCGTTTGCAGAAAATAAGGCTCAATATGGGTGAATGAAGGTAAACAATGTCATTAAAGTTTGGGCAGAAGTTAATGTCCAGCTTGTGCTTTCGCCATTGGGAAACCAAGTCGAGTTCAAATTGTATGAATCTTCAATAGCTGCACTTGTTTACATTCTCATGAAATAAATATGCTTGGGCACCCTAGTAAAGGCAATAGAAGAATTGGAAATTGAAGATCTAGAATGCATGATATTGTTGCTTCATATCGAAAACTTGGATCCGACCTATCTCCATTTCTCTCTTGGCATGTGGGACTTACTCGCTCATCATTGAGGGATCACTATAATTTGATATGCAAAATCATGGAAAAATAATGGAAATAGAGACACTCCCAATTTAGGAACATACCATGCCAGTCTGTTTTCATTCCCACGTCCTAAGAAGTCTTCAATTTAGCAATTTCCAAGGTTGAGCTTCCATTGACAAGTTCCCAATATACTTCAGCTTATGTGTGTGTGTGTGTGTATATATGTATATCTCACTCCCTTCTGCCACTGCGCACAACCTTATTTTTAAACTAATGGAAATCCAAGGATTCATATCAACTGCGTTTGAATATTACAAGTTTATGAGCACTTACTGAAAGACAATGACTTGAGACATATTCTAGCTTATATAATTCATGATCTCACATCTAGGCAGCCGGATGATACGATATTCTCACATCACATATATAGTAGTGTTATGCTAGAAATTCACAGACTGAATTGATATGGTGAGTGGGTTTCTATCCTTTCACGCATGTCATAGGACAATGTCACTGCTATATCATTTCAATGGGAATAAGAATACTGTTTGTAAAGCAATTAATATATACATATACATATATATATATATATATATAAAATAATTCAGGTATCTCTCATTCTGTTCGGTCTAATTAAGCCCGAGTTATATATACATACAAACTTGGTTGAATGAATCTTTTTTTATCCAAATATGTATCACAATATTAATATGTCACATATATAATCATATTAATATTATGTAACAATTTAGTTTTAACTAGAAATTAAAATAAAAAAATATGTATCTAATTGTAATTAAGACACATATTTGAATAGAGTTTTTTTTTTACTTAGTTTGAGATTAAATATTATTTTACTTTTAAATATATTTTCAAAAAGAACTTTTTCTTACCTAATTTAAAATTAAGTATTAATCTACTTTGGTGTATCTTTTCAACAAGATTGATAATAGTTTGGATTAATGTTAACTACAAGAGTGAAAAGGCCCAAATTAAAAGCAGCTTACGAGTCATTACGGTTCCACAAGGCACATAGTTCTGCTAAGACACGAGGACAGGCACAAGTCAACTAGAGTGGATAGGCAGCAAGTTTCTGGCCCGAGTAGTTTAGGATAAGCCCACTAGTCACAGCTAAGCCTGGATGACCATAGGAGGAATACATTCAGGGATGGAGCTAGGCTAGGCCCACGGGAATTTAATTTCTTTATTTAAAAATTTTTTTTATATATATTTTAAAAAAATTCAAATATACTTCTTTAGTTTTTGTTTTTGCCCTCTCTAGGTTTAAAGTTTCCACATTCTAGCTTTTATCTTAAATTTTATTTGACCACCTCAATGATGCTTTTTATCATTTTTTTAGGAGTTTTGTATTAGTGTAAAGGTTTTTTAAGCATATGAAGATATGTTTGGAATGCGGTGAAGTTTTCTAAATGACTGAATAATAAATACAAAATGTTAAAATTTTATGTATAACCAAATTAGAAGTCTAAGATTAATAAAAATTTAGTTCTACAAAAAATATCTCATAAAGACTTCAAAAAAAAAAAAAACTTAACTCTATTAATAGAATTTTATTTCTATTTATTTAAATAAATTATGTAAAATTTTATTATTAGAATTTTATTCAATATATAACTCTTTTTTGTTGAAAAAAAAATTAAATAATTTTTATATTATCAAAAGTTAATATATATATATATATATATAAGAAATAAAGTAAAAAAAATTATATTAACACTAAAAAAAAAATTATTTAAAATTATTATTTTTTAATTTTAAATTTCTAATTATATCGAATTCACTCTCGAGTGATTTGACAAGAAAAAATTGTTTGGAAGTTTTGGCGGCCCATATGATTGGCGCAGCCCTGTGTTGAGGAGAGCCTAAGAGGTAAACTGGGTAATGTGCATTTATATCCAAGATGATTATGATTCTCCAAGTGATGTATAGGATAAAAGTGTAGACAACTCTCTCTCTCTCTCTCTCTCTCTCTCTCTCTCTCTCTCTCTCTCTCTCTCTATATATATATATATATATATATATATATATATAACATACAATATTATTTGCTAAAAATATTGAGAAGTATATAATAGGTCATACAATTATATCTCTCATGCACAATATTAAATATAATATGATGTTAGAAACTAATATTTATAATAGTTGGTGTAAGCATGAAAATTCATACGCATAGAGTAGCGATCAAAACGGTAATGTTTAGTATTTCATGAAATGAAATAAAAATGTAAGTGAAAGTGCAGCATGTTAATAAAACCAATTTAGACATCTAAGCCATGCTTTGGTCCATTCAAGTCTCATAACCAAGACATTCAAGTGATATATTTTCATACTCACGTACACCAATATGGAAATGAAAATTTTATTGATAAATGTGATCAGAATTACAAAGCATCAGAACTGAGCCAAATGCAACCTCCCAACAAATATTTAATGTGTGTGTGTGTGTGTGTGTATATATGCTTAGATCTTCCAGAACTCTTTGTTGTTTCTAGAATATGTAACTGCAGCAGAGTTAACACAAAAGATCACCAATGGTTTGTGAAGAGAATCCACAACCTGTAATTCAGAGATGAAATTTTATAACCATAGAGCATGAGACATTGCTTCACAACATGCTGTGAATGAAGCTGTGAGTGTTTATTGTATACTCTTCCAGCCATCAAGAAAGTGAAACATGGAGTGGACTTCTTACTATCATAAGAACCAACAAAATTAGGATCAATATAACCCATAAATTCTAGTTTGTCAGTCCTCATGGTTGTGAGCATCTGATTCTTTCTTCTTTGTTCTTTGTAGGTGCCTCTTAAATTTCTTTGCTACTTGCCAGTGATCTTTACTTGGATCACTTTGACTTCTACCAAAGCATTCCTACAGAAAAAATTATATCTGGTCTTGTGCAAAGTTGAGATTGCAAATGTACAAGGAACATTTTTCATTTTAAGGTCATTTCCATCTTTAAAATGTTGTATACCAAATATTTTCAAAATTCCGTCGGTGTAACTTCGTTTTGACAATCCAAGAATCCCATGAGATATATCTCGATAAATTTCTATGCCAACGACAAAAGAAGTTTCACCAAGATTTTTTTTGAAGCCTGCATATCAAATGTTCCTTGCCATTAACTTCAAAATTCTTACAATAAAGGAGTCATATATATTCAAACACTAGGTACTACTATATATATATATATAATTAATGATTTAGATGATTCTTAATAATATAAATCATGATTTTTTTTAATCATTCTGAAAGTGGGAGATTGTTTTATTATAAATGATGTTTGCACAATCACATTCTAAAATATTATGATTATGATTCTTAAATTTTGTAATTGATTTGTGAATAAAATTTTAATTTTAGATACATCGTATACAAATATTTGAAAATAAAAAATTAAATGACTTTTACAAAAATAATTTTTGAAGATCTTGAGAAAAAAATAATACATAAGAAAAAAATAATAAAAAATGGTTATATCCGAACCTTATATTCGATAGGCACCTAAACACAAGATTTGGATAAACAAAGTATCTAAACGTTTTATCTGGGTCAGTTTCAAACACTGGATTGAAATATTCAATATCTCACTAAATTTTATATCTTATTTAATTCAACTATATCTTATCTAATCTCGTATTCTTATCTGATCGTCCAATCAAGGCTTTGGAGTAATAATTTGCACAAAATGGTCATGTTCTCACTCCTTTTTTTTTTCGTTTTTTTTTTTTTTTTTGGATACCCAATAAAAAAGGAGGAATCAAACCTATGCCAATTGTGTGAAAAGTGTTCTCATTCTTAATAGCTTGAAATGTGTGGGACTACATTTTTTTAAGGTTATGGCTTGGGCATAGTCTATTTATGAACTGCCAAAGTAAGCTTATAAATTAATTCAATGTTGTAGACATCAGAGATAAAATGCAAGAATGTGTCAAGAGTCCATTTCTTATTGTTTGTCAAAAAAGATGGCAATTAACTAGCAGCAATGGATTGACCATTTTGGTGGTGTACGTGCTTTTTCTCAAACACATGTTTAAGGAATGAATTATTGATAATAAAAAAAAAAAAACATTGTTTTCTTTTTCAATTTTGTATAGAAAACTAAAGTCTGTGTTTATGTTGTGATGTATGTGTGTGTATATCTATATATAACAATCTTAAAAGGCTTTAAAAGAAGCCACTTTGTAAATGGTTCCACATTCTTCAGTTGGGTCGGCCTGCTTTATGGTATTGGATCCATATTGGGCTGCGATATGTAAGAGATCAGCTGAAACATCCTTAGCTTCACACAGCCCGAGATGCCGGGTAAATTGTCTAATTGGACCTAAGCCCGATTGACAAAAGCCCCAACCCCATGGAATTTTTATTCTGAAAATGATTCAATGGGATGGAGCTTCTTTCTTATCACTCTAATATGATGGCTTCAAAGAAGGAAAATAATTGGGCTTGTCTATATCCTCAATCTGAAACTATAAAAAAACTATATCTTGGAACAATACAAGTGAAACCAGATCAATAAAGTTCCTTTTATCCACCCCTTGTTTTTTCTTTTTATATTATTCGATGATGTTTTCTGGGACTAGGCCGCAAGTGCTTTTTGTTGGCCTAGCTCCAAAATACCACTTGTTTATGGAGGGAATATAATTTTCCGATGCTCTCCTAGATAAAGAGGCATCCTATTATGTATTATCATCGGCTAATATATAATGATTCTTTCACTTTATCACTATAATTGCCCATAAGTGCGAGACAATTATTTATTCTTGTTATCATAAGTTATAATCTCGTATATATTGAAATGATGTTGATCAAGACGCTGATTAGACCACTAATAAAGTCTATTACAAGAAAATTTAAGACAATTTGACAAAAATTGAAAATACACAACCACTCATTTTGAATCTAATGATAAAATCCAAAAGGGTTGGTAAGGGCAGGCCAACTTGATTAAGACAAGTGAACTTAATTATAGATTTGTTTAAAAACATAGAATACTAATTGACACAAGTGGGGGAAAGAAAGTAAGCATTACATCAGTTGTCTTCGAAGTATTGGATCATTGTTTGAAATAAGCATCTAATATTATTTTAATGACCATGCAGGCAAAACTATAACAAACATTTTCTATCTAGAAAATAAATAAAAAAAAAAAATTATGAATAATTTAGCAAAGTCCCATTTCAACTACTCTTGACTTCAAAAAATTTCTTAATAAATGTCTTCATCCTTAGTGGTATTTCCCGACATGGGCTCCCCAGATACCAACAGTTACATATATATATTGGCAGGTCAACTTGAGGTTAGTTCATGTCAATTGAGTATTACAAGTTTATGACAAAGCCATTATAAGGGGATGGGGTTAGGGTTTGATTCTTATTGTGCTGGATTAAAATGATAGAAGAAAGTTTATGAAGATAGGACAGGTGACCTAACAATTCAAGGGCCTTGGTGGATTTATGGCCTGTCCTGCTGGACATACTTGCAAAAACCATGAGATGGTGAGAGGGAGAAGCCAAGAATACAAAAAATTGTGGACCATTGAGGTACCTTCATGGAACAGAGGATGGGGAAACAGCTAAGAGATGTGGGTTTATATAGGTTAGACCCTTTCACATAAGCCCAGGGAACACCCTTGATCCTGTCTGAGACAAAGACGATAACATTACAACTAATCTTATTTTGTAGGACATGCCCTAAATTATGTACCTCCAACTTTAGGACATGGAATGACTTCTTTAATAGGATGTGGGGTGTCCTTATGGTATAGCCAATTTGAAATTACATTTATCAAGTCACCTTCCAATTTAAGGACACTTTAGAATAGGGTTGTATCTTAATCCGAATCTATCCATTTATCTAGATATGATATAAAAGATTTGATCTAACAATCGGTTTCAATTTGAATCTAATTATTTCTTTGGTTAAATGGATCGGATATTGATTAAACAAATGATATCCGATTAAATATAGCATACATATTAATCTATTTATATATTACCTTAAAATATATTTTTAAAAATTTTATAATATGTTAAATAATAAATCATAGATTATCAAAAAAAAAATATTAAATCATAATGTTGAGTTTATATAGTTTAAATTTTACATATTATAATATAATGTTATTATATACATAATATATATTATTATTGGATAGAATATGATCCAATAGTTAAGAAATTCAGATTTTGATTAAGAAATTGTAAATCTATTATAAAATCTGATATAATCCGATCTAACAATTTTCTTTACAAATAAGATTCAGAAGACCACTAATTCGATTCGAATTTGATCTGTTTACAAACCCTACTTTGGAGTTTGGACCATGAATTTGGCATCCTTGATTTTTATAGTAAAGTTTATAAAACTGAACATTACACTTCATAGCATAGCATTAAACAAGAACCAGTCTGGGCCTAGTAATAAAAGTATATACCTTTCAAAGCTATGCACATGGATAAGTTTGGCACTTATGAAATATCTGATTCAATAACAAACAATGGTGATTTCTCAAGTACTTTTTGTTAATGGAAAACCTATGTGGTGCACAATGGTGCCCACATGAACAAGATGGAGCCTGTTGTCTTGATTTTTAAATTTTGTTTTTTTTTTTTTTTGTAAAAAAAATCTGATGCAAACGTCGATTAAATAAAATTAAATCAGCGAAACAATAATTTAAAATTTTGAAATAATATGATTATTAATTTCTTTTTTTTTTTTGGCATTCATTGAAGTTATGGAACACTCCAAAAAATACTACAAATCATGACTGGTTCTAATACTGAGATGGTCGAAGGAAAGAAGAAGATGCTTAAAATTAGGGGGAAAAAAAAAAAAAATCTCCCCATGGACATTGAGAATCAAGCAAGCTTTGATTAGCCCTAAGGCTTACTATCTTATTTATAATAAAACATAAAAGGGATCGATTGCAACAAAATTGAATTTTACCTAAAAATGAATAATATAAAGTTACGATTAAACTAAACTTTCATAAAATAGTAAGAATCCAAAAGTGATTAAACTAAACTTTCATAAAATAGTAAGAATCCAAAAGTGAAACGATGTAATTTGCATTAAAAAAACAACTTATATCAAGACAGAGTGGTGTGTTTTGATTATAGTGTTCAACTAAGAGCCTGTATTTTGAAACGAATTTAACAAGTTGAATCAAATTTATTCTATATCACGTGACAAGATCAGATATAAAATTGTCAAGTGGGCTCAATAGAGATTTTGTATGCACGAGTGTGAAACCCTAAAACCCAAGCATGAATTGATGATTCAGAAGTAGCACAATGTGAGGTTTTCCGTAGCAAAATGTAGGGTTTTTAATTAGGTTCTTTAATAAGCCTCTCTCATACTTGGAACACAGAAAAATTAATGGGGACACACTTGATAGTATAACCTCCCTGGCCACCCAACACTCCAAATAAATTCATCACCCAACACTAAAACAAAATCACATCCAAATACATCTGAAATGACACTACATTGCCAAAGAAACACGCACACTGTCACGTATTTCATTTCCTAACCTAATCTTTTTGTCAAAGCATAAACTCGACATGTCTCTGAGTCCCCATGACAATTATCTTAAAGTACAATTCCATAGAGATGAGATTGTTGAATACAACCTTAGCTGTCGTTTGGAAATTGCTACTTCTTTTGGATTTATATATATATATATATATATATATATATATATAGAGAGAGAGAGAGAGAGAGAGAGAGAGAGAGAGAGAGAGAGGAGCATCATTTCAAGGGGAACGACATCAGTCCAAACATCAACTAGGGACAGAGATACATAGGGTTGGGGAGGCATGACACCTTCAAAATTTTGAAATTTTGATTTCTTTTTACCACTATTTTATATGGAAATACTTTTAAAATTAGAAAATTTTTCCTCAATATTTTTTATATTTCTACAAGAGATCACTAAAATTCTAATTCTTGTATTTTTATTTTCCCTTAGTGTGTAGTTTAGATCATTTCATGATGTGCCGTACCGGTACACATTAGCATACGTTGTCATTGATGTAAACTAATTCGTATTGTGTGAAAACGATCAAACAAATAATAAATTAATTTCAAACAAGTAAAATAAACAAAATACACAGAAAAGATACAAGATTTACGTGATTCGGAAGATGCCTCTGCTTACGGGCAGTGATGATTAATTCATTATATATCAAAGAAATTACAAGAGTAAGAAACTTTCAAAAATCCGAAGTCCCATTTTACCCTAATAACGGTTACATTCTCATAAGTCAAAACCCAAAAACATAATACCCCTACATAAGTAGAATATAACATAAGAGACAAAATAGACCCAAAACAAAAAGTGGGTCAAAACATTACTCATTTTTTGGATTGTCTAGAGTTGCAAATAAATCATCAAGAACAATACTGACAAGACTAAGTGAACATATGAAAGAATTTTTTCAGACTAAATGAACGTTTAAGAGAATTTTTCAAAACGTAAATAATCCAAAGCTACTTTTTTGCAAACATACTTTTCATGTGTTTTGAAAAATAAAATACAAAAATAAGATGGAAAAGCTTCTTGAAATAAGCCCTCAAAGAATAGGATTGAAATCATAACCCATCTCAAAAGAATGTTCTTTCACATGGTTGGTTTTGGAGTCAATAAACTATCACATGACAGAACAACCCCACCAGCACGAAATCTACATTCTATATAGAAAAAAGATGATTATTGGCACTAATAAAATTTCATAATTAATATAATTAATTGTAATTATTTCTTACTTAAAGGGTTCACATTATCTCTATCATGGTCAAGGCTCAAGATTGTGTCAACCTTGTAGTCAACATGCCATGCTCGAGGTGCGTTTGGATTGTTAAAAAAGGGTTTAAAATAGACTTTAATTAAATTAAAGATGGAGAATTAAGTTTAGTTATTGGTGATTGTTTGGGAATCAAGAAAATTGGGCCACCCAATTTTGATCTTGATTGAAACAATTTTATTGTTCTCTGCAATCTTCTTTCCTTTCACGAGAAAAATAGAGAAAAGTGAAAGTGGTGATTCTGTATGGGCCGATCAATGGGCCTATCATTTTTAGTGCTTATGCAATTCATGGCCCAGCAATACAATCAATCTTATGAACTTGAGGTTTTGGGCTTGCTCGAGTAAGCCCAGGAGTATCTTCTATCTACCTAAAGACATTGTGCCCACTTGCATTGAGCAGAGTGGCAAAGGCATACCCTTTCCCACACTTAGAGCGTGTTTCTTTCAGCTTAATAGATTAGCTTATTGTGTTTGAGTAAAAAATTAAATACTTAATTAAAAATTAATTATTTTAGTAAATTAAGTTAAATTTAACTTATACATTGGATTAACACTTTTTAAATTGAAATTGTTTCAATAAGTTGTTCCTTGTTGCTTAATTGATTAAGCTGGTTGAAAGTAATATTATATTACTCAATTATTTTTTCTTTTTTTCCTTTCTTTTTTGACATTTTGTCATTTCTTTTTAATATTTGTGTCATTTCGTATTTTATAATCACTTTTCAATAATTTTTTCTAAACATTCAAAAGTTTTATCTCAATCAGTTACTTGTGTTTGGATCCCGAACACACCAAAAAAAAAAAAAAAGCACTTTCAGAAAAAAAAGCGTAAAACATCTTTGTGCTTTTTGAGAAACAAAATCAATTTTAAAAATCAAATAATCAACTATATTTTTTAGTGCAAAAAATTATAAATTTGAAGAAGGTAAAAACCGATTCTGTTGTTGAATACAGATGAATGAATTTTATATTTTTTACTGTTTGTTAAATATCTTTTAGTAATATAATAATTCATTGTTATTTTTAAAAAGTACTTAAAATTAGAACAAAATCATATCAGAAAAGAGTTGATTTTTTTAAAAATCAAATAACTTAATATAAATAGTTCTAATCTAATAATATATATTAACTGAAAATGATCTATTATAGGAATTTTACTCCAATCAAATTTTTCTTATTTTAAAAGGGGAGAATGATTTGATAATTTATTTTATAAAGTGAATGCCCAACAACCAAAAGGAGTGCTATGTCGGGATATTTGTGAAAGAAAATTAAAAAGATGATTAGCAGATACCATTCATCATTATTCTTCTTTACACATATTAGAAGACAAAATAAATTAACATAAGAAGAAATCAAAGATATATAATTGCATGATTAACACACTTCTTATCAAGATATTGTGTTGATTAACACATTACGCGTCACAAACTGTACCACATTTGATTATTAATTAATTAATTGAGTGATTTATTTAATCACCACGCACGTACAATAAAGTGAAGCACATTCTAGATTCTTGATTAATGAGTTTCCTTTGTAGCCTTTTAAGGTACATCTAGATATTAAAACAAAGGGATGAGAAATAAAGGAGGAAAAAGGGGAAATGACAGAATAAGAAAAGCCCAAAAAAGAGGTGAGACGGTGCAATTTTATGATGATCATTTGAAACTATGTGTTCTTAGAAAATATATGCAAATACTTTTTATAATTTTACTCGTTTTCACTGTATGTTGAAATGTTTTTTGTATTCACTAATTAAACTTAATTTTTGATATATGGAGATCCCTTTGTCAACTTTTTAAATAGTTCCACTTTAATAAATGAAATTATCGTTAAATAAAGATGGATTTATAAGTATATGTGTAATTATAAATATCGACTTATGTGTCAATTTGAGAAGTGCCAATAACACCCCCCCCCCCTTTTTTAAATTATTACATGTAAAAATGAGTGAAATTAGGAAATTATATGGGGGTGTTTTGCCTGCATAATTTATCCCATCCCGTGTCTTGGATAAGAGTTGATTAGTTATTATTCCCTTCACTAGTAGTAATAGGATTAATAATCTCACCTCACCCCACCCCACCCCACCCCACCTCACTCATCCTATTATTTTATTTATGTTACGAGTCATTATTTACTTCCGATAATATTAATGAAATTCTTCATTTTTTTTTCAAATACTTGCTTTATAAGGTCATAAAAATTAATTTATCTAATTTTTTTCTCCAAATGACAAACAAAGTATGAGTTAACATGAGCATTAGCATTGGAAAAGGGAAGACAGGGAAGGGTGGGTTGGGGGGCTCCAGCAGGATGGTTGAGACTTGAGAGATGAGCATGGGGGCGTGCGGTGGTGGGGGAACCCAATGGCCCGACAGGCGCACCTCTTTTGACTCACACTCACACATGGCCTCCACCCGCCAACTCTATTCCATTTCACTAATTGCATAGTGATTTCGAACCACTCAACTTTGGACCATACCTCCATGACCTTTTCTCCCCCTTTTTCCCCCCCCTCACATCTTAATCATCCTACTTTTAACCTAAACTACTTTTCCTCAATTCAATTGATAACTGATGCTTTTAACCAAATATTTTCCCATCTTTACTGGCTCAAACTATTATTCCTAGTCAATGAATTAGTCATATCATAGCTCTAGGTGATTTTATGATAAAATCCTACACTTTGTGCAACTTAATTCTTAATCATTCACTACACGTCAATCTTTATTCGTTTATTGTCTAAAAAAAGATAACTTTATTTTTTTAAAATAACTTATCTCGCCTTACTTTTAGTGAGATGAATTTAAGAAGTATATAGACAAATTAAAAGTGAAATAGAAAGAAATTAAAAATTATATAAAATTAGGGACACTTTAGGAAGGAGAAAATTAAACCCAATATGCCCGTTTATAGTATCAAATTACCTATATCTATTTACGTATTTTGAAATATCTAACATACCAATAAATATACATAATTGTGAAATAATAATATTAAAAAAATATAAATTTTCTTTATTTATATTCTATTTTTTATAAAAAAAAATTGAATAATAAATTTAGTATAACCGGGCTAGTGTGAGTTGGGGAATGAATTTTTTGTAGGCAAGTAGGTATAACTTCTCCCATTCCCACTTTTTGACATCCCTAATGATAGAGAAATTATTCAGTGAAACAATTACTTTATATTATTATTCGATGTGGTGTGACAATATCTTACAAAACTTACTACTTTTCTTAAATTTGCAATAAATTATTTTCTTATCAATTCAGAAAAGTGATAAAATCTATGATGTGAGAGAGTCGTACCATATTACATAACTATGTGAAGTGACTGTCTTAACCAATAATAACTTCACTAATGATGACCTTAAGGAGTTAGTGGTTTAGTTAATTCCATGTTTTTATGCCTAAGTTAAGCAAATACAATATTGTTCCTTTCAAACTAGCAAAAAATGACATGCTTTCCCATCAGAAATGTATAAATGGAGAGGCGGTTTGACCAAACTTTTTGAGAAAAAAAATTGTGTCCCAACATTAATTTAAAAACGCCTTCCATACCAGCATCCCTGCAAGAATTGCTAGTTTGAATTGCATCCCTTAGAAAAGCTTGGCCATATTTTGGAATTAGGTAGTCATGGACCCTCCCATTGCATAGAAATCTTCTGAGTTTTTCCGAGAAAATGTCAAAGAGAGCTTCAAATCAACCTGTCTCTTCAATGAATTGAAAGAAACAAGACCCCTCGTGCACAATCTTGCTTATTTACCTATGGAAGTTACAGATGCCTAAACCTATGTTTGCAATTTTCTTGCTTTTTCAAAAGTCCAGTCTTTGAGGCATCTGTCTCTCTCTCTCACCTATGTTTGCAATTTTCTTGCTTTTTCTTAAGTCCGGTCTTTGAGGCATCTCTCTCTCTCTCTCCAAATGCCAATTATGGGTCACAGTAAATTACCCATGGCCATCCATTTATTTTATATTTTTCTTTTAAAGTGGGAGTGCTAGTTTGTGTGATGCTTTGAATTATTTCTTTTTTTGCTTGTATAAAAACAATTGATGGTCTATTGATTGGGTTAAACTTGTGTGTGTGTGTGTAGAATCTAATATCATATGTAGAACTGATTTTGACTCATCAGATTCAAAATCAATTTAATACAATTAAGTTTGTTTCCATTTGAGATATGGTTCCTGAGTCCCGAAGCCTCTAATTAACAACCCTTCTCTTAGCTAGGCTGAACCTTCTTATGTTCCCCTTTGTGTGTGTGTGTGTGTGTGTGTGTGTATATATATATATATATATATATAGAGAGAGAGAGAGAGAGAGAGAGAGAGAGAGAGAGAGATTTGTTAAAATCAGAAAGATCACGTATTTTAATCTAATAGATTTGTATGTAGGGGTTTTCAATGGTCTAACTGATGTCCCAAAGCAAACCCATCTTTTTTATTTGTCTTCCTCAGTTAGGAGGAATTTCCTGGTGGGTAAGCTTCACTGCAAAAAGGTGACACCTTTTTTGTGATATGATAATGTTCTCAATCATGGAGGCCATAAGAAGACTGATATTTTAGGTGTGTGAATGTGACCCATGATGTTTATAATTACTCAAAAACCTACACATTAAATTATTCCCATTGATTTTGGATTATCCAAATCATTATATACATCCATATATATATATATATATATATATATATTACATAGAGAAGTTTGTTTGACATTACCCATATGTTTGTATTAGTTTAAACAGGATAAAAACTGTCTGGTTTCACTTCCCATGTTGAAAGAAAAAGAAAGATTGACAATTAGCCAACAATTTTCCACATACTATATCTGTGAGATAATTACCCATTATCTGTAATGTTCTTTCATTGCTAAATCTTCCTAACTAAGTCAGATTATAATTAAAAAAAGTGACTCCTGTCGCTAGGGTTTACTTTGACTGTGATGTCATTGTTGGATAGTGGAGTTCAATCACCGAAACGCTAATTTCACAAATCGTATAATTTAAGAATTTCTTCATGCATGGTCTCATCAATCAACAGATGACAAAGTAGAGATAAAATTTTAAAATTTCTAAAGAGTGATAAGGATGTTAAAAGTGAAATTAGCTAGCTTTTGCTTTTACGCAACCATGGCCAGCAAATCATTTTCTTCACATACAACTCATATTCATCTTCCACACACCTTTTACTAACTAAATAATGTTCTATTTACTTTATTTGAAGATGAATATTTATTGAATATGAACCAAATTGTCCAACGAACGTTTTGAACCCAAACTCACATATTCTTTTAATAGATAAATAATTCGAATTGATAGATATCCAAGTGTTAAACATTTTTGTAAATGTGAGTTCTTGAAAAAAATTAACTTATTATTCTTAAAATAACTTTTATCAGTTGAGCGATAATCCTTTTAATAACTTGGGAATATTGGATCACTAAGGCCATAAACTATTTATAAATTACCATTTTTTAACGGTCAATTTTTTAATGAATTATTTAGCATCCATTTAACTTATTCAAAACTTAACAAAATATTTGTAAATAAAAATTTAATTAAGAAAAAATATAAATAAAAAAAAGACTAATCAAATGTCTTCTATATACTTTTAAATAGCATTAAAAAAATACATTTAATCAACTTATATAAATAGAATTTTAAAAAATTAACACATTAAAATATTTATTTAATTAATTCAGAGAATTTTCTCTCTCATCTCTCTCTCTCTCTCTCTCTCTCTCTCTCTCTCTCTCTCTCTCCTCACTTGTAGGGAGTAATTTGGGCTTTCTCGATCTATTTTAGGAGTAGAATATAGGATGACCTTTTGGAACTTGATTTTTTAAAACTTCCTTCCTAAAATGACTTAGGAGCTCTTTTAGAAAGCTAGATACTCTAAAGAACACCATAAGCTGGACTCTTTCTTCGAGTTTGGCCTCTTTGATAATTGAGTAAAGGAAGAAATGGAAATAAAACTTCAAAATTGAATTAAGCGGACAGAGATTGTTTGACAAAAGAAGTGATTTATAGAAGTAAAACGAGAATGGAAATAAAAATCCCACACCCTTTTATAGAACATTTATGTGACTGTAGCTTAAACTTGATGTGGGAGGAAATATTTCGCATCATAAAATGTTTGGATGGAAAGGGAGATTTTAGCTTGAAAAACTAGGTGGAATTCGCTGTCAGAGACAATATGTCTAGCCTGTATCACACTAGTGGTTTCCAACAAGTAACATGTATCAGTTTTCTAGGTTTCTAGCTTCTCCGCTTGTATTATTGACTGGTAGATTATGACCTTTTTCCTCCACCTGCATCCCTATGCAAAAAAAGGGAAAGACCATTTAAGAAAGGGAAACATTAGAAATGAACAAACATTAGAGTAGTTTCACATGCATTTTCAGTTGGGAAATTTCAGTACATTATTGGAGACCAATATGTAGACCATGCAGCTCTCTCTCTCTCTCTCTCTCTCTCTCTCTCTCTCTATATATATATATATATATATGTGTGTGTGTGTGTGTGTGTGTGTATCTCTGGCCTTGGTTCAACTTTAATTCCATTGTTCTCAATTCCATTTTTCACTATTTTATATATATATGCATGTTTAGATTAGCGGTGGAGTTTTTGAAACTGATATTTCGGAATTTTAATTAGACTTTTTTATACTTGAATATTTATTTCAACGTTTTCAAAATACTTATTTGAACGTTTCTAAGTCCAAACAACCGTTTCGAAAAAGTTTCAATGATGACTTTTTTTGTAAGTTCACGTTTTAGAAATGTCTATTTTCTATCTATATAACACATTTTAAAATGTCTGTTTTTTGTATATAAAACATTCAACACTTTTAATAACTCATCCAAATATTATAATATCATTTAAATCCATTTCAAATATATTTATCAAAACACTCACACCAATTAACTCAAACTGCATTTTTTAATTTTTTTTTTTTTTCAAACCCCACTTTTTAACTTTCCAACCAAAAGAACACTGAAACAATTTAGAAAACACGAAGATCGGGAAAAAAAATTATATGCTCAGTGTGCATGTTGCAGAAGAAAGACATTAATGATGCCATAATTTAAAGGAAAATAAACACTAGAAATGAATTCCTTTCTTAGGACAGTTGAGTATTTCCCCCCTTTTTTCCATAGCCTTTAAAGTTCCAAAAATTGCGTCAGGTTGGAGGATTAGGCACAGCCAAGATATTCCATTATCTAAAAATTCTATTTGTGGTATCGCAGAGTCTGCCAAACACACCGTAATGAGAATGAATCTAATATTTAATTGAAGAACTTTGAGTTAATTGAGAGTTAATTAAGTCAGAGATATCGTAGAATTTTTCCTTAATTATCAAATTCAGGTATTGCTTCTTCTATCCATTCGTTATTGAATTTGTAATTAAATCAAGTTAGTATCGTTTTAGTAGGATTATTAATTTTGAATTCTAATAATATTTAATATGTTTTGAATAAGTTTTTATCTTAAATAAGAGTTGAGTAATTAATTATTAGTGGAACTAAGAGTCTTTATTTTAATTAGAATAGTATCATTAATTTGTATAAAATTAGATATTCTAATCAATATAAAATTTAAAGTCAGTATTTTATATATATATATATATATATAAATTTCTGTCACATTAAATATAAGCCACAAAAATATAAAGAACCGTGGGAGAAACTGTATAAGTGATGGTCAATAAATTGTGTGGCGTGGCCTTAAAAGAAAGTGAAAACCGTGAGTAAGAGCCTTATGCCAGAGAGATTTCTAAGAGTAATATTTGATAGTATTTTTTGAGTTTTCAATAAAATATTCTTGTGATACTTCAGTTTTCTTAAATAAAATATTAATTTATTAACTTTGCTTTTTCTCTTGATTTTTAGTTTAAGTCCTAACATCATGTGACAAAACTAATAGCAGAACTGTTACCATTCCACATATTTCACTCTATATTTATCAAAAAAAGTACTAATTTTAGATATACACACGCATATATATATATATATATATTGTGTTTATATGTATGGGATGGATAAAATATCAATTGTTGACGAGGAACATACTTCGTTACTTTTTAACTTCGCAACAATTGATTTTTTATCCACCCCATACATACATACATATATATACATATATATTTTATAATTATTCTATCGTCTAATAACGAAAGTTTGATTAAAATCAAAATAACGTTTTGTATAGATTGATTTTAAAAAAAAAAAAACAATATTTGTTAAATTTTGATTTGAAGATTTTGGATCAAACGAAAATCTCGTAGAAAAAGTGAAACAATTATTTTCAACTTTGGTCCCGAATTAAAGTATTTATATATAGAATAGGTTTTATCAAACAACTACTTTTGCAGTGTTTCTAGACAGAAATAAGGAGAAAAGAAAAGTAGTATTCAAGGATGGGTCAAACCCAAATTGTATATACCATATGCCTGTGATTTCATCACCATATTTGTGGACCTAGCAATGTCACGGACACGATTCAAAGATATCTAAACAAACTATTGCATGTGACACACCAACAATTTCATCACTGTCTGATTCATATTTGTTTTTTTAAATAGAAAGAGGGATGTTTTTTACACATAAATACACAAAATAATAATAATAGTCTTTACTGAGCTGAAGTCATTTTCCTACTGATTTTTCACTCAAATTCATCTGGACACTGTTAGATTTGCAGTTGCACATTCACAGGTGAAAGTTTGACCGCAAAGAAAATGAAAAGAAAAGAAGAAAACGAAAGAAAAAAGAAAAGTGTCCAGTCATTGGTCAAGAGGCCAATGCCATCTGGAATGGGCCACGTGTACATATAAAAACTCATACATAGTTAACCAGGGTAGGTGGTTACCCCTTGACCCAACTCCATTGCCATTGGTCCCAACTCCCAACACAGCATATATAATCACCCACCTGCCGCCCCTTAACCGAAGAAAATTTTAACAACACAGTAAATCTTGTAAAATGTCTAAATTTAAACGTATACGCCGGACTTAGGGTTGCCACCGACCCCAATTTCCAACCCAATACAATCACTCATTTATCTTCACATATCGGAAATATTGTGATTTAATTTTAGATATTTATAAAAGATTTATCATCCTAAAATACTCAAATTCAAACATATTATACACTCCCTCTCCTCTTCTATATATACAATACAAAGTTACAGTGCCCGTTGCATTGTAATTTTATTCTCTCTCTAAACAGACTCAGTCTCTCTCTCTCTCTCTCTCTTACTCTCTCACTTCATTGCCACTGGTCCCAACTCCCAATCCAGTATAATCACCAACTATATGTATCACTTCTTTCCTATATATACGCACAAAGTTACACCCATTGTAATTTCGTTCTCTCTCTCTATATACAAACTGAGGCTCTCTCTCTCTCTCTAAAACTTGTTCTCTCTCTAGGTACTCCTCTTGGATTCGATTAGCGGTGCCAGAGTTGCAGCAGCTAAGCAGAACAGTAGCAGCAGATCGAAGACATATATCCCCTTCAGTCAGTTAAATAACGGTTTGTTTCTCCCTAGTTTACCCTTCCACTCCCGTTCAATTTACTCTCAAATGCCCTTCACCCTTCATCAAAATCAGCACCACCACTAGATCTGAAACATACCACACCTCTTCACTTCGCAGCCACTTCTCAGCTAAAGAAACCATGATTTCTTGGAACGATCTCTACACCGTCTTGACGGCGGTGGTTCCGTTATACGTCGCCATGATCTTGGCTTACGGCTCAGTCCGCTGGTGGAAGATTTTCACCCCCGACCAGTGCTCCGGCATCAATCGCTTCGTCGCCATCTTCGCCGTGCCCCTTCTCTCCTTCCACTTCATCTCCACTAATAATCCTTATGCCATGAATTTCCGCTTCATCGCCGCCGATACCCTCCAAAAGATCATCATGCTCGTCGTCCTCAGCATCTGGACTAACTTCATGAAGAACGGCAGCCTGGAGTGGATGATTACAATATTTTCTCTCTCTACACTGCCCAACACTTTGGTCATGGGTATTCCCCTCTTAATCGCCATGTACGGCGAGTACTCCGGTAAACTCATGGTTCAGGTGGTGGTGTTACAGTGCATCATTTGGTACACTCTTCTTCTCTTCTTATTCGAATACCGCGGTGCCAAGATGTTAATCATGGAACAGTTCCCGGAGACAGCCGCGTCAATCGTATCATTCAAGGTCGAGTCCGACGTGGTCTCGCTGGACGGCCACGATTTTCTTGAGACGGACGCCGAAATTGGTGATGACGGTAAGCTTCACGTGACAGTGAGGAAGTCGAATGCGTCGAGGAGGTCTCTCGGCCCGGGATCGCTCTCGGCATTGACGCCTCGGCCGTCGAACCTCACCGGAGCAGAGATTTACAGCTTGAGTTCATCAAGAAACCAAACTCCGAGGGGTTCAAATTTTAACCATTCGGACTTCTACTCCATGATGGGTTTTCAGGGTAGGCTATCGAATTTCGGTCCAGGTGACTTATATTCAGTTCAGTCGTCGAGAGGTCCAACTCCTCGGCCGTCGAATTTCGAGGAAAACTGCGCTCCGGCAGCTCAAATGAGCTCTCCGAGGTTCGGGTTCTATCCAGCACAAACTGTACCGACATCTTACCCGGCGCCAAATCCTGAATTTTCCTCCACCGTTACTAAAAGCACGAAAAATCAGCAGCAACCGTTACAGCCACCGCCGCCGCCGCCGCAGCAGCAGCAGCAGCCAAACATGTCCCAAAGCAAAGCAAACCATGATACTAAGGAGCTTCACATGTTCGTGTGGAGCTCAAGCGCATCACCCGTCTCCGAAGGCGGCGGGCTCCACGTATTCGGCGGCACTGATTTCGGTGGCGCGGCGTCGGAGCAATCAGGACGGTCCAAGGAGATCAAGATGTTAGTTGCTGATCATCCCCAAAATGGGGAAAACAAAGGTAACAATTCACGTCACATATCACGAGCAATGCAGAGTCACTGTATTGGATTATTATTATTAAAATTATTTATTTAATTTTTATACTATTTGAATTTTGAAAGGCACTCCAGAAAGTGGGGACTTCGGTGGAGAAGCCTTCAGCTTTAGCGGTGGAAGAGAAGGAGATGAAGAGACAGGGAAAGAGGGACCCACTGGCCTCATCAAGCTGGGATCCAGCTCTACTGCTGAGCTCCACCCTAATGTCGGCGGAGTTCAGGACTCCGGTGCCGGAAAACAAATGCCTCCTGCAAGCGTTATGACCCGTCTGATCTTGATCATGGTCTGGCGTAAACTTATCCGAAACCCCAACACGTATTCGAGCCTCATTGGCGTGATTTGGTCTCTAGTCGCATTTCGGCCCGGGTACGCCAGCCAATAATTAGAAAAATAAATTCTATTTTATCACAATTTTTTGTAAAATGATTTTGAATTTCTCAATTGCAGGTGGCATATTGCCATGCCAAAAATCATACAGAAGTCAATTTCTATACTATCAGATGCTGGTCTTGGAATGGCTATGTTCAGCTTAGGTGAGTGGTCATATTCCATTGCTGCTGTCTTTTAATATGAACATAACATTAGGTGTTCAATGCCGCCTATATATATATATATATATATATATATATATATATATAAAATCTGTGAAACTCAACGAAAGTTCTCAATTAAGACCTAAACTCGTAACGTTATCCTGTTTCTAAATTAAAAAAAAAGGAATAAAAAAATTACACAAAGGATGGAACAGAACCAAGTTAACAGAAGCAAGAGTCCACGAAACCATTGTTATATATTAAGTAATAATTTAATGGATCGATGTCCTAACGAGTCATGCGAGTGCCCAATTCTCACTTATTTGATGTGTGTTGGATTCTTTATAATAGTGTTTACATATAAGTTGTAATTTGATTTTCATCTCTCTCAATTATATTATAAAATATAAATGTGTGTGTGTGATGTTTGGAGTAGAATAATATGCACCATCCATTTTTTGTGATCCTTGTTATCACAAGAAGTCAGAAGTATCACCGGGTAGAAATGTATAGACCAAGCAGACAGGTGGGACAGCCCAGATGGGTGGGCGTCGGTTTCTTGATGCCTCCACTGCGGGGTTGATGGCCACCGGTGCATGGTAGCAAATGTAGTTGAATTGGAATTAATTAGTAAATTTTTTTTTTTTTGGGTTGTCTGATTGTTGTTTGTTGTGGTTGTAAAAGGTCTGTTTATGGCTCTTCAGCCTAAGATAATTGCTTGTGGGAACTCAGTCGCCGCATTCGCCATGGCCGTAAGGTTCCTCACTGGCCCAGCAGTAATGGCCGCATCTTCCATTGCTATTGGCCTACGTGGTGACCTCCTTCGTGTAGCTATTGTACAGGTACCTTTTTGCTTTCATATTAATCACACGACATAAACCTCAAATTCTATATCTTCCATATTTATTGTAACTATGGCTTCCCCCCATATATATATATATGTACACACACACACATATAAATTGAGATTAAATGTACTTCCTTTTTACATTCATGCACTTTAATTTATGTTATTTGAGTAAAAATGTATCAGTATAAAAAAACTTTACAGAGTGTATTTAACTCTACGGTATATATATCATTCTTTTCACTGCACCCTCTTCTATTCTTGTTTGATCACTAATAATTTAAAAGTTAATAGCTACATATATTTACATGTTAAAAATGTATTTTGTAATTTTAATTAAAGTTATTTCGTTCGACACTTATAAAATACTGGATCAAGTGAAAAGAAATAAAAATATAAGGAATGTTAGTATAATTTACTGATATATGAGTAGTTAGAAAGCAATTTTGGTATAAAGTTAAAATGATTTATTCTTATCCAAACAGGCCGCCCTTCCACAAGGAATTGTTCCATTTGTATTCGCCAAGGAATATAATGTCCATCCGGCGATTCTTAGCACTGGGTAAGTAAAACTTTACCTTAAATTAATTTATAATTTATTGTTATTATTTTTGTAATTACTTTTTATTTGTAAAAAAATTGCAGGGTTATATTTGGAATGTTGATAGCCTTGCCCATCACTCTAGTGTATTACATTGTTCTGGGATTGTGAAAACTTATGAAGAAACCAAATTACATAACTAAAAGAAGAAGAAGAAGAAGAAGAAGAAATTTTTGTTTGTTGGAAGTGTGTGATGCGTTGGGAGATGATATAATACTAACAATCCATGGGTGAAGAGTTTTGAAGACTCTCCAACTGTATTGGAGCCCAGATGTTTGACATGGTGGTCAAGCCCTGATATAAGGATCACGCCCCCTGCTCATACTAAAAGTGTATTTAAATCTTCAAATTCCGGATAAAATTTTAAGGAGGGGGAGACAAAAGAGAGGAAAACCAGGAAAGACAGAGAGAGAAAGTAGTGTATGATTTGTGTATCTCACTCACTTTCCCCCTTGTAAAGTTTTTACATTTGAAACTCATGGAGAAAAGAGGTTTCTTCTCTTTATTTTGTCCATTAATGTTTGTTTAGTTTTTGGTTACCAATGATTTTGATTTCTCTATTCTCTTTTTTTTTTTTTACCTATGTAATTAGTTTAGGATTTCTCCAACTAGGGAGTGTTTGTCATGACTCATTCTCCAATTGTTAATATAAAAATCATGTATTTTTTCACTTTTTATAAGGGAGAAAGACGTTTCACTCTCAATTTTCAAGCACCAAAAGGATTTTTTTTTTTTTTAATTTTCCTTTTTGTGTAACCCAAGTACCAAAAGATTGGTCATACTAAGAGAGTGATTGTAATTTTTGTAATAGTTATTCTAACTATTCAAGAGAGAAAAATAAATTAATTGACAGCCCTTTTAGTTCGTGTCATTGACATTTATCTCAAGACCATGAGAGTGCAAGTCTTGTTTATGAGTGGTCCGGTTATTCTCAAAGGTCTGCTTATGAGTAGTCCTGAGTTCAAATCTCTTTGATCAATTAATTCAGTGCAAGACTTGCACTCTCGTTTCTATTAGAATGTCAGTTACTCTAATAACTTATCTTGATGTGCCAACAATTTATATTCAGCTATCTTAACAATAATTTTTCTATAATAATGAGTAAAACGGTATTGTTTGATTTTTTTTGTCAAAACTAGATAATAACAATGGGATAAAATTTTAAAATTTTATGTTATATTCAAATAAAAAGGAAGCCGTTTTAGTAATTTAGTTTTTGATAATTCTATTATATTTAACACTTTGCAATTTAAAAATTAAGTGATGTATTTTGAGCTATCGGAACAAAATTGAAATCAATTAAAGTATATTCTTTTTTAAAAATTAAACTATGTGTATGTAATTTTTTAAAAAATTATACATTATTCTAATAGAAGTCAAATTTAAGAATTAATTAGATGCAAGTGTAATTTATTCTTTTTTTAAAAAAATATTCTTTTTATGTCAATTTAAGAGTCGATTATTATTCTTTTAAAGTTTGAAAATAAAAGTCATTTCAAAATATCAATACATTAAGCATTATGAAATCTTTAATTACTTCATTTTTTCCAATTTCATGTATTATAGTAATTAATGTGAAAGATATTAGTTTTGTAAAATTATTTTTCACTCAATTATAAAAGTATTAAATGCATTTTTTTAAAAGATTAATTTATATATAAAAAAAAAAACTCTTAAAATGGGACCAAAGTATATATTATTCTAATAGAAGTCAAAGTTGAGCAAAGAAGAAAAAGAGGGAGATGGAAAGACTTTTGGAACCACAATTTATTTCCTATTGTTCTTTTTCTTTTTTCTTTTTGAAATAAAGCTTTAGAAGGGGCTTGAATTCTTGAGAGAGGATTTGAGATGAGGAGAAGTAGAAAGCAAGGAGTCAAAAGTTGCTAACTTTATAGGCTTTGATATGCGCACAACCAACCCTACTCTAAGAGAATTTATTGTATAATCCGGAATTAAGTATCTTCGATGAGTTACATGTCATATTGACATATCAAGATATAATTGGTTGAAACTATTGATTTGTCAAGATATGATTGATTGAAATTATTAACTGGATAATAATTTTGAACCATCTAATAAAATGTCTACCTCAAGGCCTACACAAAGAAGCCATCACTTTTAAAGTGGCGGTGGTGCTATGTGGGTCTTCCTAATTCAATGCAAGGGTATGTAGTGTTGTATAAAAATTATTGATCTGATTGATATGTGTATTTTATATGTGTGTGTGATATATGTGCATAAAATATACACTGTTAATCAAATTGTAAATCTTTGAATTCTACAACTTAGTGTAACACTCTTCTTCAATTCATCGACTTATCACAAGTTCACAACACATCTTCTCAAAAGTTGTTTCCATCATTCATACTATAATTTATATATATAAGTAAATTATACTGATTTTTTCTGAGATTTTTATACTGATCTATCCTGAAATTTTTGAAATAATATTAACCTCCCTTATTTTTTCTGAAAAACTACACTAATCTTCCTCCTGATTCAATTTTTTTGAAAATGAAAAAATTGTTCCTCTTATGTTTTTTTTTTTTTTTTGTACTTTTTAAATTTTGACCACTTTTTCTGACTTTTTTAAAATTTTTTATTTTATATAAAAATAAGTTTTAAATAAATAAATTATATTTTTCAGTCAAAAAAGATTTTAATTAATATTTATTTGAAAATAAAAAAATAGTTAAAAAAATTGGTCAAAATTTTAAAAAAAAATTACAAAAAAAAAGAATAAAGGAGCAATTGTCATTTTAAAAAAAAAAAAATTAAACTAAAAGAAAGGTTAGTATCATTTCAAAAATTTCAAAGAATGTCAATATAATTTACTATATATATATATGTATGTATACATATAAGAATTAGGACTAATTTAATTTTTTGAGTTTAATTGCGAGAAGTTAAATTTTTAAGACGTAATTGAAGTGTATAAATAGGTGATGTGTGCTTAAGAGTTGCACACATCAATTACGTTACCTGTGTTCTACTTTGGTGATTTATGCTAACATTTTTTTTTTATTTTTTACAAAAAACCGTTTGGTTAAGACATCATGTAATTAAAAAAGGAAGTACGAGAGACATAATAAAATTTCAGTTCCATTTCTCCATCCTAGCTATGTAACTAACTCTATTATTATTCTTGTGATTTGATTGTTTGAGTTCATATATTTTTCACTATTGATGACGCAGGATGAAAAGAGATGGGATAGATGATAACAACATTTAAATCTTCAAAATTTAGAATTTATCGATGAATAAGAGAAATTTCTCACAATCAAAATGTTAAAATCCTATATGTATAGATATTGAAACTCCATATTTTAGTTAGAATAAAGAAATTTATTTTTAAAAGAAAATAAAAAAAACTAAAAACTTTATCAAAATAACAAGTTTGAGATAGTCTCAAATTTAGAAACTAAAGATTCCTCGAATAATTCTAAAATATAAATATATGATTTTAACGGATACCAAATTTGTCTTATATTAAATTCTCTCATTTAAGAATAATTCTTCATTTTCTAATTAACTAGATGTACTCGATCTTAAACTCATCCGTACTCGAATAATAAGGATTGATTCTTTTTAAAATTTGATTCATCTCCGTAGACATGTTACCTTGGAAAGGTGATTTTAGCACATCATTTGTTAATAGCTTAGTCTCGAGCAAATCCTCTAACAAGATTTGTCTTTATTTCTCAATTGCAGCCCGCACTACTTTCATTCCACGACCAACATTAATAAAAATTTTTATTTCATATTCGTCATTTGTCATTTAATTAGACGAATCTTTACTTTGATATCAACTCATGTATCACAAAAACATGATATGATAAAATAGGCATGTCAATATTCAAAACCCGAAATCCACGAGCTAATGAATAAGAGAAAAATCTCTATAAATTTTAGGAAAAATACTTAAAAATCCTTAAAACAAGTTTTTCAATTCAAAAAGTCTATAATATATATATATATATATATATATATATTTATCCCAGAGATCTAAAAAAGAAATTTTTAATATAAAAAAGTCTAATTGTTAACTTTTATTTAACACCGTTAAAAAATATTAATGATTAAATTAAAATAGTCTTCAATATATATTTTAAAAAATAATAAACAGATGATAAAATAAATTATTCATTAAAAAAATATAACATTTTTTATTTATTTAGATATCCTAAAAAAGAAATTTTCATTTCATAAAATATTATGATTTTTTAGAATTGAAGAAGTTATTTTATATACTTTTAAATATTTTTTTTTTAAAATATATCTTAAAAATTATTTTAATTTAATTAATAATATTTTTTAACGATGTTAAGATGTATATTTTATTTTTATATTTAAAACTAAATATTAGTAAAATATTTTTATCAATAGGTAAATTCGAGTTTATATGAAAGATAAATTTTTTCTTTTAATTAATGAGTTTTCCAATGAGCCAACCAAAAGTTGCCATGTAGCACAACATTCTCAAGAAAGAAATAGGTCGGTGATTCGAGTGGGTGGTCGGCAACCGCAAGATCTTAGAATGGTGCGGTGTCGTATTGGAGGGGAACATACGCAGTACCATGTCATCGTAGCTTCCGCGTTCTAATACCGAGGACCTCCGCACGAGCACCATTTCGGTTTGAATCCCCAAAAGATAAAAATCTCTCCCACTTGACAATTTTATCCAGAAGTTGCTCCGAAATGACTATTGAACCGCGTTGGGCGGTGATTCAGGGAATAGGGGGTAGTATTGGAAAATGGGTGAAAGGGATGACATTAAATCGCACAAAACAAACATCCTCGCGAGAAACCGATTGGTCGACGTAGTTTTAGACAGCCAAGTCCTCGGGGCGAGCACGGAGTTTCACATGGCTTGTAGGAAGAACGCTACAAAAAAACTCTTCTCCCACACCGTCCGTCCCGTCCACACGCGCTACGACCCAACTCGCCCCGCACGCCGTGTCATGAACAGCCCGCTCAGGGTGTTGACTTGACTGGGCCTTTTTTCCATGCACTCTAGTGTTTAGGAAAGCTAAACATTATTAATAAAACAAATTAAGAAAATTGATTAAAATTAAAAAAATATAAAAATAAATAAATAAAATAGACAGTATTATTATTTAAAAAGAATTTAGTTATAAAAAAATATCTGTATATTATTAAGTAAAATAAGAAAAATAAATGTAATTTAAAAAATTTTAATAGAAGTTAGTATACTTATCAGAAATTTTAAATTAAATCACTGTAATTTACTCTTTTTCTTTTATAATAATAAAAATTTTTGTGAGTGGCTTGTGCTTCAAACTCTTACTAGAAAAAGAATATCTACTTTTTGAATTTATGTTATAATTAAATTTTAACAATATTACATTAGTAAAAAGTTTATTTTTTTGATATATTTTTTTAGTGTCAAAAGTTATATTTTTATATTTCTTTTTAAAAAAATAATTTTGGTCAAATTTAAGCCATTAGATTAAAAGTATTTGTGTCATTTAAATTATGATAGTCTTTTAAAAGTCTTTTCAAATTTGAAAGAAATTTTGAAAAAATGTTTGACAAATTATTGAAACTCGTTTTTTTAAGTGACTAATCAAATTTTGGAAATATAAACTCTAATAACTTTTGAGTTGGAACAATTCTAAAAAAATCAAATGTAAAAAGATCAAGGTCCTATTGAAATAATGCAAAAACATTGTACATAGTTGACACAAGATTCGATTTCATCCCATTATTGTATTAAAAAAATAAATAGATTATACTATTATTTCTTGACTTTTTTTGACAATTACAAAGAACTTCCTTCCATTTTTTTTTTTTTCAAATTGACAAAAGTGTCATTTTCATGTTTTTCTTTTTTTTTTTTTTGCATTTTAAAAATTTTGAGCAATTTTTTTAATTTTAAAATAAATATTAATTAAAATATTTTTTGACTAAAAAATATAAGTTATTTATCTTAAATATATATTTTATATAAAATGAAAAAAATCTTTAAAAAAAGTTAGAAAAAAGAGTCAAAAATAAAAATAAAATAAAATAAAAATGATACTTTAGTCATTTCGAAAAAAAAATAAGGTTAAAAGGGAGATCTTTGTAGTTTTTCAGTAAAAATTTAACCAGTCCCGTTAGAAACCCACTAACCCTGCCTCTAATGGGACGGGTTTGAAAAAAACTTTCTCCATCCCGATTATATAAAATAAAATAATAAAAGAGTTTCGTGTTACATAATTAATGAATGCAGAATTGAAGGAGGAGTCCCTTATTTCAAACTCGTCTCATTGTCATTCATAGTAAAAATAAGGGAGGATATTGCCATTTTAGAAATTAAATTTTTTTTTTTTGTTGTAATTATCAAAGACCTCATAAAAAAATCAGTATAATTTATTTAAATAAAAAATATGAATAAAACGAGGGACATCCAGATTTTACAGCTGGTCCTAGGGTCTTCTTTACTACTGAGACCACCCATATTATGGTTAATTAACGAGCTTCTTTTAGCGAATTTAAGCCTTTTTCCAGTCATTTAACTTAGAAGTAGTCATTCTTACACTATGTTTGGATGAAAAAAATTGGAAAGAAAGGAAGAGAAGGAGAAAGAAGGGGAGGTTATATTATGTTTGTTTTAAAAATTAGGAAGGAAAGAAAGGGAGAGGGGGAGAGCTTAACCCTCATTTAAGCAATTTTGTTATCCCTCCAAAAGTGGGAGGAAATGGACGAAAATGAAAGAATGATTTAATTAATTTTTAATAATACCAATATTATCCTTAAAATTATACAAATCAAAATAAAAATGACACCTCTATCCTAAGACATCCAAAGAGTATAATAATAAAATAATATAAAATCCTTTCATTTCCTTTCTTTCCTTGATCATTCCTAAACAAGATGAAGTCTTTCTTCTCCTTTCCTTTCATTAGTTATCCAAACATAAAGGAAAAATTACTCTCTCCTCTCCTCTTCTTTCCTTTTCCTCATAACTAATACTCTCATTTCCTTTCCTTTCCCTCCTACTTATCTAAACGAACTGTTAGTGATGGTACACTTACTATAAACTAGGTTGAAAATAGACTTTTTTTTCTTTTCCATATATTTGTATAAAATAATTATTTTCAAATTCTTGTTTTTATTTTGATAGCCTGAGCATAATATAATTATTTAAATTATTTTTTATTTTCTTTTTTTATTTTGGGTTGCAAAACGTTGGGAAAGTAGTACTTGTCATGTTTATGGAAATTTCAAGAAGCTTATTTATTGAATAACATACTCTGGTTAATTTTTTATGCTAGGGAACATCTATATTTAACTCGAAATAATGAGACAGACCAAATTCGTCACTTTATGATAGTAATATATGTTGCTTTTCGTTAATAATGCGCATTTAAATCTTCAATTGCATGTTTTTACGATTTTAAGAAAATTTTAAATTTTAAATTTTTTCACTTAGAAAACTTGAATAAAGTTACCTTTTGTGATTATTTTTTTCTTATCATATCTACTTTCCAATTTTGGGCTCAATGCAAAAGCTCCACTTTTGATTTTATTCAAATTTTTTCTATTTTTTTATTTTTATTCAGATTAGATTAGATTAGTAGTTGTAGTTTCCTAGTTTCTATATTTATATTTATAAATATAATATAATATATTTTTATTATTCATATTTTATTAATAATACTCAAATTTCAAACTCTAGAAAATTAGTTCTCTTGTTTGTAATTATTTCACAATTTTTAATATTGGCATGCTCGTATTTTTTTTTAAAGAAATTCTGAACAAAGCGTTATAGGTCTGTGCTAAATAAAGAAATTCGAATATGATCGGCTAAGATCGGAGATGATCGGACCAGATCCCCCCACTTAGACACCAGATTGGAGCTGCCTGCGTTTCAGGACACCAGATCGGAGAACACAAAAGGCTCCTCTTCCACTGTTGTACGGCAGCGACAAAAAAAGAAGGATGGCGGCGTCGAGTGGAGGTCGCGGCAAGCGGAGGTCGGCACCGGCAACAGCGATTTGGCCTGGTTCCAGCGAGTTGACCTTTGCAGATTGCCAATATAAAGGACCCTTGTTGCACCATTGCTTATGTTTTCATTCCAAATGTTAGGAAAGGTTCAGGGAATCTTAACCCGGTGGGGATCCAAACTTGAGGCCTGTAAAGAGCATAGAGACTGATGAGAGTTATTTTTCTTCTACAAATCACCTGACCTCAATTATTAGAAGGCGTGTGAAGAAGACCAAGTTGAGGAGGAAAAAGGCTATCTCAGAAAATATGGAAACTGGGATGGCTAGAGTTTCAAATATAGTGGGGGTGGTGAGAAGATTGTACTTAGAAGGGGCGTGTCCTGGTGAGAAAAAGAAGAAAAATGTCACCTTTAGAGCAGCCACTGCGGCTATCTCGCTTTTTTTTTTTTTTTTCCTTATCTTCAGTCTCGGAGGCTGAAAAAAGGAAAAAACCTTTGCCTAAAGCCCAAGCAGTGTGGGCTAGCTATGGGAAAAGCTCTAGGTTTTGATTATGGCGGCAATGATGAAGAGGTTATAAGAAAATTAATTGAGATGGATGAAGAAGATGAAAGACGTTTTACTCAGGAGTTTGGGGCCTAATCCAATATGTGTTCCGTTCTGGCTTTTTGGGTTGCGGCTTGGTGTGGGATTTTGGTGGGATGTTTTTTCTGGTCTGTTTCTTCTCGGTGCAGGTTGTTTTGCTGTTGTGTTGTCCTCTGGTTTTTAGTTTGATTTTTTTCCTTGATGGTTGTTTGAGTTTGGGCTTTTTTCTAGCATCTTTCCATTTCTCCTCTCCTCTCCTCTCCTCTTCCTTGTTATTGTATTCAGGTGTACCTCTTGTACTTTTTTCTTACATCAATAAAATCTTTTCTTATTTGTTGATTAAAAAAAAAACACAAAAGTGATCCTCCAATAGTATTCACTTATAATAGAATATTGATAATGGTTTAATGGCAGTGGCATTTATGGAATTCAGAAAATCTATGGTTTAATGGCAGTGGCATTTATGGAATTCAGAAAATCTAGTACTTAGGATAAATCTAATCTAGTACTTAGGATAAATCTAATCCAGTACTTACAATAAATCTAATGGCAATAGTTTTGAGACAACATCTAACATGAGTTGAAATATTCTCTTTATGTTCTTTTGCCCAGCAAAAGAAGAATAATATTGGTAAAATAAGTTACACAAGGAACACAAATCAAATTACATCAATAAGAGGAAAATGGAATTTGTTTAATTAATGATAATTTCATCATTAGATTTAAATGTGTTAACTTTCCATAAAAAATTGAATTAAAAAATATTAGGCTACAATAGACTCTTGTATTGTGCTAAAGGTAAGATTCCTATGTAAAATAAGTTGCACAAGAGTTTATCTTAAATGTTAGAAAGATGAATGTTAGCGATAGTTGCGAGTGATTACCACTTGCAATCTAATTGGCTTGTGCATTACATACGCGCGCGTGATATTAGTACGTGTAATGTAGCCGTCAATTAGATCGCGAGTTTCTACATTTGTGACTGATACTAGCATTTCTCATGTAAGAAATTCCATTCTAAATCGATCAAATGGTCTTGTAATGGTGGCGGACTCATTTTTGGTTAATCAAAATTTTTAAAACCCACGACTCATAAGTTTGACCTAAAACAATAAGATAGACCAAACTCATTAACAATGACACGTTTAGACCTTCAATTGTGTATTTTTTTTCTATTTTAAGAAAAATTTAATTATTCAATTATTTTATACAAGAAACTCCAAATGAGTTGCCTTTGAGACAAGCTTCTTATTTTCTTAGCTAGTTTCAATTTTGGGTAGAAATAAATTTTATTTTATCTAAATTTCTCTATATTTTAAAAGTTTTATTCTATTTTGATTTCTAATCAAATTAGGAGTTTGTTTTCTCTATCTAATGTGAGAGACATCTATTATTCATTATTATTAATAATATTAAGAAATTTTAAATTTTAGAGATTTATTCTATTCTCTTGTGTTGATGATTGATTCATAATTACGAATTTAACATTTCCTACTATGGCCAAATTTAAAGTTGCTCAGACAGTTTCTTTAAAAAGAAGAGCAAGTAAGATAAGACGGATTTGAATTCTTTTCCTTCTATTTTCTTTTATTTTTCTTTCAAATGGAGCCTTTTTTTTAATATAAATAATATTAAAATAAATGAAATCATATCATGTGAGATTAAAAATGAAATGGAAGAAAATGGAGGGAGTCATCCAGATGAGACTTTTCGGCAGCAAAAAGTGCTCAAACATCCTACATTTCTTAATAAGGGTCTCCAATGCATGTTGGCCTGAATTAAGAGACACACACACACACACACACACATATAGTAGCATGAAATTGATGCTACCAAAACAAAATTTCTAAAATCTTATTGCAAAATGGAAGTGTTTTTTCTTTGTTTTTTTTGGGTAAAAAATGGAATAACACAGTATGCATAGAATTCAAAACAAAATTGACAAAGCTTATTTGTAAGGTATATACTTGTCTATAATATAGTAACCTTGAATTTTCTATTCCCAGAAGGATTATGTTATCCTTGTCTGACAACATTTGAACACATTAGTTGCGGAAGGTAATAAATTTTCATTCCATCTTTGACGAGAACTCTAGAGAATGTTCACCTTTTGAAGTGGAGTATAAATCAAGTTGGGACCTTGCTTAAGGCTTGATTACAGAATATATATATATATATATATATATATATATGTTTGTGTGTTAACTAATCAATATAAAGCTCAATGACAGCTGATTTTGACAGCTGGAGCTTCAAGTAGTTAGCGTATGCAAACAAACGCAATGAAACAAACAATTCGATTTTGAGCTGATCATGGGTGATTTGTTTGCTTAGCATCTCCTTAAAATGTGTGTGTTTGTGTGTATGTATGTGTATATATATATATATAAAGACATATAAAAAGAAACAAGGTTTCTTAAAATCTAAATACTATTGTGAATTGTACCCACTGGTTATATGCATGCACGAAGGAGATACTTTTCCTTTTCTTATCCTTTTCCATGACCTTATGGCTTTATTTCCTTGTTTCCTTTGCGTACTCAAAGTTCCCAATACTATTTCAACCTCAGAAGATAATCTCTGGATTTGCCTGTTTTTGGACTGGCTTTGTAATGTACTGTGCCTTTGAGATACCATGGTCCCTCTCACTGTCTCGCCATACTGGATGTTTTGTTTTCGTACACCACCTGTACTGGACAAAATAGTAAATGCTAGTTATTAACATCATGATCATCGCCATAGGGGCATGAAATTAACAAGGTTTCACCTTATTTACTTGATACAATAAATTAGGTACCCTCAACCTAATCTTGGTGGGTCTTTATTGACCCTTTTGTTGTCATTTACTATCAAAAGAGAAGAAACAACGATCATGATAACGATTGGACATATTATATGACAAACAAAATACGATTAGTACATGCATGCGCGTAGGTCGTATTTCAGTTTGAAGTAGAGTATTACAGTTCATGCTCACACACGTGGCCAAAACTTTTGGGTTTGGTTGGGTTGGGGGGTCCATGGTCATGTGGATGCCCATACCGTGGTCATGTGAAGTTAGGGTTTGAAAATGGTAATTGAAGCCTAACATGGTGTGCATTATTGCTAGTGGGGTGCAGTGAGAGAAAGGAAGGTTGAAGAGGATAGGATCCAAAATAAAGTTAGGGACTGTTTGAGAATGAAATTTGGCAGAGGGTGTGGACTTTGTAGTTACCCATTTTTAGTTGTTTTCTTTTTTCTTTTTTTCTTTTACATACAAAAGGCATTATATATGGACCCCATTTTGAATTTAACTTCTCTCAGAGTCCCACTTTTATGCCGAACTTTTCTACCTAGCACGGGTATGTGTGGTTGAGCTAATAATGGAAGGCTGCAAAATAGTCCTCACAATGGTGGGAACTTAAAATTGAGAAAAAATATACTATATTTTCTCACCGCACTCTTAAATTTTTAATCATGCTTTATCAATTCAATTTTTGTTTAGTATAGATTATTTTGACTGCTTTAAGCAAGGAAAAGTGATTTTAATTAATTTTTCATTAATCAATTAATTCAGAATCAGTTACAATTAAGTTCAACACCACCAAACAGCCACTATAAGAGTATTTGAAAAGATGTGATGACCAAATATATTAATAGAGTTGTCATTTTCAATTAGTTATAATTAAGATATATAGAAGATAATTAGTAGTTGATTGATGCTCTCTTAAAATGCCTTAATCTATTCCATTTTAGGGGTTAAAGAAAAGTGTGTTGGTAGTGTTTGAAGCATCAATGTCAAGAAGAGAAATGAAAACTTAAAATCTTGTAGCATGTGGTTTATTGGGTTCTAGTTCTTCTTGAAAACCATGTAGGAAAGATATCATTAAAGTACTAAAACAACGCTATATGAAATCAGTGAAGAGTTCACATTCATCAATTTCTTCTTGGCGCATCTTATTGATTATACTCCATCAACTCATGTTAGGTATGTTCTGTAGATTTGTAGGCCATGCCTAAGACTTTTCTTTTTACGTTCTGACTTGAACAAAACACACACGCACACATACCTATACTTGTACCTATATATATTGTGTGTAGTCACGATGATTTTGTGAAAATTTTGTGATAGAGATAGAGAGAGAGAGTAGGGAGTGAAAATTACACGTTAGATAGTCCAAGAAACTTAGAGAAGTGTGAAAGGTTAAAGTAGATTGAGGCAATCTAGAGAGAGAGAGAGAGAATAGGGCTGAGGGATGACGCAAAAAATTTACCGAATTCAATAATATGTTTATATCTATGAGAGCGACTATGTTTTTTAGTATAAAAAAAATAGAGTTCTTTTTATTAGCAAAGAAGAAGATATTATTGATGCATCAAATGTACAAGGAATACATAAGAACAATATCAAATAAAAGAGAAAGGAAGAGGAAGATGCAAAAGGCATCATAGATCTCAAACTTTATTCCAACTAGGTTGGCACCAAAAAAGAGAACTAATCATATGCCAGCAACAACTAAAACCAAACACCAACTCCAAAAGAACACAACATGAACAGCCCAAAAACAAAGCATGACAACTAAAGAAAAAGAAAAACCACTTCCCTGGCTTTAAAACTTTCCTTTCACTCCAACAATTGTAAAGGATTAGCCATAGAGACTTCACCAAAACCAATCATCACGAGAGCAGAACAACAAAATAAAGAGCAAAATTCCTGCAGCATGCTAAAGAGAATTCAAAAGGTGAAATTCTGAATATCACAAGCAACTTAAAACTTGAGGCAATCAGAATGAGAGAATGAGATGTATTTGCATTACACGGTAGTTAAACTGTAACCCTAGTATGATACATTGAAATTCCCTAACATACGACTTATATACTTAGTTTTACTTATTACAAGAATATGAACTACTATCTCTAACAAGATTTTGGTGCATAGTGGCCATGAGAGCATTCATCTTTAATTAAGTGGTGAAACACTGATATTTATAGTAGTCAGTGCACGTGGTTAGCCTAAGGCACATGATAGGCCATTAGGGTTGAGCGACAATTATGACTGTGACACCACGTGTCCAAGAAGACAATAAAAAAATATTCTCTCTCATTGTAGAAAATCCTTGGATCTTCCATGCATGGGTGGTATAACAGACACCTTGAGAGTTTTTAATACTTTTACCACCAAGCCACATAATTTTAAAAATCCCGTGGAGAACTATGGTACAACATAAAAATCACACGTGATTTGCATACCGAGCTTCATGAGCTCCTTAAGGTATGCTTCCAGCCTTAGACAATTATTAAATGATTGGATATGAAATAATTTGGAATGACCAGGAGTGGATATCAACCAAGAATTGGTGGACCAAGAGTGAAACAGACTTAGGAGTAGAATAAAGCGAGTCCAAAGTATGGAGCAACTACTCCAGGAGTGAAAATATATATATATATATATATATATATGGTTTATTTTGGGCTTACATATATATATATATATATATATATTCAATGGATTTATGATCCTCTACTCTTAAGAAGTGAATTATAAGTAGGGAAAATTCCATGGAAGAAGATTTCTCCTGATTTTTGTTTGAACTAAAAGAGAATCAACAGCACAAATTTGAAACTCATAAAAAATTCATTCCAATTTTCTGACAGAAAATGTTTACAGTAAAAATCCTACATGACAAAGAAAGTGGGATCAAAATTTAATACATTACATTTGCAGTTCTTTGTTTGTATTCCAGATTTCTACATTTACATGAATTCAGGTGTCTGCAGTGACCAAAATGATATCTCAAGAATAATGAAAATTCACCATCCTTTAGTTATAATAATTAATTTTTGGGTAAACTAATCTTTGAGGTTTTCCTTTTTTTGGATCCGATTCAGATTGAATAAGAGGTGATTAATATCCCATTTGTTAAGGAAATCATTGGATCGGATCGGATCGGATTTAAAAATTCAATGCACCTACGAATTCCTAATTTAAATATGAAGTTGTTAATTATGGAATTGGATTCAATCCAATAAATTTTAATATGTAATATATATGTAAAATATTATGTTATATTATATATACTGTGTAAAATTTTAAATATATAATTTTCAACCTTACAGAACTTAACATAACCTTATGTAATCTAGAATTTAATATATTGCATAAATTTAAAATATATAAAATTTTAATATAACATACTAAAAGTTAATATACATATTATATATAATCACAAACTAAATTAGTTTTATTCATACCTGATCCATTTAAATTTAGAGTTATTAAATTCATATTAGATTTGATTACCAGATCAATTTCTTTATATCATTTCAAGAAATAAAACCGGTTTGAATCGAATTTGGATTAATTAATGACAAATCTACAGTAGCATGTGAAGAATCTGATAATGGAAGTTTGAAAACATGTGAAAATTCAGTATCAATCAATCTCAACTAGTCAGTATTAGGTTATCAATTTATGTTCAAAATTAGGAATTTGATACAAAGAGTTTCCTCTATATATGGTCTCTATTCTTATTCTCAAACTAAGGAATCACATGCACATACACGTGAATGAGAGGATATAAACAAGAAGTGAAATCATCAATACACACACACATATAATATAATATACTATATATATATATATTATCATGGAACATTATAGGCTTTAATAATGATATTTAGGTCAAGAAGAAGAACACATGGAGATGTCCCCGTGTGCACGGCTTCATTCTGCATCCTAGCTACAAGGGGACCATGCCTTTAATTTAGATGATTCGACTAAGAGAGCAAATCCAAGCAGACTCTTTCATTGGGTTTGTTACCAATCATGCAAAGAGAAAGAGATTCATGCATGTAAGGAATGACATGTTTCAAATGATTCTTATCTATTTGCAATATAATATATGTATATATTCTCATTCAGGTGAAATTTTGCAGTAACAGCACTACTTAGCAAACTCATCATAATGGGTTTCACATAAAATGATACAAAACGTATTAAATTTTATGTATAGATATACAAGCAAGTGGGGACTTGGACCAAGACAATTTAAGCCGTGGTTGAGATGGGAATAAATGCATGCAAACAAGAAGAAATCAATTAGTTGAGAAAGGGAGAGAAAGGGGTGTCATGGTCAGTGTAGGCCAAACCACGGACACCAGCCGGGGTAGGGGCCGACACTAGGTTGGGTTGGGACCATTAAGAGAGAGAGAGAGAGAGAGAGAGAGAGAGAGAGAGAGAGAGAGAGTGCTAAGTGTTAAAGAAAGTTTCCTTTTTCTTGAGTTGCATCTTGTCAAAGCCCCCATGTCCTCCTTGATTGCACCTTTTCTTTTTCTGCTTCTTTTTTATCCCATCTTTCAGCTTTACAACACTTCTGAACTTGGTCCAAGAACAGAAATGGGTGCATATCATAATTCTCATATGTGCAACTTTAACTAATCGAAGGACCAGAGTACTTTTGATTGGTCCAAAAGTTTGGCGCTTGGTTTCTCTTTTCCCTTTTGAATTTGGTTTTAACTTTGATTAGTACTCTTGAGTACATTAAGGACTTAACCAAGCCACCATATGTCAGGACTCACACAGTCCAGCAATTATTCCATGGGCCCAAGAAAAAGTACCCCCGTAAGGTTTTCTACGCTTAATTAAATTTTATATAAATAATTAAATTTGAACAATAATTTTATTGTAAGACTTTTTAATTAATTTTTTTTCTACACCTATAGTTTCAATGATTTAAGTAAAAGTTACATATGAAAAAAATAGATTGACATGCACAAGTGACCTCTATCTAAGTTATTGAGATTTTTAATACATGAATTATTAAATATTTTAGGTAAATTATACTCTTCTTTCTTGAAATTTTTTAATAAAAATCCTTTCCAATTAATTTTTTTTCTTCATAATTTTTTTTCTTCAAAAGGATAGAACTCTCCATTTCTTCTTCTTTTTTTTTTTTTTTAATATTTCTTTAATTTTGACCTATTGTTTTTTCCTTTTAAAAATAAATATTGATTAAAATCTTAAATTTATTTTTATATAAAATAAAAATAAGTTATTTACCTCAAATTTAATTGTATATAAAATAAAAAATATTGTAATTTTTTTATAAAAAAATTGGTCAAAGTTGAATATACTCAAAAAGAAAAAGAAAAAAAAACATGAAAGGAAAAATTTTATTATTTTGAAAAAAAAAAAGACTTGAGGAGATATTATAATTTGTTACTAAAAGTAAGAAGGTCAGTATAATTTTAAAAATTTCAAGAAGGTCAAAGTAAATCAGTGTAATTTATATAAATATTTTTAACACATAAGTGACGTAACTTAGTAAGTATTCATTAATTCCGTATGCATTGTCCTTGTGTCGTTGAATATTAGACACATCAAATATTCATCCGTCATGATACACTGTACTTAGACAATTCAGTGTTAACAAAAATATTGCTAGTTGTCTAACTCTAACATTTATTGTCCTGAATGCAATGGGAAATAAGTTTTCCAAGTAATTAAGTCACAACAATTAGTCCTCATGTAAAATGGGTTCAACTTCATCCAAATTACAGTATAATCAATAAGAATGCTATATATACACCCAGGTCAGCCTAAATTTCTATTTCCATTGTTTGTTATTGCTTTAAAATACTTTCACCTATGATATTCTATGTTTTAAAAAGTGTTCCAACCATTTTAGTTTTTTATTTCTTTCCAGATAGCATCAAAACCTTTTACTGGACAGTAATGGCATTGTTCATGATAAGCCATGGTGTGGCAGTGGCAGCATTACACATGACAGAGGGTGTGAGGCTGATTGGCTTGTGGTCCAATAGGGGCCCATCAACTTGTGGGTAGCTAGCTAGTTTGAACAAGTAGTGATACAATTCACTGGGCTTTCAATAGTGGGTCCATCATAGAATTCTGGTTCCCTCTGTATGTGTGTGTGTGTTGGATTTCTTATCCAATGAATCATGAATCACAGAAATACCTGCACATGTGACTCAAAAATGATCAGACTGCTCTGTGGTCACTCAGTTCTCTTTTGGTCCCCTACTGGTCACTCCTTTCATAATTTTTGTAGAGAAACACACACACACACACACACATAAGGAAGTTAAAAGAATTCATGGGTAGCAGAAAAGTGAAAAGTTTTCACCATTCACTCATTTAAAGAAATTATTACCCCCCTAACCTTTGGTTCACTTAGAAGATGCAAGTTCATATATATCATGCAAGAAATTATTACCCCCTAACCTTTGGTTCACTATAGGTAGGGATATGAAAATAATGGAGGTTCTAACATGATTTGTTCATGAGAATATCAATTATGCATTACTTATATGGGGAAGGTAGGTCCATGGATCATAAATTCTTGAGCATGGCTTCTCTACACGCCCCAAATTACTATTGCATTTGTTCAAAACAAATTTCTTTAGGGTTACATCTCTCTCTCTCTCTCTCTCTCTCTCTATATATATATAGATATATAGACATTATAGCAAGGTGAAAAATAAATCTTGAAAGGTTGGCAAGATTCAAGGACATGCATTTGTTTGGTAAATTTGGAAATACAGTTCAAATCTGAATTTTCTAATTTTTTGAAATTTTAAAAACTCTTTAATTTTTTTTCTAATTTTCAAATTTTTTTGGCAAAAATTCTAATTTTCAAGAATATGGCCTAATGCATGTTTGATAAAAAAAAATACTCCATTAGAAGGGCCATTTTCTCCAAATTTAGATCTTTTTTTTTTTTTTTAATTTCTTCAAATATTCTAACTATACATTTGATTTTTTTGTCAGCGAGTTTTTTTCCATTTGAATTCTGACTACCGAATCAAATAGAAATTTTTAAAAATTGAAAACCGAAAATAAATATATGAATTAATGAATAAATGTAGAAAATTGAGAAAATGAAACACATACTTTTTTCAACTTATAATATTGTTTTAATCACTCTTTATGACTATAGGTTGTAAAAAAAATGTGGTGACTTTATCTGATATATTAGTATTACTCACAAAACTATTTAGATAGCTATTGATGATGATGATGTTCTAGTCTGGCTAGCTGGGCCTAACATTTTTGTTTAAGCTCTGCAGAGTCGAATAAGTTGGGTCACTAGAAAGCCCATTATAATCCTTAGTTTGGGGGTTCAGTAGAATAACGAACGTCCATATTAATGTGGTAGGCTTTGTTTGTATTGCTTAGTCAATCATATGAACACAAATACTATTCTAGAAGGATGTTTGGGCCAGAGAAAATCCCAAGGTTTTGACATCGAAAGCCAACACTTGTTAGCCCGTATATTGAACCTCCTTGGGTTTTGGGCAACCACAATGGGCTAGATTGATTTAAAAATACTATACATAATTAGTTTACCAATTTTATCTTTCAATTTTGAATTTTTGCTCTTCTCCCCTATTTTGACCGAAGCTTTTTTGACATTTCACTATATTAGAGGAATTACTGGTTTACCCTTTCATCTTTTACCTTTTTTGCCTGAATTGAGTTCTATGGAAATAGGATTTTTGCTTTATTTCTTGATTTTCTAGTCATTTTAGTGTTTACATCTGGTTGATCAATGAACATGGTATCTTGAACTATTCAATTAATTGTGTAAATCAAGATAATAACATTTACACATAATCTTTCTGGATACAGTTAGTTCTCATGTTTGTATTCATTTTGGTCTTGAACAATATCTGATTTCATGAGTTCTCTTAGAAAATTCAACCTTATCATTTTTATAGAACCGGCCTAATTTACACTCATATAAGTGATTCTTAGTAAGAGTATTCTGCTATACTCTGCTTGTCTTAACATGGTATAAGAATCATTAAATGGCCTGACATAGATATGCATTGTTTGAAAAGATTTTTCAAATCCTAATGGCTGACACTTCATAATTAATTATTGATATCTATCATAATTGTATTGCCAATATTTATATATGATCAGAAATGACCTTAATCTTGATATAGACAAATGACAATAATTAAGTTAGTTTTCAGATTTACCCTAATTATGATTTAGAGAAGTGATCCTAATTTAGTATACCCCAATACTGAAGTAGAATGATGAACGTCGAATTGGATTGTAATCTCTTGGCGATCCTTGCTTATTCCTAGAGAGAAGAGTAAAGTTTAAGTCCTTACAGAGATTAAAAAAAAAAAAGCAGTTAGTAGGAATTAAAATCATTGACCGTATTGGCAGGAATTAAAATCATTGACCGTATTGGCTAGGCTTTAAAAAAAAAAAAAAAAAGAGTAGAATGGTTAATGGGGATATATTCATCATTTCAACCAAAAAAATGTAAGGTAAATTATACTGACCTCCCCTGAGGTTTATGAAATTACACTAACCTTTCTTGTTTTACTTGACATTATATAGATATTCCCCTCAAGTCAATGTTTTTTTTCAAAATGACAAAACTACCCCTTTCATATTTTTTTTCTTAATTTTTAAAATTTTAACCGATTTTTTTTTCATTATACAAATAAATATTGATAAAAACCTTAAATTTATTTGTATATAAAATAAAAATAATTTATTTTGCCTTAAATTTATTTTTATAAAATAATAAAAAAAATCTTTAAAAAAAGTTAAAAAAAAAAAATTGGTCAAAATTAAAAAAATACAAAATAAATAAATAAATGAAGGGAAGTTTTGTTATTTTGAAGAAAAAAATTTGACTGAAAAGAGGTATCTGTATATTGTCAGATAAAATAGAGGAGATTAATGTAATTTCAGAAACCTTATATAAGATTAATGTAATTGTCAGAAACTAGAAAGGTTAGTGTAATTTACCAAAAAATGTAACTTCTAAATACTTAGATGGGCGCCAAAACCTTATCCACTTTCCTCCGCTTGGTTCGCCTTTGTGCTCCATCGAACTCTCGAGAAAAATGGCAATGAGCGTACACCGTACCATCTCCAATCTCAGCACTTTCAATCACTTCAAGACTAAGACTCGGACCGGCCTCGACTCGCGAAGACTAGGAGCGAGATTAGTATGGTGCGAGGTGATAGTCGGCGAGAACCAACAGGTCATGGTGAAGAATTAATGGGAATGATTTGCTCGATATTTGCCCAGTCCTGAACGGTATGTGGCAGACCAATGACAGGTGGGGCAGAATCAACCGAGGCTCCGTTATACTGACGCCTGGCTCTCCGCCTTTGACATGGTCGACCACTATAAAACTCCAAATCTCTTTAAACCTCTAATATATATACGTATATGTATTTTGTTTATATATTTCCCAATTAAACTATCTACATTTGTGCCCTTTTTGTTTGTGACATGCCCAATCATGCCTTTAAATATCCATTTTGACCAAAAATGACCTCGTGAATTCTCATTGTTATGATATGTTGCCTATTCTTTAAGGACAATTAAAAATTTTTGTTAAGGGTATTTTAGTCATATTGAATTTATGTAATTGATTCAAATATATTAATTGGTAGGGATGTCGTATAAAAGAACCTAAATAATGAGGGGAAGAATACAAATATATGAATTCATAAAATGGTATATAGAAAAATTCAAAAAATAAAGGGCATCTAGGCAAATTTCAAAAAATAAGTGAAACAAACGGTGGAGAGCTGAGACATGGAAGCAGATAGGATAGAACCATGGCCATATCACTTTATTTTCTTTGTATTTCTTCTTAAGTAGCACAAAGTGTATAACTACCTTCTCTCTATCTCTCTCTCACACACACATTCAAGCTCTTCCATCTCCCATGGCAGAGTTGGTGAACTACTCTTTTAGCAAATTCAACTTCATTTCAATTAAAATAAAATCCAAAAGTGGAACTACGATTATAAAAGTGCATATGAGACCATTCCAATGCGTGTTAACTGAAGATAAAATGCGAGTTGTTGTGAAGAATGGGAAAGATTCATTGAATATTTGTTGAATTGTTAATGGAATGTGGCAGACAAGTTGTGGTTGTGGCAAAATTGATGGGGATAGTGAAGTTGTTGCTATGCTTCGATATGTTGATGTTGGGCTCACCACCTTTGATATGGCTGATATATTTAACACATTTTAAAATAGAACTTTACATTACTCCTTTGTGAATGCATGTGTGTTCATATGGGCATCTTTATAGCATGTTATCAACTTTATTATTGATGCTGCACTTTTTGGCCCACGTGAGATCCAAGCTCGGCTCCCTGCGAAACACTCGACACAAAAGATCAGAGGACCACCGGGTTGGCTCCGGCGATAGCCGCTCCGATGCTTAAGTTAACAAACCGAATTGAAAGACTTGTAATGAAAGCCAAAATAATGAGCATGCCCGTAAAGCGTACCTTAAGGGTTGAATTTATAGGTGGTTGTTCTCCCAAGTTGATTAGGATTTGGAACCATGAATATAGGGATTAGATCTTCGGAGATATCAGTTACCTTGTTGAATATGGTAACTTAATGTGGCAGTTTCCTTGTTGGAAACGGTTTCCTTATTCTCTGCTTTGGAGCCTATGGAGGCGGTGATAAGATCTGATTATTGATTTGCTGTTATTGCAGATTTGTAGGAGAGCTGCCTTGCTTTGACACTATGAGCTCGGTTTATATGGGTAATGCCTTTGACTGACCAAGGATGAGGTATACGACCGAGCATGAACTGAATGACCGAGCATAAGTCATGTGACCGAGCACAGATTATATGGCCGAGCGTGAACTGTATGATTGGTCGCGAGCCGATCTCGCAGTCACACGTGTCATGCAGTGGTTGGTGTGTCACATAGTGGTATATCAGTTACTCCCCTCCCAAGCCTTAGTTTGAGCTCGGGGCGTAACTAAGGTGTTATGTGCTTCCGAAAAGCCATGCGTTTTGTCATCTCGTTTTTCGAGACGTCCGTTGGTACATCATTTATTGCGCAGCCGTTTCTTCAGGTTTCTCAAGTCATTATTGTTGCGATACTGTCGAGACGGTTCGCCTGGGTAGCAATTACTCTCCGGATGCGTATAAAAGGGAGGAAGAGCCTTGTCCGATTCTTTTTACCATTTTTTATTCTACGAAGTGAGATATACATCCGACATTGTCGAACCAGCAAATTATCCTGTGAAGAATCCCATCCATCCGAAGTCCTTTACTTTGATTCAGGTTCGGTTTTAGTGTTTTTGTTCATCTTTTCACTTTCTCCTCCTCTCCTTTTGGTTATTTTGAAATGTCGACTTCTTCGGCATCTTCTGGTGTTGGTAATGGGTCAGGGAGCCTCCCGGAGGCTCACTCCCTGTCACAAACCCTAACTAGGGGTAGCAGTTCCTCGGGGACTGGATCGGAGGAGACTCACTCTAGTCCCTCAGTTAGGATTGTCGATGCCTTCTCGGAGTCTAGGGATAGAGAAGGCGAAGTCTCGGGTCGATCTTCTCAGACAGAGAGTACTGTAGCATCCTCTTGGCTAGAGGTCATTAGGGAGAGGTATGAGATTCCTCCAAATGTTACCCTTAGGGCTCCCGATGACCTAGATTTCCCTTGGGATGTTCAGGAGGGAGAAATCTGTGTTTATACTGCCTGGTTCGAGATGGGGCTGCATCTTCCCCTCCCTAGTTTGCTTAGGGATTTTTTCTGTTGGTTTAACCTCTGCCCGGCCGACCTGCTTTTGAATAGTTGGAGGCACCTGTTAGGGTTTATAGCCTTAGGTCGTCTGAATGGCGTCGAGGTTTCTTTAGATTTGATCCGTAGTAAAATGGATCTTAAGTATAGGAAGGCGGAGGGCCTCTATTACATGTCGTTCGACAAGGGTTTCCGGCCTTTGACCTATGTACCATCCTCCAATAAATTTTGGAAGGATCGGTTCTTTTTCGTTAGTGGAGAATGGGAAGTGACTGACCCCGAGGACCAGTTCTCCACGTTTCCCCGGAGCACGGGGTTTATGGGTGAGACACCCTTTTCTTTTGTAATTTTGTTCTGAGCTTGTTTTTGTGTATCTGACTAACCTTTGCTCAAAATTATTTTGTGCAGCCAAGAGCGTCAAGAAGAGGCCTCACTTCACCCCTGTTCTGAAAGACCAGTACAAAAGGCTTCTTCAAACTCCAAACAGGGACTACCGAGCCATTCTTCATTCAGGCCCTACAATGCCCCCCAAGGACAAGAACGTGGTTGATGAGGTCCTCAAATCAGTTGCTGGTAAATGGGGGTCATCAAAAAAGAAGAGGGTGGCGAGCCAGCCTTCTCTCTCTGCGTCTTCTTCGAAGAAGACGAGGACGATCGACCCGTCCTCTTCGGTGCCTCCCAAGAAGGGGGCTGTCTCTTCTGCTTCTCCCTCTTCCCGACCTCCTCTGAAGGGAGTTGTGGTCAGGGAGCCCTCCTCTGCCCCCCAAAAGGGGGTGGTGATCAGGGAACCCTCTTCTGCCCCTCAGAGGGGTGCGGTGGTACCCCGGCCTGCCCCTTCCTCGGCTCAAAAATCCCAACCGAGGGGTAAGGCAAAAGTAGGGGTTGAGATGCCTGATGGATACAGGGCCGTCCATCAGGCCATTGAAGATTTCTGGGCTGAGGCCCCTCGGACTGACATCCCTTCCTGCAGCACCAGGAAGGGCACTGAGAAGACAGTGGCTGGTGCCATGAGGGCCCATCTGAAGGTAACGACCGACCTTCCTTCCTTTGGTGTTTTTCTTTCTTTTCCTCTTTACTGATGTGCCTCTTGTTTTGTTTTTGCAGACTCTGCATAGCTTGGCCGCTCTAATGGAGGCCACGGTGGATCTCCAGGCCTTGGAGAGGCTAGAGGAAGAAATTGATGATGTTCGGCTACAGCTCGGCACGGCTCAGTCCAAAGCCACCTCGGCCGAGGACGAGCTCAATGAGGCGAGGAATTGCCTCTCGATTATGGAGTCCGAAAGGGATTCCATTAAACTTGAGAGGGATTCTTTGCAATCTGAACGGGACTCCCTTCGTCAGGACCTATCCAAACTGAAGGAGGAGAACAGTGCCCTTCAGGACTCTATTGCTCAGAAGGTTGAGGAGGCCAAGGTGGAGACCGAGGCCAGGCTGAAGACCGAGCTTGAGAAGATGGGAGACACAATCGCGCAGCTTGGTTACGATAACCTTAAGTCCAAGCTTCTCGCCAAGTTCCCGGATATCAACCTGTCTGGGATTGATGACGACGATGAGGACGAAGATGGTGATGAGGATGATGGACCTGCAAGCCCCTTAGTTTAGGGAAAACTTTTGTAGTCCTTTTTTCATCTTCTTTGTAACCGAGCTTACATATTAATGAAAATATCTCCTCTTCAGTTTTTGTCTCTGTCCTTCTTTGATTGTTGGCAATCTTTGAGTTCTGCTCTAAAGATGTATCAATGTTTTGTTGTGTGTAAACGGACTTCGGTTTTTGATGTTTGTAGTATGACACAAGTAATCCTGCTCGGTTTCCAGAGTACTGTTTCTACCGACCATGGGTGGTCTTCTGAAATAATGTGAAGAAATAACCAACTTGTGCCGAACCCTCGATATTGGAGGGGTTTTTGAATCACGGACTTTCTTTAAGAAAGATAACGTGAATAATAATCAATCAATCTGATCACTAATCGTCAATCGTAAAAGCCGGCATAAGACAGTTATTCTGACCCCTTAGAACAAGACCCGAGCTTGATTGTCGAACAAAGGGACTTGTATTTGCAAGGATATTTTGACGGTCGGTATGACTGAGCACTTAGAGTTGATTCTTTGATAACTTCTGACACAGAGCCCTTGTGTACTTGTTATGAAACATCATCCTCATATATTAAGATGGATCAGACTTAGGGATTTTGTTCATTAAGATGGAACAGACCTGAGGTCTGTGCATTGAGACGGACCAGACCTGAGTCTGTGCATTGAGATGGACCAGAACTGAAGTCTGTTCATTGAGATGGACCAGACCTGAGGTCTGTGTATTGAGATGGACCAGACCTGAAGTTTGTACATTTAGATGGACCAGACCTGAGCCTGTACATTTGAGATGAACCAGACCTTAAGTCTGTAACGGACCAGACCTGAGTCTGTGCATTGAGATGGACCAGACCTTAGAGGTCTGTACATTTGAGATGGACCAGGCCTGAGCCTGTGCATTTAGATGGACCAAACCTTAAGTCTGTACATTTGAGATGGACCAGGCCTGAGCCTGTGCATTAAGATGGACCAGACCCTAGAGGTCTGTACATTTGAGATGGACCAGACCTTAAGTCTGTACATTTGAGATGGACCAGGCCTGAGCCTGTGCATTAAGATGTACAGACCTGAGAGGTCTGTACATTGTAATATTTCACGGAATATATTTGGAAAAAGAAATTATTTTATTGATAATACTTTCTTAAATGCTCCATATTCCATGGTCTGGGGACAGGTTTCCCATCCATGCTTTCCAACCAATAAGTGGTCGGTCTTACTGTCTTGGTAATTTTGTAGGGGCCCTCCCAGTTCGGTGATAACTTCCCCATGGTGGGATCATTGGTGTTCTGGAAAACCCTTCTTAGGACGAGGTCCCCAACTTGGAAGCTGGCAGGCTTGAGGCCAATTTTTGAGCGGTTAACCATCCTGCGCTAATATGCTTCCATTCTGATTACGGCCTGCTCTCTCCTTTCCTCGAGCAAATCCAAATTTTCTGCTAGTTGTTGGTCATTGGTCTCTTCGTTGAAAGCCTCAGTCCTTAGGGTAGGCATGCCGATCTCAACAGGGATTACTGCCTCAGTTCCGTAGGCGAGTGAGAAGGGAGTTTCTGATGTTGGAGTTCTCCTGGTTGTTCGGTAGGCCCAGAGTGCCCCAGGGAGTTCCTCAACCCATTTCCCTTTAGCTGCCTCTAATCTTTTCTTGAGAGCGTCCAGGATCGTCCGGTTAGTGACCTCAGCCTGTCCGTTTGCCTGAGGATGACCAGGGGAGGAAAAGTGCTAGTTGATGTTTAGATCTTGGCAGAATTTCTTGAATATTTTCCCAATAAACTGTCTGCCATTATCTGAGACGATCACGTGAGGTATGCCGAACCTGCAAACTATATTTCTCCAAGTAAAGCTCTGGACCTCCTTTTCAGTGATATGAGTCAATGGTTCTGCTTCGGCCCATTTTGAGAAGTAGTCAATGGCCACCAATAGGTATCTCCTGTTCGGTTTGGCTTTAGGCAATGGTCCTATGATGTCCATTCCCCACTGTGCAAAGGGCCATGGGCTAGTGACGGGGATGAGCTCGTGTCGTGGCTGGTGCTGATAAGGGGCGAACCTCTGGCACTTGTCACACTTTCGAGTGTATTCCTTTGTTTCTTTCAGCATTCCAGGCCAGTAGTAGCCTTGAGTTAGAGCTCGGTGGGCTATGGTTCTCCCTCCGTTATGATTTTCACAAATTCCTTCGTGGATTTCTGTCAAGACGTACTGAGACTCTTCAGGTGCTAGGCATTTTAACAATGGCTGAGTGTAAGATCTTCGGTAGAGCTTTCCGTTAAGGACAAGATACCGAGCTGCTCTGATGCGGATTCTTTTTGCCTTATTTCTGTCTTCTGGGAGGAGTCCTTCTTCCAGGTACTGGAGTATAGGAGTCATCCAGTTTTGAAGCTGTTCTGTGACTTGGGCGACCTGGATCTCCTCGGTGCTAGGCCTCGGCTGGTGAGAGAATTTTATCGTTGACTCCACCCTCGTTTTCATGTGAGATGCCATGTTTGCTAAGGCATCGGCTCTGCTGTTTTGACCTCTTTCTATTTTTTGGATTGAGAATGTTCGGAAGGAATGTTTCAACGAATTGACTAACTCCGAATATCGAAGCATTCTCTCATCCTTGACAGCGTATTCTCCTTGAACTTGGCTAACAACTAGTTGGGAGTCAGAAAATACCTCGAGGTTCTGCACTTTGCACTCCTGAGCTAGCTTCATCCCTAAGATAAGGGCCTCATACTCTGCTTCGTTGTTGGAGGCTTTGAACCCCAAGCTAATTGCCCTTTCGGTCGTAAGTCCATCAGGAGAGTGTAGTACTAGCCCGGCTCCAGCACCTCGGTCGGTAGATGATCCATCAGTATACAACTTCCAAGTTCCCATATCGTCGGAGAGTTGCGTTTTGCTTAGTAGTGCAGGAGTGAATTCTGCGACGAAGTCCGCCAAGGCTTGCCCTTTAATTGAGACTCGTGGAACGTAGGACAGATCGAACTCTCCTAGTTCCACCGACCATTTGACCAACCGTCCTGATACTTCTGGTTTTCTCAGGATTGTTTTCAGTGGGTAAGCAGTTGGAATCTCTATGGGATGTGCTTGGAAGTAAGGTCTCAGCTTCCGTGCAGATACTATGAGTGCAAGGGCTAGTTTTTCGATCTCGGGGTACCTCTTTTCTGTGTCCAGTAATGCCTTGCTGACATAGAAGATGGGCCTCTGCACGCTCCTGTCTTGCCTGACTAGTACCGAACTGACAGCGTTCTCAGAGACTGCAAGGTAGAGAAGCAGCCTTTCTCCTTGGATCGGTTTTGATAAGAGCTCGAGCGAAGCCAAGTACCTTTTGAGTTCCTGAAAGGATTTTTCACACTCGTCAGTCCATTGCAAAGATTTGTTACCTTTTAGAGCCTTGAAGAATGGTAGACACCGATCCGTGGATTTTGAAATAAATCTGCTAAGAGCTGCTATCCTGCCGTTCAGAGCTTGAATGTCTTTCCGGGTCTTTGGAGATTTCAGTCCGATCAGAGCCCCGATCTGAGTCGGGTCTGCTTCTATACCTCTTTGAGAGACTATGTACCCAAGGAATTTCCCTTTTGTTACACCAAAGGTGCACTTTGAGGGATTGAGCTTCATCTTATATTGTTTGAGAATATCAAAGGTTTGTGCTAGGTGCTGGAGATGACTGCTTTTCCTTAGGCTTTTGACCAGCATATCGTCGATGTAAACTTCCATAGTGCTGCCGATTAGGGAGCTGAACATCTTATTAACAAGACGTTGGTAGGTAGCTCCAGCATTCTTCAGTCCGAACGGCATCACTCTATAACAATAGAGACCTCGTTCGGTGATGAATGAAGTCTTTTCCTGGTCGGGGGGATGCATCTGTATTTGGTTGTACCCAAAATAAACATCCATGAAGCTCATGAGCTCGTGCCCTGCAGTTGCATCAACTAATTGATCTATTCGTGGAAGAGGGAAGCTATCCTTCGGGCATGCTTTGTTGAGATCCGTGTAGTCAACACAGACTCTCCATTTGCCGTTCTTCTTCTTGACCAGAACAGTGTTGGCCAACCAATCAGGATAAAATACCTCTCGTATCATGTTGGCGTCGAGCAACCTTTGAACTTCGTCGTTGATAACCTGATGCCGCTCTGGAGCGAGTGGCCTTCTCTTTTGTCTCACTGGTGGATGATCCGGATCCACCATTAGTCTGTGTGTAATCAGGTCGGGATCTATCCCTTCCAGGTCCCTTGTCTCCCAGGCGAATACGGAGAGGTTTTTCTTCAAAAACTCAACCAGCTCATCCTGCTCGGCATGTGTCAGGTCGGGACCTATCTGTAGGAAACGTCCTTGATCCTCCGAGCTGACCAAGACTTTAATAGGCTCCCCTATAGGTTTGGCTCTGCTATCCCTTCCTCTGGGGCTTAATGGCTCGTCAATCCTGGAGGGGCAGTCTTCTGCCTCGTGATAGCAAGGGTAGATTGCATCCTTGCACTCACGGGCGTGCAGTAATTGCTATTTAGGGGCCTTAGCCTTGAGTGCGAGGGCATGGCATTCTCGGGAGGTCGATTGGCATCCTCTGATGGAATAGACTGTCTGATTGTGAACGTATTTCAAGCATTGGTGGAGAGTCGAGGTGACTGCTCCCATCTCATGTAGCCAGGGCCTTCCAATTATAACGTTGTAGGGAGATTTGGCTTTTACGACCATGTACTCAGCTATCATGGTCTTTTGCCCGTCCCCTTCACCTGCAGTTGTGGCCAGATCGATCCTTCCTAGAGGAGTGTTGGTGTTTCCGTCGAACCCCGTCATGATTATACTTGTGGGTTTAGTGTCATTGGGGTTGAGTTTCATATGCTTGAAAGGGTCGTAGAATAGTACATTAGTTGAGCACCCAGTGTCAACGAGGACCCTTCGGATCTCGAAGTTGGCGATTTTAAGGGAGATGACCAGGGCGTCACTGTGAGGACAATGCATTCCTATAAGGTCATGATCCGTAAATTAGATTTCTGGCACGGGTTTTAACCTTTTCTCCAAGTTAGCGACCTGCATGATGTTGGGAGCAGACCTGGCCTCCCGAGCATAACGTTTCCTTGACCTGTTAGAGGTGCCTGTTGCAGGGGAATCTGCGTGTAGGACAAAGATCACCTGGTTGTTCTGTCGTGTGGGCTCGTTCCTGCCCTCCTTTTGTTCTTGCTTCTGGTCGGCCCTCCTCTGCTGGGGTCGCTCGTCACGGGGGTTCTGCCCTCCATCTTGCTTGACGAACTCTTGTAGCCGTCCTCTCCTTATTAGTTGTTCGATCTCATGCTTGAGAGCCTTGCAGGTATTGGTAGTATGCCCTCGGTCTTTGTGAAAATCACAGTATTTGGTTTGATCTCGGTAGCTGGGGTCTCTCTTCAAAGGTTCCGGCCATCTCAGATTTTCCCGAGATTTGACTTGCTTCAGTATGTTGTATGGAGAGGTGTTCAGTGGAGTAAAGTGGTTGAATTCTCTTAGCCCAGCATTGTAGGAGGTTCTAGGGACCCCCCTTTTTTCTGGGCTCCTGACTTTCTTCCTGGCTGAGCTGGTGTCCTTCCTTTGGTCGTCCTTCTTCTGACTATCTTTATTCTGATCGTCCTTCTGAGCTTGCTCTTTGACCTTTCTAGAGGTGTCCCTGGCCTCTTCCAGGTTAATGTACTTCCTTGCACGGTCCATGAGTGCCGCCATATCCGTAGGGGGATTTTTGGTCAGGGAGTCTCTAAAGCCTCCTTATGCAAGACCAGCGGCTAGAGCAGCCACTAGGAAACCAGGGCTGCAGTCTGTAACCTCGGTGAGCTCGGCGTTGAAACGTGCAATATACCCCCTGAGTGATTCTTCCCTTGTTTGCTTTATGTTCAAAAGGAATTCCGGACCCTTTCTTAACCTCCTGCTAGTCATGAATCTGTCCAAGAACCTTCTCCCGAGCTTATAGAAGCTAGATACTGAGTTCGGCGGGAGGTGGTGGAACCACTTCAGGGCGGTACCATTGAGGCTGGTCACGAACGTTCGGCATAGAAAGGCATCAGAAGTACCGTGCAAAGCCATGGTGTGCTGATAGTGAGAGAGGTGGTCCCCTGGGTCCCCAGTCCCATCATAAGGGGTGAACTTAGGGACGATAAATTTCTTGGGTCTTTCCTCAGCCATGATAGCATTGGTAAACGGGGTGGCCGACCTCCCGAGCAGTCTGGCCAGCTCGTCTTGTTCCGGATACTGGGCACCTCTTATGACGGTAGTACGGTCCATTGATTCAGCAACTTCTTCGGCTCTTACTGACCCCCTTGGCAGGACGGGCTACTGTGGGGCAGGTCTCATGACCTCAGGGCCTACATGGGTAGGCTGATCTTGGCCCATTACTGGGGGGTTGTTTTGATTCTCTGGCACTGGTGGTACAGGAACCACTCGAGGAGGTGACCCTTGTGGAACGTGGTTTACTCCCGAGGCCCTAGGGATGGGGAGTCGAGTAGTGCTTCGATAATGGACCTCTGGGACAAAGGCGGGAACTCCTTGGCCGGCTGCCATCGACGGCTGGGGATCTCCATGAATACCGGCAGCCGCAGGAGGCTGCTCCTCCTGAGTGTTTGCGACAACGGGTGGATTTTGAGGATTGGTTTCATGGTTCTGGGTGAACATTGCCAGGGTCCTGGACATAGTCAAGAGCTGTTCCCGTAGCAACTGGTTCTGCCGCCTAGTTTCGAGCAGTTCTTGTTGTACAGGATTATTCACTCGCCCTCTTCCTCGTCCGGCAGTTGGTTGAGGATGAGGGTTTTGAGTATTCTTCCTGGGTCGCAAGTTGGGAGCCATGATCCTTTTGACAAACGGAAGATGAGCTTAGATTGAGTAGAGCACTTGGTGATTGTCTTTCCCACAGACGGCGCCAAACTGATGCTGCACTTTTTGGCCCACGTGAGATCCAAGCTCGGCTCCCTGCGAAACACTCGACACAAAAGATCAGAGGACCACCGGGTTGGCTCTGGCGGTAGCTGCTCCGATGCTTAAGTTAATAAACCGAATTGAAAGACTTGTAATGAAAGCCAAAATAATGAGCATGCCCGTAAAGCGTACCTTAAGGGTTGAATTTATAGGTGGTTGTTCTCCCAAGTTGATTAGGATTTGGAACCATGAATATAGGGATTAGATCTTCAGAGATATCAGTTACCTTGTTGAATATGGTAACTTAATGTGGCAGTTTCCTTGTTGGAAATGGTTTCCTTATTCTCTGCTTTGGAACCTATGGAGGCGGTGATAAGATCTGATTATTGATTTGCTGTTATTGCAGATTTGTAGGAGAGCTGCCTTGCTTTGACACTATGAGCTCGGTTTATATGGGTAATGCCTTTGACTGACCAAGGGTGAGGTATACGACCGAGCATGAACTGAATGACCGAGCATAAGTCATGTGACCGAGCACAGATTATATGGCCGAGCGTGAACTGTATGATTGGTCGCGAGCCGATCTCGCAGTCACACGTGTCATGCAGTGGTTGGTGTGTCACATAGTGGTATATCAATTATAATGGTTTCCTTTCATTTGCTTGCTATATTAGAATATTTGTTTAAGTGGGTCTGCATTGCTTTAAAGCATAGTCTCTGCTTACTACCTTCTAGCCTTGTTGCTCCTTAATGGGGAAGCCATAAGATATTAATAGTCTGTTTATCTTTATTTAACAACTTTTACATGGTTACTGGAAGCCATAAAGCATTAATAGCCTGTTTATCTTTGTTTAACAACTGTTACATATATATATATTATTTCCATCGTTTAGTCTCCTTTTTTTTTGATGAATCAATCATTCCAATCTCACTTTGGCCTTTTGTTGCTTCAAAACAAGATAACACTGAGCTTACACCTCCTTCCCAATCTCTAGACTTTCCCGTAGAATCGAATAATGCAAGTACTCAAGACAATCCAAGCCAAATATCTACTTCATCCAAGAATGTGGATTATCTTGAGAAGTCAATAGAATCAAATTTGCAGGAGAATTTGGGAATAAGTGATCATCAAAGTAAGAGGCATTGATCATCAACGGAAAGGATATTTCTTTTGCCTTAATTTTTTTTTAGTCTTTTGTCCTAATTTTCTTTTGATTTCGTGACTTTGGAGGATTAATTATTATTTGATTCATAGTTTGTTGAATGTGGATGAGTTACGTATTCCACACCACACATGTTTGATCCAAATCCTATATGAATGACGTTATTACCATTTACCTGTTTTACTGTGAATGCTATACTGGTTCTATAATGTTATAGGATCTTATTATTCTTGAGGCATCATGTTTTGTAGTTAAGTATATCACAAGTTTACTAAAATATACCTTATGTAAGTCTCATGTGGTTCTTACATGTTTCCCTTATCATTATTCACAGGCATTATTGACAAACTCTTCCTCCCATTCTAAAATTGCAATTACATATTGTAAGGCCTCCAATCACTTTGTGATAGTATCACAAAAGAATTCCATAGATGTTTCTCATTGGTATCCTCATCAAAGTAATGAAAAAAAAAGAGTTCAAGTAAAATTAGAATTTTTGAATAAATAGAAGGAAATTGAATGAGGCCTCTGTGTTTAATTGTGTTTGACTCTATCCATGTGGTTAAAATCTCGTTGATGTCTTTCTCCATGGAGGTGGATTGTGCCTACAGTGAAACTCATCCAAGGCTTGAACTACAAGTATCTTAGTTACACTTCTATTTTGCTTACATGGAGTTCTCGGTAATGTAACATTTTTCCAATTCAAGTGTTGTTCCTTACAAGGGAGACTGCCTATAAATATGATAAAATACCAATCTTTGTTTAATGTGATGTCCTTTTTTAAAGAACAATCTTAAGTCATTTTGATATAGTAGATTGGGCATTTCAGTAACGTGCATTCTAATTTTTTCATCTTTAGTCTTGTTTGGTATGATTGAGAATATCTATTGTATGGAATGAACATTTTATTAAAAATCGTTCTAAACATTTCTTTGACCTAGATGAGTAATTCTTATTCTATTCCATTCCATTTTTTTTTTTTTGATAACTCGGTGTCTGACTTTTCAGGTCAACTAATCCAAGAGCCGAGGGGGGAATTAAAGGTTGGGCAGTATCTTATATGGACTGATCTCAAGAGAAAGTGACATCCGTTGAGTTTCGACCGGCGATCTTGAAGGCATCCCTAATTGTTGTCTACCATCCACTCGGTTCCTTAATTCCATCTCATTTTCATTCTATTTCTTATTTAATTCCATGAAATAAGCATTTCATTCATTTATATACCGAACATTACCTTAACCTTCCTATGACTCTCTCTCTCTCTCTCTCGTGTTTGTTTGAGTTCATCACATTGATTACAACTAGCGAGATAAACCTAAAAACACATGGAGTCACATGATATGAGTAAAACATTAAAGCAGGGGTAGACATGCTTGTCAATGTGAACATATATGGCAGCTATCATATATATATACCACTTAATTTCTAACATGTCCACATCGACAATTGAGGCCTTTGAAGGCCAAGCATTTTTCACAACCACCTGAATCCAACCCATCTTTATCTTGTGTTCATTAAATTCTATGGTGCAACCATGGGCAATCATATGATATATATGGCTCTCTCACTTACCAACTCTCTGGAGATGAGATCTTGTACTCTAGTATGTATATCTAACACCACATGGGTCGTAGGGTCTCATCTTATATCATTTTCTTCTATAATTGGGATCTTGTCATTTATTTTCTTAACATATCTTGGTGCAACCGAATAAAAAAATAACTACATTAGATATCAGCCATATATATATATATATAGAGAGAGAGAGAGAGAGAGAGAGAGACCATTCATTGGGAAGGAATGGAATTTTTTCCTTGGATAAATTTGTTGAGCTATTCTATTAGTTAAGTGTGACAAACTTATTGGAATGTTTTATGAGCTTATAAAATAAGTATATTATTTTTACTTGTTAAGTTAACTTTTCGAGTTGGAAGTTCAATTCGTGGTATTGGAATAGACCTTGTCCCACCATCCCTTATAGACAAGATGGTCTGCCATATCCCCTTCTTGGGAGAGAACGATCCGTGGTTGACTTCTTATATTCTAAGGACATATTTGTCTTTTAGGCCAATAACATTTTCATTTTAGATATTTGTCTTTATTTAGGCAATTTCAAATTCCGATAAAGAAAGAGAGAAATTAATCAAATTCATGAATTGAGAATTGAGAATTTTCGTTTTAATCTCATCGTTTAATTATTTTTATCAAGTTAACATAAATTAATTTTTTTTAATTGATGCTACACTTTTCGGCTCGCAATAAGTATGGACTCCGTGACCTGTAGAACACTCAGAAAGATGATCAGAGGACCACCGGATTGGCTCCGGCGATAGCCGCTCCGATGCTTAAGTAAGTAAAAGAATTGAAAGACTGTATTGAAAGCCAAAGAATGAGCATAAGAAATAAGGCGTGCCTCTAGGGTTTAATTTATAAGCCGTGGCTTTCCTAAGTTGATTAGGATTCAACGCCATGAATATAGGGATTTGATCATCGGAGATTGCAGTTACCTTGTGGAGCATTGCATAGAGATAACCATAGAAGGTAGTTCCCTTGTTGAAGACTGCTTCCTTATTCCCTGCTCGGCACCTGCTAAGGCGGTGACGAGTTTTGCAATGTTGGTCTGGACTCTGTGATCAGTTCTGGATATATATGTTCTGAAGGTGTATATTCGGTCTCTTCCGACCTGATGTAATGATCCGTATATTTGAGCTTTTAGTTATTGGCTGAATGAGAATCATGTTGGCCGAGCATGAGTCGGATTATGATCATACGTGTCAAGTGTTGATTGGCCTGTTCTTTTATGGCATATCATTAATGAAATGAAATTAAACTATTGTTTATATTACAAAGAATAATTGAAGAATCTAACCAACAAGCTGAATCTAGACAAATGTCACCTTTTCTGAAGTATTTTTATTTTTGTAGAGAAAATATTATAAAAAAATTCGTATACATGTACAAACCATTATGAGATGAAAATAAAATTGAACATTAGAACAAATAGGGTAGATAAAAATTCAATCTCTTATAAACTTATTTCCTTATTTATAGCATTTACCTTTCTTCCCTTTTCTTGTAATTATTAATTCTATTATTACTGATTCACCCAAAGGGTAACAAAATGATTTGATATATGGACCCTAAACTAATTATTCTAATCAAAGAAGGCTAAGTCATCATTATTATTACATTATTAAGTTAATTATTGCTTACCCATTTTTAGTATTCAATAGAATTTATTCTATACTTTTAATATCAATAATATAATATATAGCATTTTTATATTTTAATATAATATATTTTTAATATCAATAAGTTTTTTAATTTAATGTAAAATTAATTTTCAAAAATGACATAAAAAATTTAAAAATTTAGTGAGATCCCATTGCATCGCATTGAATAGGCATAGAGTAACGGTTCACCCGATAATTTCTCCCGTATACATGAACATCACAGCATAGCAGTTTATGACGCTGACACGTGGGGGTATTCCTGCTGCTCAAAATCCACCTCATGTCCCACAGGATTCACTAAACTCCTGAGCAGTTTGATCATCAAGATCAACGGTGGCTCAACGATGTTTGGACAGAGACCGAGAGTGGGTGTACGTGGGGGGACAGCAGAACAAGACAAAAAAGATAACAGCACATTATGATTGATAGACTTTTCATGCACCTGATTAGATTTCACTGTACAAACCAACTGGCAGTTACGGAGGAACACAAAAAGAGAAATACTCCTCTCTCTCTCTCTCTCTCTCTCTCTCTCTCATCTTCAAAGCAAAGATCCCAAAACCAAACTCTCGCTCGTTCTGTCAATTTCGAGTTTCCGATGCTTCACGTTTGCTTAAGATTCCTCTTAGTCAGATTCAACCACACTGACGCTTCGCCCTAATTATTCACTTCCAAGATATCAAACGCAACTCGTTCTCTCTTCCGACCTGTAATTTTTCTCTCTATATTGACGATTTATATTACTGCTGTATAATGGACGTTATAATAGAATTGTTCGTATCTAATTGGTGATTGTTGATGTTGATTTGTGTTATGGAAGGTTAATTATGTAGAAATGTTGATTTAATGTTTTTGGAATTACAGGTAATTAGAGAATGCGTGATTGATGCTTGAGTTTCTGGTGATGGCTGGTGAAATTGAAGAACCTTTTAGCCTTAGTTTTCGGGTATTATATTTAGTTTTTTATAATTTATGTATCTATTGTGATGAATGATTTCCCTTTTTTCTAATTAGTGTTCACTACTCAATGGTCCGCTTCTGCAATGCCTTTTGTGACTTCGTGTTAAGTCCTTTATTTTATTGAGTTTAGTTGCTTGCTGTCATTGATAACTTCTGGCCTTTTGCCTTAAAAATTGATGTGTTTATCTTGTGCTTTGAATCTATTCTGTTGTTTGATCGAATTGAATTTCATTGTTTGTGGTATGGAATGATGCATTCCCTATAACTCTTTCATATACACATAATTATGTTCTCTAGTGGTTATGGATCTGCACTCGTCTTTTGTTTTTTTCGTTTGGGAGTTTAAAGTTGCATCTTCAATAAACTGATAATTTACTTATCCTTTCTGATCATAACATGGAATGATATTATTTGTGATATGAAAAACTATAATGTCTGTGTAGATTCTGACAGATTGAAAGAACCTAGTTGCAATTTTTAGATTGGGCTATGTTTAGCATTGATGCATTTTACTCATGATTCCGCACAGCCACTTAATTTCACGCCATGGTGACAAATTTAGGATTTCCCATTTGGGAATATATTGAATGAATTTCAAGCGCAAGAAAAGCATTAGATATTAGAGAAAATGAACCATGTGTAATCATTTTGGAGTCATTTGGAATTTTTGCTAGTAGTTTGGACATCCTTCGCCAAAGGCATTATGTTTGTAAATAAATTCTGACATGATTAATGTTACCCTTCTGACATGGCAGGCTGATTCTTTACACTCTGGCTCTATCTCCTTTGGAAGGTTTGAAACGGAATCCTTATCTTGGGAAAGGAGGTCATCCTTCTCATATAATAGGTATCTTGAAGAGGTTGAGAAATACTCGAAACCAGGTTCAGTTACTGAGAAGAAGGCATATTTTGAAGCCCATTTTAAAAAGAAGGCCCTTTTGAGCCAGAGTTCATCTGAGTGCCGAAATGGAACAGAATACCAAACTAGTGAAAATGACTTCTCAGAGAATGGGGGTTACAGAGAAGAATTTAAGCATGTTAATGAGGGTAGCGATGTTGCACACTTTGATGGGAGTCCTCATGGTTCGGGATATGATGGAGAGTTTGATGTGATGGAATGTGGAAGAGAAGATGTGGGAAGTTCAAGTTCAGAACCTCAGGGTGAACCTGCTCTCAACAATGCTGATGTGGTTGACGGTGTTCCTGCACATATGAAGGCTGAGAAAATGCACCAAACTGAAACTGTAAATTTACTTTTAGTTAATGCTGAAACTGAAACAGAAGTGAATGAAAACCTAAATGATGACCCAGAAAATGTGGATGTGACATTTAAAGAAATTGATCCATCCCCTAATAGTCACACAGCTGGGAAAGATGATACTGCTAGTTCTGGACATCAACAAGATCCATCTCCTGAGGTGCGTTTTCATAGCACATGTTAACTTGCTATTGCAGTAATACATTTTCTCATGCTATATCACTTTCTTGGTAAGAAACAGCAACTGTCTAGCCATTTAGGGTATAAGAATGATAATGAGAAGCAAAAATCTAGGAATGTTACCTTTATAGATTTAAGTTAGTCCGGATTGGCTATTCCATTTTGCTCCATTGCAACTTTCCTGTGGCTTACTCTGCTTGATGTCATTACTCTAGCTGAAGGCTGCATCAGAAACCAAATTTACGAAGACCAGGTCAAAATCTCAAGTCAATGTTACTCAGGTTCGGAAAAATGTTTCAAGTGAAGCATCTAAAGACTCTGCAAAGAAACCTAGTATAAGGGAAAGAGAGGGTTCCCTGAAGACAAAAACAGAAAATCAGTCATCACGTAATGCTGACCCAACCACACGCAGAACTTTAAAACCAGAGGCAAGTTTTAGTTTATTATACGTAAATACCATTGAAGTACTAAGCTAATGGATAGGCAGCAAGGATATTACCCTACTTAATGTTCTTAATCTTTCAGTAATACATTTTTTTTAAAAAAAAAAACTCATATTGACATTTTAAGAGTAAAATTTCCTCGGTTGTATATATTATTTTCCCCTCATGATTAGTAGTTCTGGCTGGACAGGAGTGTGAAAGTTCAAAAGCAAAAGCAAATCATGAGAAGAAAAGGTAGTTATTTCTTTCTGGTTTCAGCAAGTGACAATCTATTCCTTCCATCAGTAAGAACCTCAAAAACACTTCTCTTGACATTGTAGCAGTGAAAAGGAATTAAGGGCAAAAAAATTAGTTGAACCTCGGCATGCTGGATCAGAGAAGGTTGTTCCTAGAGCACGTGAAACTGCAAACAGGTTGATAAGAAACATATGAAACAGTGTTTTGTTGTATAGATGTCTTGACCTTCAGAGTTCTAATATTGAGTTTTTGTTATTTAGGCCCAAGAAGACTGCAAGTTCAACTAAACCGGGCATGAAGCAGAGCGCTGCAGGTTTCAATTTTCGAAGTGATGAACGAGCAGAAAGGAGGAAACAGGCAAGGAAACATGCTAATTAAACTTCCCTTTAATATTAAAAAGGAATCAGATCTATATGACTTATTATTTTTTTGGTCCCCATCTGTTTCAGTTTTCTATGAAGTTGGAGGAGAAATGGCATGCAAAGGAGGACAAGATAAATCAAATTCAAGCAAAAATGCTGGTACATAATTCCATGAACTATCAGTGGATAAGCTCATATTGAATCCTCATCAAACAATAGAAATGATGATGCTGAGGAGATATAACCGAAACTAGTTAGATTTTATTATTTATCCTCATACTGCATGGAAACATATATTTGATTTCTGTATCTTGATTAAGTAGAGCTTGTCAAACTGCCAGGAGATATAACCGAACTAGTTAGATTGTATTGTGTTTTGCTATCAGATCTTGAACAAAAATGAGTTCGTAATAGATCAAATAGCACCTTCTATTATATATATTTCTTAATCTATATCACTGTTTATTTGTATTAAGAATAGTTTGAAGATGCTGAGTTGGTCAATTACTGAAACTGCAGGAAAAGACAGAAGCTGAGATTAAGCAATTTCGAAGAAGCCTCAACTTCAAAGCAGCTCCCATGCCTTCTTTTTATCATGAATCTGTAAAACAAGGGTCAGATAAAAACAAGGTACGTATATGCTTCAGTCAGTCTTTATGCTCCCCTTTTCATATTTGGATTGGTTTATTGGATAGGTCATAGCAGGATATATTGAGAAATGTAAATGTATGGCTTCGTTTTTTTCACCACATAATAGTTCAAGGAAATATGCTCTGCATTTTCATTTTCATAAACCTCAAATGATTTTTTTTCTGTTACAAATTAGGAAAATTTATAACGTATCTTAAATAAACTTCGGAAGAAAATTTCATGGTCCACTTAAATTTTTATCTTCCCATGCAACAAACAATATATATATATATATATATATATATATATAATGGAGCCTCTGTAGCAGAAAACTCCTGATTCTTTGAATTTGGACATCTATGATATTCATATTGCTATAAACATCAGTCTCTTTTTCCTTTTCTTCTGTTCCATTATGAATATGACGTTAGTGTACTTTTATGCACTCTACTTCTTTTCCTTATTTTCCCATTTTTTTTTGTGGGTAGATGTCTGGTTAAAATGGTTAAAATTGACTAAGGGAAGAAGTTCTGCAAAGATGCAGAGGAAGAGAAAATTCTAGAGTTGTAAAAGCGAAAGTTGGGTAGTTAGGAGATCTGCAGCACCATTGTGAGAGCTGATGCAAGAAGGCAGCTAGGTTCCATTTCAAAATTCTCAGCAGTTAATAGTTTCCGATTATTGTAAATTGAATTAGATCATTTGAATGAAATTTCAGATCAAATGCTGTTCTCTTAGTGATCAATATTGACTTCACAAGAGGGGGGCCTGAAACGTCTTAATTTAAGGGCCTGTTTGGTTAGCCCCTTGAATTTAATGATCTCCTTCATTTTGAATGGATTTATTTAAAAAAATTATTGTCATATAAAAATAATGTTTAAAATCATGAATTTGGTCATTTCAATAAAACCTAAAAATGATGATGTAAGAAGAACTATGATGAGGATTCCTATTTCTTTGAATGACTTCTTTCAAGATTATAAATTTTTTCATTAAAAGGTCATGTAAATTGCGGATAAAGTCATCCAGTCCATGGGACATTCAATGTTTGATCCACCCTATCAATCGGACTGTCTCTGGAATTTTTTTTCCAGATTAAATTCCCTATTTAATAGGCCCCTGGTTTGTGGCTCTGGGAATCTAGTTTCTGATTCTGAATGTTATTTTCTGTAATTTATGTTGATAGATATGTTAGTGTAGCTTAGTAGATAACACGTGTGAGAAGTGTTTGATTGTCAATAGGTGTGTGACATACTGACCTATTTAAGAAAGCATTATATCCCAGTTACAGGGTTTAGTGACAGTACTATTTCTGTTTCGCCTTTCCAATTGTTGGTGACATCTTTGCTTAAGAGTACCAAATTGTAGTGCACTTTTCTCATATTTGCTCAGAATATGGTGAACACTACAGGGTTATAATTGAAGCTCTGATACCAGTTGTTGGATTTAAACCTTAAAGTATTTATTAAATTAAACCCTATTATTGCGGGTTAATTTAAACTGATCTCTGATTAAAAACTACTTTAGTTAATTCCTATGATCTCTTGTTGAATAATTAAGCCTATGAATTTATGATCATCAAGTAATTAAAAAAAGCAGTTAAGAACACAAAAGACATATAGTGGGAAAACCTTTATGGGGAGGAAAAACTCACTGTTCTGAACAATTCACTAATCAATCAAGTTCAGTACAAGTTATAATGATCTAGATACAAGAAACTAACCTGACCTCGTAAAGTGTTACTGCTAGTCTTCTTGCTCGTCTATCCAATCTTCTCCTTACCCGCTTTACTTGATTCTCTAATTAACATCCACATTCTTCCATGCATTCACGATTCACTTATGCCAAAGTGTGCAAAACCATGCAGTGAATGCAAAAGATGCTATATGTTATATGAAGTTACTCCTAACACCTAGGTATATAAAATTCAATCACAAAATCCCCTTTGAAATTTTACAAACACAAAAGATTATATAAGAAGCTCCAAAATATCTATCTTAACATAAGTATTTGGCTTCAATAGGCACTATGAAATACAAACACTCTATTTTGACTCACGTATTGGTGTTGGATACATCTAGAATACGGACACATTTGAACATGTCCCAAACACGTTAGGGACATGTTTTTTGAAATTTTTTCTAGAATTTTTTCCTATTTTTCTCTTCTTCTCCACTTTTTTTGGTAATATATATATACACACACATATAATGTACTAGTTAGCAAATTTATTTTGGAACTTAGATCATGGATGCGGATGATTACATGAAGGTTTTGAATTTTTATTTAATTGTTTTGTTATTTTGATATCTCGATAATATTTTTGCAATTTTTGTGTTTTTATGCCAATTTTGATTGAAATAATATTAAGTTTTTACTATATAATCATCAATATATATATATATATATATTCAATGTACCCTTGACATTTCTGTATTTTACTTTTTTGAAAAATGCTTTGCTCGGATGTCCATGTTGTATCGTATTCGTGTCCGTGCTTCTTAAAATAGGCATGGTCATTATATAGAAACACTAAGGTTCTTATTTATATATAAGACTTGTACCCTCAATCAATTAAGAAACAAAATCTTGCATGTCAAGCACTTTTTGACGTCAGAGTGACACGCATTTGAATGGCAGAAGCTACACATTCGAACAGTGCGAAGCATGTTCAAATGATAGATTGTCCTCTTCGAACGGTGTAGCTATTAGAATATTTTACAATGAAGTTATCACCATTGTGGTCGAACCCGTGTCCTAGCAATCCCTCTTTTGGAATCCAGTGTTCGAACGATGTGACACTCACATTTGAACAGTGAACCTTCAGATCAATTGTGAATAGACAATCCTAAGGTTAACTACCCAAATATGATTATGTAAAATAATGCATGTACAACTATGAAGCACGAACATAGTTGTTAGTAACTTAAGATACGTGACATGTATCTTACGATATGTTTCGATATAGACATAAAATGATACGTAAGATACAATTGTATCTTTTTGCACCATATCTTACGATATGCAATACGTATCTTACGATACATTTCGATAAGCACAATACGTGCGATACGGGTAATTAAGCTGAACAATATTATTTTGACTCTTTTTTGTTCTTTTGTTATATATATGAAAACATTTTTGTTTTGTTTGGATATATATTTCCTCTTTGTCACGCTTAGAGATCGTTTCTCAAACAAGAAGAAGGAAAATAAATATTTTGAGAAAATGATGATGAAGAGTGAGCACATACAAGATGTTGAAGAAGAAAAAAGAAGTAAAAAACTTGTTGACATCTTCTAATGATGATGATGATGAAGATGATAATATCGATGCCATTGAAATTAGATATTAAGATGAAAATAGGATGGATTATAAAAATGAATAATTTTGGACTTTGTCTTTAAATTTTGATATTAATGAATTATGTTAGAAACTTGGATTATTAAATTTTAGTTTGAAATTTATAATATTTATAAATCTTGATTCTTGTCTTGTATGAAATTTAAGTTAATTTTTTTTATGAGTTGAAGTGTTGTTTTTATTGTTTTATACATTGTATATATAACACTACATATAACACGATACAATATATTTGAAAAATGAGACAATTATGCTTGGGACATTATTTCTAGTATGTTATGGACTATACATAGTGTGTAATACAACTAAAGAATATTTAGAAGACATTATTTTTTGTCTTGTATGGACTATATGTATATTTATAAATATATTTTAAAAAATTACGCATTTCTACGATACACGATACGATACACATTTTCTGGAAATCGATACGCCCTCCGATACATGTTTTGACAACTATGAGCACGAGCACTTTATTTTGGTTCATGTATCCATGTTGGACACAGACATATTCGAAGATGTCTTGGACATATGTCAGACATGCAAAAAAAGAGTTTCCAATTATTATTTTTTATTTTCGGACACGTCTTGGCCACATTTTTTAAAGCGTGCTGCCTTTTTTTCTTCTTCTGGTAAGTTAAAAAACTGAAATGGTCTTTCTGAACACGATAACATCTTTGTGATGCTTTGTTTTAAATTAAAATGTGTCTATAACTATTGAAGGTTTAGTATTTTTTATTGCTTTAGTGTTAAACTTTCTGGACTATAAAAAGAACAGAAGTGCTCTCCATTCAAAACTCTGTAGCTCAAAAGGTGGCCATTTACAAATTATAAGCTATATATTATCATATATGACCCTTATAATTAGTTGTAGCTATTAGTTAACTAATCTAAATTTCAAATTTAACATCCCTTATAACAGTTGTTAATGCTTACATGAATTTGTATCATACTATAGTATCTAGTCTATAGATTATAAAGAAAGACATGTATTCTTTTTCTGTTGTTCCCCTTTAGCCTTGCATGACTCAATGCTTATGAATAGAAACTTTTTTTTTTCTTCTTATCTACTCAATTAATATCTCATTTGCATATCTTGACCTAAAAATTGGTAACAAGTAAAGCCGAACCAATCCCTGATGTTGATTGCTTTCATCTATTTCTGTCCCAGGCTGTATCGAGTAGCACAAAATCAATGAAAGTACGTGGTAAGTCATTGAGTACAGGAGGTGGAGATGCTGCAAATTCTTCAACTTTTTGGAGGGCAGGAAAGGACCAAACCCTTTCTGCCAGTGATCCTATATACACAACTGATCCACCTCAAGCCTCAGGAGTGACCAACTGTTCTTTAACTGTGCCCTCTGAAACTAGCGCAATCTCTCTGACACCGTCAACAAGCAGAAGCCAACCCCCTAAAGCTGAATTAACTGGGAAGAAAGAGAAGGAGAAGGATATGGATTTGCAGAAAAATCGAGTCTTGGATGGCAGTAAGATGCCAAAAGGCCAGAAAGCTGAGGAAAAGTGGAAAGTGGGTGCTGGGAGAAGTAGCAATGAGATGGGGAAGAAGCATATGAAAGTTGCTTCAGGAATGGGTCATCTGGCTGTTGGCGTTGCCTCCTGATAATGTGCATGGCTGCTGATCACATGTATTCTCCATCCATTGATATGCTCCTTTAGGCTAAAGTCAGCACTACGCATATTTGAGATGACCTATATTAGATGTGTATTGACACGCAGATGGAAGAAACACATGGCTGATGCTAATGATGTAAGGTGGAATCCAACGTCCGGTGCTTTACTTAGCATGCCAGTGAAGGTGTTCCTGATGACAAATGAAAGCTATCAGCTACTAGGTTTAACATACGCCTTCCTTGTTTTAGCTATTTTCTACATTATCATGTACTCAGCATCTGGTAGTAATTTATTGAGTTCTTGCATTTGCTAGTCTCTCTTGCAACCCTATGCATGAGGTGTTACATAAAAATTTAGTTCACAGAATAATTGATTTTGTAACCATTGTACCTTATCTATCTATACATAATCTTATCAAGCATTATGAGCAGTTTGGTGTTTGGATTATGGAACACTTAATCCTTTGTCATGCATCAATTGAGACCAATGGTTTAAAAGGGTATTTGGTTATGAAAGCGAAAATGTAACTTGATAGGATTGGGATGGCCTAATGGAATGCCTGGATGTCCAATGGATTATGACATTGCTTTATGTTTTTACTTTTTAGCAGCATTAAAAGAAAAGGGCCCTCCATCCTGTTCAATTTTAGTATGCACCATTTTGTAGAAGATGGTCTTTTGCAAATGTTGGTGATAATAAATTGATACATTGCGATTAAGTTATTTCTTAAAACTTGGAAATTTTGTTCGCTTTTGGCCCAGTCCAAGAGCGAGCCACATGGGTTTGCCTCTCTTGCTTCTAACTCGAAAGGAGGCTAATAGTTAGAATAGTGTCCACATTCTATTTCAGATACTAACATCCCTACCTTGGTGCAGCATGACCCCAGCTCATCTAAGATGGGTCGCCCAACAACTAGCGTCACAGGTTTGTCCCTCGAGGTTTTAAGCTAAAAGACACCTCCAAGTTTAAAGTGTTTTGCATTTCTTTATAAGATCATTTTAGATATCATTCGCATCCGACATAGGATGCCAACAGAGGTGATTGTTTGGGATGTAAAAGGTATTTTTTGTTTATTTCTCATTTGTACAAAGCTATATTATTGATGAATCTATGGCCTTAGCTTATCGTAGCTAGTTTCTCTTATTTTTTGTTTCAGCCTCCTTGGCTTGTAAAGACCATAATTTCTTCTTCATTTTTTTTTTTATCATTGATATTTTATTTTGATTAAGAAGCATGATTACAAGGAATAAAATTAGACCATTTTGTTTAAAATGATTGTATCCAAGAATCTAATTTTTTTTTTCTATTGAAAAGATGACACTTTCTAAATAAATTTGGCTATCGTTAATAGAACCATGAACTTAAAATTATTGTTTTCCACCTATTTTCCGTGGAATAACATTTTCCATTATTGGACATGCTAGCTTGGGAATGGGAATCAATGACCCAACACTGTTTAGCTGCAATTCCTTTTCTGTCTTCGATGAATTCACCAAAAATAACCTCATCAAAAAATTCACTATTTATAAAGGTGTTTAAAGTTTCGCTCCTTTTTTATTTTTCTTCTTAAAAATGTTTGGAAATAGAAAAACAAATTAAAAAAATGTGAAATTATAAAGCTATAAGTAATAATTTGATGGCTAGCTGTGACCAAATACCTGCCATTAGAATGGAATAAATTTCCTTTAAAAAACTAAATTAAATACTAATAAAAATATAAAAGTAATTAAAACTTTTTTTTTTACCTTGTGGGAGAATATGCTTCTGGTGTCATGCCATTTCTATCATTGACTAAACTACAATATAAATATGCCAAATTTTAAAAACAAATGTTTGGAATCATCAATTTTCCCAGAGACAACTTGTATCCCCATTATCCTCCATCATACATGCATACATAAATAGCGCACACACACACACACACACACACACACACACATAATCATCCAAAAAAATGATGTAACCAAATTGTTAGAAAGTACGTTTTATGCTCCATCATACATACATATATACATGCATGCATACATATACATACATACATACATGTATATTGTATGTGTGTGTGTCTAATATATATTTAGAAAGAAGTATCTACATTACCAAACAAAAAGGTAGACTCATGGGGCACGTCATCATCCTCTACAAAAGTTTGTCTATCACTTCATCACCATTTGAGCACCTTTCTGCAAAAAGGAAAATTTCATGTCCTTTCCCATATAACATTAAAATTCACCAGTAATTCCTAACAGTAATTCTCATCTCATATAACACCATGATTACATCAAAATTAACTTAAGCTAACCAACTAAAAAAAGAAGAAAGAAAAGAAAAGAAAAAGAAGAAGATTGGTTGTGGTGATCATGGCCGTTGATCCTCTATGAGTGGTTGATGAAGACTGATCAGGCTGATGAGGAGGCTTTCTGTAGTAGTATGGAAACCATGGTACGATAGGGTCAGGCGGGGGAGGTGCAGCATTAAAGAAATAAGGTGGTGGAGGGTAATATGGTAAATATCCGGCTGGAGGAGTGTAGGAAGCCGGAGGAGAGTAAAACCCTGTTTGGGAGGGTGGTGATGGAGTTGCCGGCGGTGTTGACGGGGTGTTTCCAGTGCCCGTTGGAGGCGGATAACACGGATACGGGCACTCTTGAGAATTCAACATAAGAGGGAAGTTGAGAATTGTTGAGAGGAAGAGGAGAGTGGAGAAGAATTGGTTGAGTCTTGAGGCCATGTCTGGAGAAATGATATGCATGAGAGAGAGAAATGGACGGAGGAAATAGTGAAACAAAATTAGAAGGTGGGTGAGGTGTGGAATGGCCTTATTACAAGACTTCACTCTTTTGTCCCCACTCGGCAAAAAAAGCCCAAGGTCAAGGATTGAATAAGCATCTTTCATTTATTTATTATTTATTTTTGCAACAGTACTTTTATAGGGATAACTGTGATGTCATCTCATCATGTGATGATTTTTTATAAAAATTCAAGTTTTGCTTAAATTGAAAAAAAAAATTTACATTGATAAAATATGAAAAAATTAAATTTTTATAAAATATTATTATACAATGATATGATGTAACGGTCTTACAAATTAATTATCTCATTGAAAAGATTTGAAAGATTTTTTTCAAATTTGTAAAAGTACGTTTGGAAAAAAAAATGTAGAGATTGACTTTTTTTTAAAAAAAGTACTTTTTTATATTTTGAAAAGTAAAATCAATGAAAAGTAATTTAAAAAGTTTGATCATACGACTAAACATGTTTTTTAAAATAATTTTTTCACATATTATCGTAAAAGTCAGAACGCAAAACTTTCTTAAATGCAAGGGCGGAATTACTTGGGGCCTTGGGGCTGTACATGCCAATTTTGCAAAAAAAACTTTTTTCATGTAAATTGTTCTTCTAATTTTGAAAATATAAAGCTTTTCCTTTCAGAATTTGTAAAAGGAAAAAAAAAAAAAACAAGTAAAATTTCTTCTGATTTTAAGAATAATTTTTTTTCTTTCAAATCCTCCATCACAACTTGAAAAAACAATTTCTCTTAAAATATTCCTATAAAATTATTTTCCACTCTAAAAGAATTTTCTGGCTCCATCCTTGCTTAAACAGGTCGTAAATCATAGTAAAAATTATTATATTTTATTTTCAAAAATGATTTTTAAAACCCATATAAAGAATACATTTTAAGCATGTTAATGTAAAGGGTGAAAACAAATTATAAAAGATTTGAGTCTATTATTTAAGTTTTTTTTTTGGAAGGTACCATTGGGAGTAATTAATGAAAAAACAACCATATAGCTCAAAAATTAAATTGAAAAAGTGGTCATCATCAATATTGATATACATTTATGTCCATATATTTATTATTCATGGACATGTAACATCAAGCTGATAAAAAAAGAAAGAAAGTTGTGACCAAAGGGTCACAGAAGTCCACCACTAATCAATCTCATTCTTTACAGATAGGTTTTCTAGCAATGTCATATATTAATTAATTGTTTGATATGAAAAACATTGCTATCAATGATAACTTCCATTAGGAAAAACATTATGTGGTGCCCATTTTAGTCTCATTCTTTGTCTTTATGTGCTATATACAGTTTATTTTTCTTCTTATTTTCAAGACTAACTCTTGATTATTTTAGTGAATTTGCTTAAAAGTTTGTCTTTCACCTTCTGTCCCAAATTAAGGGTTCTTAAATTTTTTTTTTTTGTTTTAGTTAATTACATTTCAGAATCTCAAAGTTTTGTCCTGATTTTAAATAAGACATTTGATTATCAATTATAACAATTAAGTCCCTTAAATTTTAATTTTATTTTAATTAGGGCTAATTGAAAATAACTATCCCAAATTGATTACATTTTAATACCCTATAATTTCATATGGGTTTTAAATAAGGCCATATAATTTTTTATAAATTTCAAATGAGAGCCTATAATTTTAATACATAAACAACTGTTATTATGAATTTGGGGTGACTGATAACGACTATTTGCACTTGGCTTCAATTAAAGTGAAATTAAAAATTGAGGAATTAAATTATTATAATTGATAATCGATAACTTTATTTGAAATCGTGACAAAACTTTGAGGTACTAAAGTACGGTTAACCTTTTTTTTATTTCTCAAAATAAAAGTTCAAACATTTGAAAAGTTAATGTATAAAATATTATAAAATTATCATTTTTAAAATTTATCAATTTGATGTGTTGTAGTGACTAATGTGAAAGAAGGTTCGTTTTCTAAAAGGTAATGTTACTAAGCAAGTTAAGTAGACTCTCTTTTATTAGATTTTTTAGGGAGTAAGGTTTTATTTAATATAATTATTTCAATATCACATTCCAATCCTAATACAATTTAATGAATAAGAGTTTTATTGGCATATCTTAATAGCATTACCTTTTGTGAAATTATACTTGAAAGAATTAAATGTTTGTCTCTTTAAAAAGTTGATTACTTCAAAAGTGATTTTTAAAAGATCGATGATATGAAAAATTATTCAATGTTCTTGTGGTGCAATGGATCCTAACCAACGAATTAACAAATCAATAAAAGTGGGAGCTATATATTTTCTGATTTGACAAACGCATTCATTGGCTTGGATGCATTCCACTCGGAGTTAATGAATACCAGGTCGATATGATATACATGCTGAATTTTCTTAATACATTTTCTTACTCCTAAACACTTGGTGGTGGGTCTATTATAATAACAATAATGCTAGCTTCACTTTTATATTTTATCAAAAATACTTACTTTTATGAGTTCACAATATTATATTAATCAAATATGACATCATAACTCTAACTCAAGAGTGTGGCCGAGACTAGTATGGAGGTGAGGCCTTCCATTATCTATCAACCGCAGTCCTCATTTGATAGTATATATCAACCATTTCATTTCAATTATTGTCCCATAAGTATATATATATATATATATATATATTGACACAGCGGTGACGGGAGGGAAATATCTAACCCTAAAGTGTAGCTGAGACTAGTATGGAGGATAGGCCTTTCATTACCTCGATGGGAGCGCAGTCCTCATTTGATTATATATTTCAACCATATTTTTTAAAAAAATTTGCACAAGTTGAATACTTACAGCTTGTGTGTATCTATACACTTTTTTTTTTTTCTCATGACACTATGCACTAAAATTTCTCCAATAAAAGGCTGAGTCCCAAAATCATTCCACTTGAGATTGGTGTTAATGCATTGGATCCTGTTTATTTTGGCTTTGAAAACCCAAAGAATAACGAGTTCTAAAGAAATCAACAATCCCACAATAGATTTTCGATTGAGATGGCTCAAATCTCATCAAAAATAACATTAAGATTGATGATTTCACTATTTAGGCTCTATGATGAGCATCCATGTTTTCCTTATAATAAAGGGTTTTAAAGAACCAAGAAATGCATTCCTTTAAACAGTAGATATTCCACCAACAACATACTACAACTAATCACCAAGGCCATAAAAATTCCAATATTATTGCCACATATTTATTGAATATAATATATATATATAGTAATTAATGAAAAAGGAAATTAGTTTTATAAATTTACACTTTGTGGAAACATTAAATACTTGTTTTTGTTTTCAAAAGAACTAATATGAAAATGAGAAATATACAAACATATATAACTTCCATAAGTAATCTTGAGATCTGTTGTGGATATTGAGAAAATCAAGAAATGAAAATGATGGAAAGATGTGGTGTCTTTGCCGACTTTGGACGTTTTGATTCAATCCTCAATTCTAATTGATTCCACACGCAAGAAAAAGTAGTAGTCACAGCTGGAAACTACCAGATGTACCATGATTGTGAATCAACTCCACAAGCTTGCAACCTCTTGCTGCCTTATTGCTCCAAATGAAACAGAGTCTGACCATTTCCAGAGCTTACCTGTTACCTACCAATTAACAAAAGGCACTTGGAAAATATACAGTTCCCTTCATTCAATGTCTTTCTTTCCCTTTCTTTTCTTTTTCTGTTTTTCCGATTTACAAATAATCATAAAAGCTCGTCAACATGAACTTTGAAAAGACAAGTTACAAATGAAAAGTAATGACTTCAAATCTCAGTCTCTCGTTAGGATGATATAAGTATTTATTTTCATCTAGTTCTTAGTTAGGTTAAGTTGTCTATTTCGGACTAATATTTAAGAGACTCGACTCCTTTTACTATTAAGTTGTATAGTCTTTTATTACTTTATAATTCTATAATTATACTAGTTCAGTTAATTATAATACGCGACGTTGCTTCTATAACAAAATAAAATGAAAGAAAAAACAAATCCAAAACTACTACTAAAAAATAAACAAATTATCACATATTTTATTTAATAGACTTCAAATCATTATCCTTTTACGAAAAAAAAATTCTAAGATGTCACTCGTTTACCAAAACTTCCACACTAAGTTGTCTTCCTTACCCAAATTATATAATCAGATTGCCAGAAGGGCCCCTACATGTGAATCTGAACCAGGGAACTAGAAAAGATAAAAAGTTTAGGTGGGGGAGGCTTTTTTCCCTATAATTTTCATGGGGTCGGTGGAAGGACATTTTGCTCATGTCCTTGTTTTAATAAGCACTTTATTTGACCTGCTGCATTAGGTATAACTACCACGATTCAAGCCATTTACAAGACTTTTTAAGTTGCTCAAGGAATTTATATTTATAAAATAAGATTATTGGATTATTTTTAAAAATAATTACATTAATCTCTCTTCAGTAATTTGACAATTATATAAACTTTTTTTTTATATTTTTTGAAATTACACTGATTATTCCTTTATAAAATTCATCATTGACAGTATTAGAATTTTAACAATATTTTGTGTATAACTAGAATATCCTTATATATTAACTTTTATATATTTTCAGAGATAAGAGGGAGAAATTTATGTTCGTCCATATTCCAATGATTTTAACAAGAGAAATTAATGTAATATCAGATATGACAAGGAATGTCTCTATAATTGTCAAATATCACATGAGAGAATCAAGTGTAATTATTCTGTTTTATATATTTGTAATTTTATTTATGATTGAAAGTAATTTCATAATTTTATTTATTAAAGTGAAATTCTTTAATTACTTGTGGACTAAGAATAACCTCATCCCATTAAAAATAATCATCTTCTTTCTATTTTTTATAAATAAAACATCAATCAAATAAATATTCTTCCTCTAACATATCTCATAATTATAAATGCTTCCTTAACATTTTGAAAATTTTAATAAATCTTAATTGGACATTTCAATATTAACTAATTGAAATAAATCTTTTATCTTCAAAATGGCAAGGAACCTAACCGACCCACGTCTATTGGCACTCACACTAACTCAAGCATATAAGGTGTTTAAACTTGACTTGTTAAGATTTGTAATATTTAAATCGAGTTAAATAAATTAATAATTTTTAAAACATTTTCAAGTATACAACTGAACTTAGACGAGCCATTATTGATCTGAGTTGGAATTCATGAATAGATTGGCTCATTTGGACCCCTATACACCACCATAATTCATGTCTCGCTCTCTATATCTCTCTTTCTCTCACTTAGGAACTAAATATGATACATTACGTAACTTTGTATCTTTCTAATATATACTATGACCTATTAGATAAGATTGGTCATGCTTTATATGATAAAATATTATTAAAATGACACATCATCATGTTACCGTACCAAACTATTCAAGAATATTCCCAATTGCCCACCGTTCATCTGCTACACCAACTAAGCCGCCACCACCACCACCACCACCACCAACCAAAATCTATCACCAACAAAAGAAAAAATCCCTATCTGCTGCCACCATATACATTTAATATAACCAGCATAAGAAGTATGGTGTGCCATCCGTGATGTTGGTGTGCCTAACCTGTCCAAAAAGCACTATAGCTAGGTTGATGGATAGCTGTTGGTTCATTGACATTGAACCAAACTAAATTGGACCCTTCATTTTTCACATTATTCATATTTAATTTTGGCACAACAATGTTTTGGTGTGGACTCTCTGGTTTATCCATTGCTTGGTTGATCTGCGGATCTCTCTCTCTCTCTCTTCATGATATGGGAGGGAAAAATCTTAATAACACGTGTGATTTGAAGAGTTGTATGAGAAAGATGAATCTTTTTATTTTAAATAAATCAATTTTCATGTAAAATAAATTCAGTAGTAAAATTATGCACAACTATATTTTATAGTTTTTATTTTGGCCGAAATATTAACAAAATTAAAATTAAATGTCAAAATGCAAGGATTTCTTTTCCAAAATACTAAATTTCTAAAAAAATAAAGAAAAAGGAAACCTCAAAATTTTATTAGACCATCTTTACTTTCTTTTATTTTCTTTTTCATTTTCATCAATGATAAGACTATGTCATTCTTTTTTTTAAGTGATACAATTATGATATTTGACTATTATAATCCAAATTATTCATAGTTTTTACTTGGGTCTTGTTTGTTTTAGGGTAGCGAGCGAAAGATTAGAGAGAGAGAGAGAGAGAGAGAGAGAGAGAGAGAGAAAAACGAAACAATGATTTTTGTCATATTTATAGGTAATCAAGATTTCTTAAAAATGGTTGAAAATCCAAAAAAAAAAAAAAGAAGGAAAATACTTAGAAAATTAAAAATTTCTCCCTTAATTTTTATATATATTTTTCTTGTATTCATGGTAATCAAATATGAAAAATTAATTATTTAAGATTGTTCGTTTATTTTTCACACTAAATTTGTGAACTAAATCAAACCCTTTAAGTCTCAAAAATTTTAAGGGTAAATTACTTAGCCACGTCCGGTAATTTATTCGATTCTCACTAAATTTTTTATACTATAAAAGTAATCAAAAATATTTTTGTGATTTTCAAAATTGAACAAACATATCCCAATTTGAAGAGGACATGCATTTCAATTTCAAAACTACAAAAAATGTATTTATTCACTTTTAAAATATAAGAAAATTAAGTGAAAATCAAATAAATCACAGTAAACGTCCTTATAATTTATCCAAATTCAGATCCATCAAAGATCAATGTATACGTTGCTGATGCACTCATAACACAGGAAGAAAGCAACCTAAAGTTTTGGTGTCTATTGGTCAATTTTTCTCTTAAGAAAAAAGGTTTGTTTACAATTTAATTTGGTTATATGAAGTATGAACATAAACACAGGATGATGACCTAACATTTTATGGATCCAATATAAAAAAAGTCCTTGTGCCATTCATTACGCTTAAGTGACCATTGATTGGGCCATTCAATTATAGTTATACTGTTTATATCATCAAAAAACTTACTTTAAAATTTAAAAAAAGAATATAGTAAAATTATTGAAGCTCATGTGATCAAGCATATTTTATTGAACTTGATATCCTAAACTAAGACCCACAACATATTTATTCATAACCTCTTATTAGGTGGTAATTATTATTATTTATTATAAGTAATAAAAGTCGAACATTAATTTCTTTCTATTTTTTTCTTCTTTCTTAATTATCATGTCAATGCTATTTACACACTATAGAAGGAACCCAACTTCCACCTAAGTTGAAGTAATGACAAATCACTTCATATTCGAGAACATGAAATCATGACTTCTCCTGTAAAAAAAAAAAAAAGAAGACACGTGATGTTATTTTGATTTGAGACTTTTGCCTTATACAAGATAAAAATAATGTAAAATAGATTTAGTATTCTAAAAATAAAGATATTAGTTTTAGAGTTGTATTAAGATTATTTAGTTTCTAATTTTGATTTATTCATAGTTTCTCTGGTTTCTTTGTTTTATTAGAATTTGTATAAAAAATATAAGAATTAGTAGTTTTTATTTCGAATTATTATTGTAGTAGGATTAGTATAAGAATATGAGCTTTTGTTTCCTAGTCAAAATAAGAGTATTTTAACACTATAAATATGATGTAATATGTTATTATGGCTAAGGTTTTTATCAATATTAATTTAATTACGAATTTTAAAAAATTATTTCTGTTGTTTAAATAAAGAGTCCTCATGTTACTTATTCTATAAAGAATTCAACATATTTGATTTTCCTTCACGTTTCGCACTATGTTATAAAATCTTTAACAACTCACCCAAGCATGTGGGTGTGTTACTATTTACCCATTATATATACTACAATAATGTTGGCACATGAAAGTGGCCAGCAAGTAGATGAAATATTAAAAGTTCTTGAAGTTTGTCTCTAGTTTATTTGTTTTAACATCTTACATAATCAAAATTAAGACTAAATAATGATCTTTATCTTAATTTTGACATAAAAGATTTATTTTATTATACCAAACAAGGTCTTGGAGGAAGGCATCTCAATAAGATATTATTAGCATACCAACCTAGTGTTAACATTTTCTTTAATGACTATAAGTTATTTATTTATTTTAGAGAATATATAGTACTCTAGTTTCTTAGACATTCTTAAATTATTACTATGTTTTTTTTTTTCTTAAAAGGTTTGTCTTTAGTAAAGGACTCACATTGAAAGATTTAAATTTGCAAACTTATATAGTGATAAAGGTACGATTTCATACCAAATTTTAAATATAATTAGTTCAGTCATTTAAAATTATGAATACTTTAAATAAAAATTTTAATTAAAAGTTTTTATATAATATTATATCGGCCTCTCTAAAACTCTACTTCTCATATCATCTATAGCAATATGGTAGAAATCATTTGGAAAGCTATTTAATCACACTATCTTGCCTTTATATCATGAACCCCTCTTGAGTAATTAATCAACAACTTAATTAAATCTTACTATAAATATGGGTAAAAGTAATTTTTAAATCGTTATATTAATATAATATGAATTAAAATTGCAACCACCAACTTGTTAAATATCAAATCAATCAAAATGAAGTGATTAAACTTCTCCTCAATGATATCATCTTAATAAAAATTTCAGCAAAGTTAAGCAACCCAACACAAAGCAATCACCATAGAAAGCAAGGACAGGTTAACAAACCCCACCTCAATGACTGGGTCATGGTTCTCTCAACACATTAAACTTATGGGCCCCAGGATTTGATAAACCCCCGAAGTTGATCTTCATCATCTTCTCATCTCACAACAACTAACTGACATAAAGCTGACAGCTGATCACAAATTGCTGGCATCAAATGAGATTGTTAAGAGGCAAAATTTTATTAAAAGAAAAAAAACCGGTAAAAAGCAGAATATTATAATAATAAAACTCAGTCCATTGTTTTAGGTGCTCCTTTAGTTTAATTTTTTCTCAAGTTTTTATATAAACTTTTTGATGGAAAGAATTAACATCTTACCTAGAAAAAAACAAATTAAAATCTTAATCGTTGTTAGGAATATATTTGATGTAAAATAAATTTGATATCATAAAAATAAAAAAAATATTTTAAAATTACATTAAAATTATTTAGTTTCTAATTTTAATTTATTTAATTTTCTTATTTTATTAAAATTAGAATAAAAAATAAGAATTTTTATTTTCTAGTTAAAATAACACTATACATATTATGTAATACGTCATTATCATTATTTTTTTATCAATAAATATTATTTCTAATTTTAGAAAATTATTTTCTCTTATTAAATGAGGAATTCCCATATTATTTTGTTACTAAAAAATTCGACGTGTTCGAATTTTTTTTCTATGTTTCCGTTCTACATTAATATTAGTGAATGTCAACCACTCTCTTAACAACCACTTGACATTAATACTTGATTTATAAAATTTTATATTGTGACAATTTAAGGCATGAAGCAAAGTCTCACATCAAATGTGTCACAAGTCTTTGCAAAAGAATCTTGGCATAGGTTGCAATAGACATAGATTATGAAGTGCAAGAGAGTCATTGAAAAGAATGTCTTATAAACATTCTTCTTCATGTTCTCTTTTGAAAAATAATAACTGTAGATTTGAAACTACGTAAATTTTTATATGTACTTGCATTATTAATTTATTTGTATTCACATATTTCTTTATTTCACATCAGATATAAAATTCTAAGTTGTTTATTTATAATAAAAATTACTTAGTCTTAAAGTTTACAGTTTAATTAGCAAAAGAACAAACTTAGAAAAATGAATTATATAAAATCTGAAAACTAATCCAAAAAATTGATAATATAAAAATCTAATTTTCTACTCAAATTGTAGCCAAAAAAAAAAATTCAAAATAGTAAATTGTCAAATGAAATGCATAAAGAATGCAATTTGAGAAAAACAATCTATCTCACAATAAAGTAATGAATTTTGATCAATGTCCTTTCTACTATGTAATGGATGTATGTCATTAATTATATACCAAATGATGATATTAATATGAATTAATTGGGTACTCACATAATTATGTGCTTTAAAATTTTATTTTGCCCACTAAAAAAACTATTAAATTATTGGCAAACCCTAATCGAATATAAATGCCCATCTCCTAAACAGGTTTTTTGCCAAAAGACAAAATTTTTAAAGGCCTTACTAAATAATTATGATTACTGATGAATCAAAAATTTAAAACAACTTTTTTGGTCTTCTATCTTTACCTTACTAAGTTTTGTTTCACACTCGTGTAAAACTTATTAAAAGAAAAAGTATCTAGTGGAATAGTTATACCATGTTGTTGTCAAATATGGTGTGTCCTTCACAAAATCTATTATTTTTATGATATTTTTAATTAAAAAAATTTATTGTAATTTTTGAAAAGTGATAAAATTATAAAAAAAAAAAAACAGTTATATTATATCAAACAATGATATATAATGACCGTTTCATTAAATAAATTTTTTTATTAGAGGAAAATGATGTCGCTAGAGATGTGTGTTTAAATAAGGTCCAACGTTCTCTCTTCAAATTTTCTATCTCAATTCTTTCTCGTACTTCAAAATTATCGTCAATCAATTTTGATATGGAACGAAAATATAGAAGGAGAATCGAACATGTTAAATATTTTAGTAATAAAAGTAACATGCGAACTCGAAAATAATTTTTCAAATTCTTAATTAATATTTATTAATAAAAAAACATTACTATAAAGATCTATTACATCATATTTATAGTGTTAGGAAACTATTACTTTAACTAAAAAACAAAAACTTCTATTTTTAAATTAATTCTACTATAATAAAAATTATTAATTCCAATAATAAACTAGTAATCCTTATCTTTCTTATTCTAATTCTAATAAAACAAGTAAACTAAATAAATTAGGAATAAATTAAAATTGAAAACTAAACAATCCTAATACTACTCTAAAACAACTTTTCTTATTTTTAAGGTCCTATATTTGTACTACATCAGTCTCTCTCACTTGAAACACAATTCATCTTCGAGTTAACTGAATGTATGCCACCACGAATAATTAAAGACTCAAAAATCTCTTCTATGACGAAGCCAATAACATTAGGCATTTTTTTCCGATAATAATAATGTTCCTGTAATAAAACAAAAATTATCTTCTTGATCTACTAAAATCTCAATCTTCTTGTAAGAATTATAATATTCTTTCACAAGTTCATCATTATCTTTAGTCTTAACTACTTCCATGAAAATTTCGTGCTTCTCTATAACAATTTCTTATTTCTGTATAATAGGATTTTCAACAAATTCTTTTTTTTTTTTTTTTTATCATTCACACAAATTATTTTGGCAACATCAATAAAAATAAATTCAACTTTATTTTTTATCAACTCTTTGTGATCTTCTTCAAGGCATGAAAGATTTTAATCTTCACTTTTTATGATAAGAAAATATTCTGTAAGGATGTGAATTTTTTTTCAGCAGTTCAGTATTTACAACCTTATGAGTTGAAGTTGCTTTCACAATTTCATATTTTGCTTGTGTTTTTTTCTTTGTACTTTTTTATGTTCATCTGTATTTATTTTCTAAAATCTGTAAATAATTTCTAGGTAAAAATCTAATCATCAACAAGTTCATCATCTTGGTTATGAACGAATGCACTTTTTACGTTATAATTGTCTGTGCCTCTATAAATCAAACTACCAAATTTTCGCAAATCTAATGAGTTTATATTTTGCCCAAAAATATTATTTTTCTTCTGAAATTTTCAAATCATTAAGACAATAATTCAAATCATAAATCTAATCATGAAAGCTAGTCTTCAAGATAAAAATTACTATCAAAATCAGGAAATCTTTTGTAATTGCGAATAGTTCTGTCTTCAGGCTGGCCTCGAGCAAATCCTTCGGCGCGGTTCCTGTTGACTGAAAAATCTCTAGGAGCATTGAGATTGGGTCACATGAGCATATGCTGTATCGTACCAAGATGATCGTTGATTTGTGCGAACAATTGCCCCTATTCATCAGTTGTCACCCATTCCGTTCCACGACGAACGTCAATGAAATTTTTTATTCCATCGACGTCTCTACTAATTGCCATCAAGGTAGGCGAATCCTTGCTCTAATATCAAATAATGCGGAACTAAAACGTGGAAGGAGAATCTAACAAGTCGAATTCCATAGTAACAAAGTAACATGAGGACTTCTCACCTAACAAGAGAAAATAATTTTTCAAAATTCGTAATTAATATTTATTGATAAAATAACCATCACTATAAAGACATATTACATCGTATTTATAGTGCTAAAACACTACTACTACTTTGATTAGGAAACAAAAAATTCTATTTTTAAACTAATCATACTACAATAAAGACTATTAATTCAAATAGAAAACTACTAATTTGTATATTTCCTATTCTAATTCTAATAAACAAGGAAATTAGAATAAATTAAAATTAGAAACTAAATAATCATAATATAACTCTAAAATAACTTTCCTTAGTTTTAAGGTTTCATATTTGTCTTACATCAGATTTATATGTTGACGTCAATGATTAGTTCCAAGAGTTAACTAGTGCACACATCGGTTCTCTTTCTTTCTTAGGGTATCTCCATGGTTATTTAAAACTCATGTTAAATTTAAATATGAGTCAAAATCTTTGAAAATGTCATTCTATAATTAAACCCTATCAAATTGAGTTTTATTCAAACTTATACGCACCCAATCTTATAAAATCACTTGTCATCAACTATAATCATTGTTCAAAACTAAAATTAAAATGTTTGAGAAAAGAAGAGAATTTTTTGAAACAATATTGGAATTTCATTTCAAAAAATTTAAGTAGAACTTGAGGTAACATCCATCAAATTTTTTTATATCAAATGAAATTTTAATTCAAATTTTTACTTAAATTTGAATAAAAACTGAAGGCAATCTTTTTGATTGTTCATATGTCACTCGATTGGAGATGGTCTTACTCGATTCTTCATATGTCCCTATCTACCCTAAAAGTGAAAAGGCGTGACTTGCATTTACGCTTTTGCTCACAAGCATGTCTTTTTGTCACACCTTTTAGTTGTCATTTTAACCGAAAGACAACAAGCCTTTAAGATGTAAAAGCATGTTTTCAAGACATACCTTCTTCTTTTAACTTAAGTTTGTGAAATAAATTGAAAGTTAAAATGATTTTTCAAAAAATATTTTAAAAATACATACCTTTAAAAAAGAAACTCTACTTTTTTTTTTTTGCTGTGGCTAGAGTATAATGTTAAGGAAACAACAATTTTGGGAAAACAATGTGCCTTGCCACTTGGACCATTGGATACAATATTATAACTTTAAGAAAAGAAAGGAAAAAAAGTTTAAGGTGCATTATGGACATGGAGCACATGGAATCACATGGATAGTAATATAAAAATTTCCATTGAAAGGTCCAACCTAGGTCCAGTTGGAACCCTTCAATTGTTGGTTTTCTTAGCCAATTTCCACTTTTCACCCTTTACTTCTCCCAGTCATTATCAAGTTAAACTGCAACATGAAGAGAAAAGAAAACAAATTCCAAATGTTCTTTTCCTATTTTTTATTTTTATTATTTTGGTTTATTGATGTTTATCTCTTGAGCTTGTCATTTTTGTTGGAATTGCTGGATGGGGGAATCCAAAGTTGGACTTGGTCAAGTGAGAAGATGATCTTGGATGATGGTCATGAATGAGATAGGGATCTTGATGAGGTTCACATGATCAACAAGCAAATTGACATTATGCAATTTTCTAGTCAATTATGTGTAAATGTCCATCCACGCAACCAAATGCCACCCTTTCATAATGGATGGTCCCTTTTATTAGTTTTCATTGTGGAAAACTTTTAATCCCCATGTTCTTCACTTTTTATTTATCCATTTCTTTAAATGATGGGAAGTCATTGAGCATCTTTTGAAAAAAAAATTCGAGGAAAGAAAAAGTTATTTGGTTTCAAATCTGGAGAAAAGAGAAGGATTGGAGTTTGCGGTCAACGTAAATTTTGGTTTGGTTTTTCATGAACATATAACTTAAAAATGTCATCCTTTCATAATGGTAGGTCCCTTTTATTAGTTTCCATTGTGGAAAACTTTTAATTCTCATGTTCTTCACTTTTTATTTATTCATTTCAAATTTGAAGAAAAGAGAGGTTGGAATTTACGATCACGTAAATTTTGGTCGGGTTCTTCATGAACATATAATTTAAAACTATTTGAATAATAATTATCTTTTTCCGTTAGAATCCCAAATAATTAACATAAGATTTTAATTGAATTAAATTAAATTGACTTATACAATATATTTTATTTTAATTGAGAATCTTTCACGAATCATTTGATTATATTTTTTACCACAGGCTGCCCTCATTCGCACTTCAAAACTTTATGCAGGGGCTCTACTTTTTGTAAATAAATCTTTGGCGGAGAAAAAAACCCACAATTTATTTATTTTCTTTTTTGGGTTTATGCTAGTTGAGAATTAATAATGCTATGTTTGGACAAAACTTATTTCCAATAATTTACTCAAAAGTTGGAAAAAGAGAAGAAAAAGAAAAAGAAAAGAAGAAAAAAAGAGTAAAATAAACCTCAGCTATCCACGTATACACATGACAACAAACCAATTAATGGTGGGCCCAAAAAGGCTAGCTTTTAAATTGAGACGGCAGTGGAAACACAAGCTGGTGGATTATCTGTAACTTTCAGTTTCATCTATTAAGCATTTAAGTATATTATCATTCAAAATGGCCCATTATATACAAACATATATATATATAATGCAAAACTGTGACAATTAAATAGTATCACAATAAGATGGTCTCAATTATAAAAATTAAAATATATATTTAATCATATTTTGTCTAATTGACCAAAAAGACCGATGAGAAAAAAATGATCATAAACAAAACATTGAGAAGAAGGGAATCGTAATTCATTATCAGATCAATACAAACACTAATAAAAAGTCATGGGAAAAAAAAGATTGTTATTGAAATTACAAAAAAAGAAGCTTGAGAATTGTAATAAAGATTGAACCAACCATGGATTAAATTTTCTCAAGCATAAAATTGTCTTATCCTCGGGATCTGAAGATCAGCCTATGCATAAAAATTCCCTTTTTCTTGAACTTTGAATCTTACCATAAAAGTCTGGGAAAAGTCAGCAGTCCCATCAATCCACAGCAGACCAAAAGTGGCAACCACGCGGCAAAATTCCGGCCGGCGGCCGAAAAATATGGGTCGACGGGATATAGGTTTCCCGGTGGACCGGTCATGTATATGAGTGATGGTGAAGGCGGTGGAGGGCAGTACTGGGACGGTGGCTTCTTAGGAGGAGGTGGAGGTGATGGCGGTGGAGGTGATGGCGGTGGTGGTGGAGGAGGGCTCTGCTTACATTCATTGCAAGGCGAGCAGGTCGTGCACTTGCTGCCCAAATCGGGTGTTCCTGGGACGGTGCTTTCATCAAGCTTCCTTGGATTCAAGCTGTAAATTGGGGTTGCAAGAATGGTGACCACAGAAATTAGAGTAAGCAGCTTTAAAAAAGGATTGAAGCTTCCTCCGGTTGCTATCGACATTTCAAAGCCGGTCACCGGAGATTTGATCTCTGAGGTGGAGGTGTGGGGGGGGGGGGGGGGGGGAGGGGAGTATTGTTTGGTTATGTGGGTATGATTAGGTTTGGCGTGGTGACTTTGAAGAGACTAAGTAGAAGATGAAGAAGGTCTTTGAGAGAGCGGTTTGTTTACGTTATTGGGTGCATGGAAGGTGCAATATTAAGACTTAAGAAATCATTTGATAAAGTAATTTGAGCTTTCAATATGAAAGTGGAACCTCCAAACTACGGGTCCCACCAAATAGGCTGTAAAACCTTCCAATTGTATATACATGTATACATACATACACACATATGTGTGTATTTATGTGTATATGTGTAAAAAATTAGGGAACCCCTAATGGTTCGGCAACATACTAAATATGATGATTCTTAGATTGATCTTGATCGAAATATCCTCAACTTCCATTTTGCGAAACTTGGAAGTCAAGGAACAACCGACTTGTTGCACTGGCCCCACTTAGAAAGATAGCTTCAAACATGCCGGCATCATATAGAACAGGCAGCTGTACTATTGTAATATGATGAAAGTTATGCATGAGGGAATCATATCATACACCTTGCAAAGATAATAAAGCTATTATATATATATATATATATATATATATATATATAAAAGGTATTTTGTACAGCCTATCATATGGATGAATTTATAACTTTCCATTATAATTGAACAATTATTATTCACATGACCATCTTCTCTTTTGTACGGCTTCTATATGTTAGGCACATGTTCATTGCACCATGTTGATGGGGGTGACAGCACCGACCATTGGATAAATTAGGATTAACTTATTTGGAGCAACAAAAAATTGGGTATTATCTTGCATGCCTAGATGTTTAAGAAAGTCCATTGATCACTTCATTAGGTTCAATGAATAGGGTTGATTCTCCTCTCAAAAGTGTCTTAAGGTCTCTATCATTGAAGTGTTTGGTTGAGAATTGTCATATTAATTGCAATAAAGCACGTCATTATTTTGAGCAAACCCATTAGTCATGAGCACATGTAGTTCTTTCATGGTTATTTTTTATTATGATATCAAATTTAGATTTAATTTTTAACAGCACGACTAGGGTGTTGCTATTTTGAAATAGTTGATTTTGTTACATGATTTGATTGAGTCCGTAAAGATAATGTACATGTGACTCAATGAAATTGCATAACAACACCGACTATTTTCAAATAACAACATTGAAGTCACTTTTCTTTAAATTGTAAAAAGATTGGGTTTTAGGTATTTGAAAATAAGTATCAACAAGCTTATGTCAAAGGAAAAATATTATAATCTCAAAAATTTCTAATATTTTAATTATCTGGCTCGAAGTTTAATATTGCTGATGTGGGATCGTTAATTTTTAATGAAAATTTCACCCCCTGTTTCTTTCCAAATTTATCTTATTTCTTGATCTCGTAACCTGCAAAACGGTGTAGTGTTGGATGAGATAGTGAGAGAATGTCGAGAGCACTGTGAAGACCACTAGAGCCGCCAAGCTCCGAACTCTAGCAGCACCGTCAAGACGAAGTGGAGCTTGAATGACAGAGCATGCTAACAATATTTGTAAAACCACCACACATCTCTAGGGTGGAGTTTCCCATTTATATAGGCGCATACAAACAGAGTAGAGTTTGAATACAAAGAGATAAAATAGAAAAGATAATCACAAGGAAAGATAATTACAAATGGAAACCGTATCTCTTAAACTATATCTCCTGCAATCAAGGAGGATTCCGTAAATCAATAACTGATTTACGGGAATCCTTACTAGAATCCTTGACAACCCCCCGCAAGTTAAGAGTGGGATTAACGCAAACTCGAAGCTTGGAGCGAAAGTAGACATAAAGATCCCGGGAGACACTCTTGGTGAAGACGTCGGCCAGTTGGAAGTGGGATGGAACATGCTGAAGACGAAGAGTGCCAGCAACAACAAGCTCACGAAGAAAATGATAATCAAGGTCGATATGCTTGGGGGGCTTGTGGGACACGGGATTGGAGCTCAAAAAAATTGCACTCTTATTGTCACAAAGAAGGAGAGGCCGGTGAGTTAAAGTAACAAGAAGATCGCGTAGGAGATGAGTGAGCCATAAAACTTCAGCAGTAGTAAGAGCGAGAGCGCGGTACTCAGATTCGCAGCTTGAACGAGAAACCGTGGGCTGTTTCTTGGCACTCCAAGAGACAAGATTATTGCCAAGAAAAATCGAGTAGCCAGAGGTGGAGCGTCGAGTGTCCGGGCAGCCAGCCCAATCGGCATCCGAGTATGCAACTAAGCCCATTGAAGAGGATGAAGTGAACTTGAGGCCAAAATGACGTAGCGAAGGATTCGCTTGACGGCTTGAAAATGAACAGCAGTAGGCGCATGAAGAAATTGACTTACAGAGTTGACGGAATGGGCAAGATCAGGACGTGTAATTGTTAAATACTGCAAGGCACCAACTAATGAGCGATAGAGAGTTGGATCCGCAAATGGAGTACCTTCAGAGGAGAGTCATTGAGAGACAATCATGGGAGTAGTGACCGGTTTGCTGTCCAGTAGTTGAGCACGGGCCAAGACATCAGTCGTATATTTAACTTGGCTGAGGAAAATGCCGTCTGGGATGTAAGATGCCTCGAGGCCAAGAAAATAATTCAGCGGGCCTAAGTCCTTGACAGCGAACTCGAAGTGCAGCTGGGAAATGAATCGGTTGATGAGAGCAGAGTTATTCCCAGTGAGTATGATGTCGTCAACGTAAAGGAGGAGATAAATAAGATCATCCTGCCGATTAAAGACAAATAAAGAAGGGTCTGCGCGGCTGTAAAAAAAACCAAGTCTTAGTAGAAATGAACTAAAACGTTGAAACCAAGCACGAGGTGCTTGTTTCAAGCCGTAAAGGGCCTTTTTTAATTTGCAGACATGAAGGGGATGGTGAGGATCAACATAGCCTAGGGGCTGCTCCATATAGACAGTTTCATGAAGAATGCCATTGAGAAATGCATTTTTGACGTCAAGTTGACGTAAGGGCCACTTGTGAGACACGGCGAGAGAGAGAACAACACGAACGGTGGAGGCTTTGACCACAGGGCTGAAAGTGTCCGTGTAATCAAGACCGGGTAGTTGCGTGAAGCCCTTTGCAACAAGGTGCGCTTTGAAGCGCTCAATGGATCCATCGGAAAGAAATTTAGTCCGGAAAACCCATTTGGAACCGACAATATTAGTATTGGAGGGCCGGGGAACAAGATCCCAAGTATGATTGGTTTGGAGTGCCTTCATCTCGTCATCCATGGCAGCAAGCCAAGCTGGGTTTTTGGCAACAGATTTAAATCCCTTAGGCTCAGAGGTGGCAAGCAGTGCATGAATCAGTGGAGAAGATTGCACAAAGCTGAGATGAGCGGGATGCCGTGTCTTGAAAATTCCGGATTTGGCACGAGTAACCATGGGATGAGAGCCAGAAGGAGCGGATGAAGTAGGGGCATGAAGCGGGTCCATGGGAGCGGCAGAAGGAACCAAGTCTGTAGCAGACGCAGGTGTAGGCGAGACTGCAGCTAAAGAAGGCGTTGATGCTGGAGCAGTAGAAGAAACCTGCAAGGGCGCAACATCAGAGTCATCTGCACAAAAATGACAAGGAGAAGTTGTAGGGACCTGCGTAGGAGTAGAAGAAGAGGTGCTAAGAGATGGGTCAAGGGAGCAGGGCTCGAAAAAATTTGAAAAACCAATGTTAGCAATAGGAGCGGCACTGGAAGTATGTGAAAACGGGAAAAAATTCTCATCAAATCGAGCATGCCGTGTAATATATGTGCGAGAAGTGGCAGTGTCAAAACAACGGAAGCCTTTATGTGAGGAACTATAACCAAGAAAAATACACGGTAAGCTACGAGGAGAAAATTTGTGAGGTGCGTAATCACGTAAGCACGGGTAAACTCGACAGCCAAAAGGGTGAAAATTCTCATAAGTAGGAGAGTGACCAGATAAAACTTCAAAAGGTGAAAGACCACCAAGAACAGGCATAGGCAGCCGGTTGATAATGTAGGTCGCTGTGCTGAAAGCGTCAACCCAATACCGAGGAGGAACATGGGAGTGAAAGAGGAGAGCAAGGCCAGTTTCCGTCACATGACGATGTTTGCGCTCAGCTCTACCATTTTGGGAAGGAGTGTACGGGCAAGACATTTGGTGATGGATGCCAGATTGTCGAAGATGAGATTGAAACCGATTGCACTTTTTAAATTCGGCGCCACCATCGCTTTGAAAAATTTTGATTTTGGTAGAGTGTTGATTTTCAACCAATTTTTGAAATTGGAGGAAAATATCAAAAAAATCAAATTTCAATTTCATGGGATAAAGCCAAGTAAATCGAGAGTAATCATCGATAAATAACACATAATAATTAAATCCCAAGTTAGATTTGACGGGAGCAGGACCCCAAATATCGCAATGGATGAGACCTAAAGCAATATTAGATCGAGCAGTAATCGGGGAAAAAGGCAAGCGATGACTCTTAGCGAGTTGACAAGTAGAGCAAAGAGATGGATTAGGCAACAAAGAAGTGAGAAATAATTGTCCTTTTTTATTCAAAAGCGATAAAATCGAGTGATTTACATGACCAAGGCGAGCATGCCATAATTCAAAGGAAGCATGTAAATTTTTATTTCGAAGGACAGAAACAAAGGCAGAGTTGCCACGGTCCAACACATAAAGACCTCCGTCTCGTTTACCAGTTGCCACTGCCGTTCCTGTTACTCGATTCTGCACAACAAAATTATCATGAGAAAAAGTGACAGAGAGAGGAAAGTCAGAGGTCAGTTTGCTGATGGACAACAAGTTTTTGGTAAGATGAGGGACAACAAGAACATCCAAAAGTTTAAAATTGGAAGAGGGAGAGAGCGTGCCAGTGTGAGTAATAGGAAGAGAAGCACCATTTCCCACTATTACGCAGTCCTTACCATAATAGGGCTCAACCTTGTCCAACTGAGAAGGGTCAAGTGTCATATGAGCAGAAGCGCCGGTATCGGTGAACCAATCAGACGCTGAGCCATTTGAGAGAGAACAGGCGGTGGTGAAAGCTTTAGCAAGCTGTGCCGTAGGTTCGGCACGGTCGTAACGGCTCCGACAGCGATCAGCTGTGTGTCCTTCAATCTTGCAGATTTGACAGCGAGGGGTATAGGAACCCCGTTTGCCACGTCCATGGCCATGACCTCCATTGTAGCCGCCGCGAGAACGACGGGACTTGGAGTTACTACCGCCCCGGGATGGAGAAAAAGGGCTTTTGGTGGCAGTAAAAGCAGCAGAAGAAACAGGGGAGGAGGACCCAAGTGACTTCTGGAAAATCTCAAAGCTTTCAGCTTTGGGAACCAAGTCGTTGAAAGCTGGTAAAGGGGTGAGAGACATCTGGGCAGTAGAAAAATTAGCAAAGTCAGCGCCCAAGCCTCTGAGATACTAGTGAACTTTGTCTATATCATCCACTGAGCGACCCATTGCAGTGAGTTGATCACATAAAGCCTTAAATGAACGAGAATATTCAGTGACACTGCGGGTGCCACGTTTGATGAGCTGCAACTCATCTTTGATGCGAAGCTCACGAATCTTGGAAATATGGCTAAAGGAATTTTCCAAAGCAAGCCAGACATCGCGAGCGGTGGTGAGGCCAAGGACTTCGGCCATGGCTTCTTCAGTCAACGAAGAGAAGAGGAGACTAAGAAGGCGTTGATCTTGAAGTTGCCAGTCCACATATTTAGGATTCAGTTCAGAAGAAGAGAAATCAGAGACGATAGTGGTCGGAGGCGCTGAAACAAAACCATTGACATGGCCGAGGAGATTCTGACATTGAAGAAGAGGGAGAAGTTGATTTCGCCAGAGAAGATAATTTGTGGAGGAGAGTTTAATAGTAACCATGTAGATCATGGTGTTGAAGGAGAAGGAAGAATCGGCCATGAGTGCATCGAGGAGGTTAATCCAAAAAAGAGGCTGATACCATAACAATATTTGTAAAACCACCACACATCTCTAGGGTGGAGTTTCCCATTTATATAGGCGTATACAAACAGAGTAGAGTTTGAATACAAAGAGATAAAATAGAAAAGATAATCACAAGGAAAGATAATTACAAATGGAAACCGTATCTCCTAAACTATATCTCCTGCAATCAAGGAGGATTCCGTAAATCAATAACTGATTTACGGGAATCCTTACTGGAATCCTTGACACATGCAATACGCCTCAAGAGAAAATCCCAACTTCCAAGTATGATTGATGCGAACAGGATCTTTGTATGGTATGAAGATGGTGTCTTGACTATACAGTTATTAATATTTCAATATCAGAAATCAAGTCACTAATCAAAACACGTTAAATATGTAAACTTATGTTAATGAGATTTTGTTTATATTCTAGATTTGTATATAAATTTATAAATTAGGATTTATATCCTTTAAGAAAGTTAAATACAAGGGGTTCGTTCCTCAAATACAAGGTTGTAATACATATCAAGATCAGAAAGCAAATCACCTTAAGTATGTAAACTTACATTAATGAAATTTTGTATATATGCTAGATTTGTGTGTAAATTAGAATTTGTAACCTTTAGGAAAGTTGAATACAAGTGATTCATTCTTAAAATATAGGTTTGTAATCTTACAAGGGATTCCTTTCTAAATATAGGATTATAACCCCACAATAAATTCCTACCTAAAATACAAGATTGTATTCCCATATACATGTAAAGTATATTTTATAAATTTTATATATATAGATTGAAAAAGCAAAACCTAAGACCAATATATTCATTCCTAAAATACATATTCTAATCTATACAGCAATCTAGAATATACAAAAAATCTCATTAACGTAAGTTTACATATTTAAAGTGGCTTGATTTTTTATCTTGATATGTTAATATTAATAGTGTTGAGATCTATGGAAAAAAAAGGATGGTAAGTTGGCCGACATGTTCGAGCGACTAGAAGTTCTTGCAAGGGCTGCTTGAATTGAAACATTGGTAAGTGGTTCTATTGTATGGTAGTATTGGATTTAGAAAGTAGTCTATGATATGGGTGAGGTGGGGTGTGCTTATATTTGAAGATTTCACTTGTTGAATTTCAATGTACAACCATTTAGTGGAACTGTAGAAGTAGCAATGATATCTATCATGTTCATGACCTAAATCGGCATTTCATATATTAAGAAGTTGATGAATTAATGTTTCAACACCTACTAGTTGCTTCACAAAATCCACCAAATTGAAACAGTTCTCCTCTATTTTATAGGCCCAATTATCATATATTTACATATGTAACTATAAATACATATATATAAAAAGAAAGGTTGAAGCCATCGAAACTAAATGGATAGCGAAGTAAGATCCAATAGGTTCGGTGCATAAAAAAGGAAAGAGAAAACTAGCTCTATAGATAGAGAAGATGAAAGATTAGGTAGTTTGTGATTGCATGAGTTTCTATGATTTTTGACATGGAAATTTCTACAAGGAGAGTATCATGAATTTGATGAGAATGAAAGATAGTGAGTTTGGTAAAGAGTATGAAGGACAATGATGTAGTGTGATATGAGATAGTACAAGAGAAATGGACATAATGTTTGGTATGAAGGCTCTACTGGACAATATGAACAAGAGTACAGAGCATGGAAATGATAGCTTAAAGATGTCATTTAATAATGAGGCACTGTTCGATAAGGTGATATGGAGGCGAACTTGGAAAGATTTAAGAACTTATTTAAGAGAGAAATTTCTCTATTTGAACAAACAAATAGATTTAAAAAGGAAAAACTTCTTTGTGACTTTGATTATACGTTGCAATATTGGAATAAGAGTCTAAATATGTCATTTGAAAATGAGGAAGAGGTTGATAAGGTGTTGTGGAGGTGTAGCTTGGAGAAACTTAAGAATTTGTTCAACATAAAACAACATAGAAATTTCTTTGTTGAACAGATAGAGAATTTTGAAAGAAAAAATAATTATTATAACTTTGATTATATGTTATAGTATTGGAAGAGAGATTTTCATGTGTACTAGGAACTTTTGATTCATTTGGATTCAATTAGAGAAAAAAAATAGAATGGTTCTTAAAATGGAATATAGAACCACTGTGTAAGAAAATAGAGAAATTTCTCTATGTTTGATAGGATCTTCATGACAAAAATTTCTCTAAATATGATAGAGTGAAATTTTTCTTTTTGTTTAATAAAGTTGTTTGTGTTCTTAGTTTTTTGGTCAAAAACTATCATTTTTCAACCTTGAATTAACATTTGCAGCCAAATAGAGAAATTTCTCTATGCGTAGAGAATTACTTTTGTGTGTTTGTTAGGATTTTAATGAAAAAATTTCCCTGAATACCATAAAGAGAAATTTCTTTGTTTATCTAATAAAGTTGTTGTCATTCTTAATTTTGTCAAAAAATTATGATTTTCAACCTTAAATTAACATATACAGCCAAATAAAGAAACTTCGCTATGAACAAAGTGAATTCTTTGTGCTTTCTCTATTTATAGAGAAGTTTCTCAATGTACGAAACAAAATTTCTCATTTTAAATTTTTTTGACAGAATTCCATATGCTATATGAATCTTGTTTGATAAATCTTGGTTTTTAGAATCTAAATATATAATTTTTTTTATAAAAAAATAAATTTATATATTACGACTCATTTAATTTAGAAATTAAAAAAAAATGACATAACAATAAGTTGGCAAGGAATTTGTATCACTGTAAGTTTTATAATAGAGGGACATTATTGTCAAAAAAATACTAAGAAACTTCTTGAGTTAAAATGTTTGAGTTGTACTTACTCTTAATTAGGCACTTATTGAAGACAAGTTGGCCTATTCGAGATAGAAAGATCTATCCCTTTCATACAATTATAGTTCGAGTTGCTGTACACACACATAATTGTTAGGATTTCTCCTTCCCCATATCCCTTGTATAAAAAAAAAAAGACACTTATTAAGGAACATATTGTTGAAGCTCCCCCAAAAAATTAATGAACAACGAAAAAATTAAATAAAAAACTTTGAGATAATAGTTATGAAGGGAATATCAAGGAAAGAAAGGATAGAGCAAAGCCATGAACATGTGCAATGGAAGTGTCCCAATTAACTTATAATTTGTGTAGAAATATTCTTTATTTATTTATTTAAATGTTTAAATATTTAAATACACATATAACACGGTCAACAGAATAATGGTTAGGTCATTACAAAAGAGGGGACAAAAGAGAGAGTTTTTCAACAGTGGCTACCGGAAATTATATTGTCATTATCTCTTCATGAGTCATCATGAATTTGTATAGATTCAATCCACCACATAAAATAGAGACACATATGGTCATGCACAGCTCATCCATTTCCCTAATTAGTTTCAAGCCAAGAAAGAGAGATAGATCATTGTCTTGGACTCTTGCTCTTCTTTCATCATCAAGTCATGTTTCATTATTGACTCTTGGTTTCCTCAATTATTTTTTTCATGTATTTCTTTTAAGTTTTTCATTTATTTATTTTTTCTTTTGAAAAAAAAATACACTTATACTTGGTGTAATTTGTATCATTAACAATTAACTTTGTATAATTTAAAATTGGACACTTGGGTTCTTTTTTTTTAACCCCCTTGTGATTGTGATTGAAGTAACTATTAAGAATTTCGTCAAAAAAAATAGAAAGAGGGTAAAATATCATAGACCTAACTATAATTGACTAAATTGTAAAAAAAAATTCTTTTGAGATTTGATATTTTCTTCAAAGAAGAAATGAGGATATTTCAATAACTATATTTTTTTGGGTATATTATACTGACCTCCCCTAAGGTTTATGATAATTACACTAACCTCCTCAGAAGTTTCTCAAATTATATTGACCTCTCCTATTTTACCTAAATATATATATATATATATATATATACCTCACTCCTATCAATTTTTTTTTTAAATTGACAAAATTGTCCATTTTATTTATTTATTTTTGCATTTTTCCTATTTTGACCAATTTTTTCTAACTTTTTTTAATGATATTTTTTATTTTTTATTTAAAAACAAAATTAAGGTAAATAACTTATTTTTATTTTATATAAACATAAATTTAAGATTTTTATTAATATTTACTTGAAAAATGAAAAAAAATTGGTCAAAATTTTAAAAATTGAAAAAAAGAATATGAAAATGATAGGTTTGTCATTTTGAAGAAAAAAAATTGACAGAAGGGAGATATTTGTATATTATCCGATAAAATAGGGGAGGCCAGTTTAATTTCAGAAATCTAAAAAAAAATCAGTCTAATTATCATAAACCTCAGGAAAAATTAAATGTAATTTACCTTCTCTTTTTTTCTTGTTAATTCCATCACATTTGCTACTTTAGTTAGGATCGGAGAGAAATTAAAGTGATATGCCAAAAAATATCCCAACCAATCAGTATGTAACACGTGTCTATTCTTGTTCTATAAAATTTATAAGATAATCAGGTATACCGATCTGACGTTAGTAAGGGAAACCAGGAAGTGTAATTATCTGATATACCGATCTCGCTCCTATCACTTAGGTCTACCGACCTCATGGTGATGGGACGAATATGGACAAGAAATGCTGACGCGAGTAATTATGACAATATTGCTGCCTTCTAACACACGGCACACCATAGTCCTGCAAAAAGACGGAAAGGGTTCTTAGCCCTGCATAAATAGCATGGCCGGTGACAACTATGACATATGCAATCATGATAAAACAATTCCACCGCTTGACAAGGGATTGGACATTCATTACAGTATATAAATACAAGGGGAGAGGTACATAAAATAAAGGTTGGTTTTTTGACTCTTTAAAGCATTATTACCTAAATATATACATTTCTATCTTCTCTAATTAAAACATCGGAGTGGCTATCACCGGAGCCCTCCCCGGTGGCCATCTAACCTTATCTTTTCAAGAGTTGCATCAAGAAGGGATTCAAGCTTTGACGAAATCGAAAAAATGCAACATCATAAAGTATTACATTTTAAATCACATGAGGTAGAAGTAAAATAGGTTCAAACCACAAGGGTATCAATATGCTTTACCCTTTATTTTTTCCCTTTTGTGTTATTAACTTTTACTTGGTGGTAGTGGTCAAGATTATACAAGCTGCAAATCCTTTAAAGACTGGCAAAAAAGTACTGGTTTAGTGATATAACCAACCTGAACCGGTACAATGTGGTGCAAATTTCAAATTTGAATTGGGTTTCAATTTGATTGATTGTCACTCTATGTAGGCATCCACATTTACGACGAACCGATCTCCTTAAGGTGAAATCAGCATCAAAATTAAGAATAATAAATATGTACTATCTGTTTATATCCATATCTTCTAATCTTTTTTTTTTTTTTTTTATGTTGTGCAAGATATAATCAAGAATATGTACTATCTTTTTGTATCCAAAAATACTTTTATATAAAATCGATAAGATAAATTACACTGATCTCTTATTAGATTTTTGATAATTATACTAATATTTTTTAAGTTTCTGAAATTACATTGACTTCTTTTACTTACCTAATAATATACAGATATTCCATTCTAGTCAACTTTTTTATTCAAAATTGCCCATTTTTTTATTTAGTTTTACATTTTTCAATTTTGATCAATTTTTTTAAATGTTTTATTTAAAAATAAATTTAAGATAAATAACGTAGTTTTATTTTATATAAAAATTAATTTAATATTTTTATCAATATTTATTTAAAATATAAAAGGGTCAAATTTGTAAAAATTGATTAAAAATAATAATAAAGATGTAGTTTTGTTATTTTGAAGAAAAAATTGACTGAAACGATGTATCAGTATATTGTCAAATAAAATAAGAAAGATCAGTATAATTTTAAAATTTTCAGAAAAGATTAGTGTAATTGTCAAAAAAATTCAGTAAAGATCATTATAATTTACCCTAATAGATATGGTACCATGGGAATGAAGGCCATTTTCGTCAGTTAACAAGAGGGGCATTCCTTAAACATTAATTAAAAGAGGTTGTGTCTTAGACGCGAAGGAAGAAAAGAGGAAAAAGGGGACAAAAGGTTAGAAATAGGGAATCTGCACTTAAATACAAATTGAGTGAATGAGAAGAAATTGGTTGGAAAGGCCACCGTCCAGTCCCATCTTCCTCATTTCTTTTGGGCCCTAAACTTCATCTAGTGAAGGGACATTCCTTCATATAATGCTGAAAACTAGAAGTCACTTTGTATAAAAAAATAATTTAGTCAAAAGTTAGTGCCAATTTATCTTATTTTAGGGCCTCACATAAACAGGGGATGACTTTAGTTTTATCTATTCTGTCTATATGAATAATAAATCAACTTAGATTGAAGTTGTGTCTGTATGAACGTGACTAAACTTCATTCTCAACAACCTCTATGATCTTAGAACCTTCATAAAATGATTTTAATCTACTTTAATCCATCCTTTACAACAAAATCAAGAATAGATATACATATAGACTTGGGGGCTATATCATCACCCCAAATTTTCCCCAAAAAGAAAAATGTAAATTTCATCTCTAATTTGAGAAAAAAAAAAATTTTCCTCCAAATTTTGTAGAGAAAAAAATATTTACATGTAAATCTACTTCCAATTTTGAAAATAAAATAATTTTTCTAAAAACATTTCCTTCCGAAAATATTTTCCAAAAAAATTCTAAACCTTCTCAAAAAAATTTGTGGCTCCACCGTTCAACAGAATATATATATATATATATATATGTATGTATGTATGTATAAAATAACTTTTTAATTACAATGTCAATACAAGTTTACCCTAAGAACCCAGATGTTGATGCAACTTCTCTCCCTCTCTCCTCTTGCTTTTTTTGCACGGGCCATCTCTGATTGTAGATCCACGGGTTCTTAAGTTTTCAAAGAATATCAACTTGCCGAGAGTGTGTGTGTGTGTATATATATGTATATATATATATATATATATATATAATATAAATAAAGAAGACCAGCAAGTTCCGCCAAGCTTATTTTATGGACTGCTCTAATTATCTAATGATATTTCACCAAATTGATGCACAATTCCTGTCAAGTAATTGATTATCTTTCATCCGATCACAAATCTGCTCCTAAAAGCAACATCACACCATCAACTCATAATGTCTCATAAGAAATAGAAGAATGAATTCATCCGATCTATCCACACTATGTTGTTTTGGGTCGGGATATCTTCATTTCAACTGAATTAAAACCGACATCCTCCATTTTTTTTACAAACAGATGAAGATCATTGTCAAAACTTAAAAAATATTATAATTTTAATATGTAAGTCTCACTTGTTTGTAAAGATATAAAAATGCTCTATTTCATTTGAAATAGAGACACTCAAAGCTCGTTCTTTGCTAATGCTCATGAAAGAGTTGGCACTCATCGACTCCTCCACAACAAAAATCGCAAAAATGTGAGCTGCTCTCACCCATTGAATTTATTTCACATCGAGCTCTCTTCGAGGTACTAGAGTAGAGGTGTAAAGTGGCTTTGCGTGCATGAGGCTGTGTTGGGCCTGTCCCTCCCAACCCACAAGTAGGGCCGACCCATTAAGGCCATCAAGATCCAACAAGTCTAAAATTGAAAAAAAAAAAAAAAAAGGATTGGATTGGGTTGGGCACAGGCATGATGCAGCACGGCTGTCCCTGACCGGTTGAGCTGGGTGCTTTTGGTGGTAGACACAACATGGCTCAATTTCCCATCGAGCTCAGCCCGGCTTGTAGGAACTAATGGACCTGTCTTTCACCGGCCGACTGCTGGGCTGGCCCACTTGACACATCCATACTAGAGTACTCATGCATCAAGTTCGTCAAACCACAACAATACCACTGAAGAGGCTCAAATGTGGGCCAGTGAGGGAACTCAAAACCTTGCACCATTTCCATTAACATACCATGTAGCTCCTCTAATTCTTATCCTGTATGCATAAATCCACAAGAATACATTGGCATACTTTCTTTTTTCTTTGTAACTCGGACCGATCCCACCAACTATAACTTTCAGTTGCGTGGTCAGATCGTAAACCAAAACCTCTTTTACGACTATTTCGCACAAGTTTATATTTACGAAGAAGATTAACATATTTGTTTAGCAGATTAAGGCATACGAATCCTTCAAGAAGAAGAACAATTAAAAACTTATCTTAAACATTACAATTTACACACTATATCCTTTACCCAAGAAAAATTAAGATACCAATATTTTTTATCTTAAATTTCAGATGTCCGAAATCGGCTACATTTTATCCTTGTTGCTACTTCTAGAAATTCTAAAACTAAGAAACTAAAGCAAAGTTCAACTGTGTTTCTGGAATAGGACCTCCAAGGAAATTTTGGCCATTTCTCCTCTTCAATTCACTTCAGAAATGATCATCCCTGCTCGGCTGCTCATGCATTCAAAAATGCCTCCATTTACACAGAGTTGAGAAAATCATCTTACCAAAAGAAAATCTTAAGAGCAGAAAATGAAGAAATACATTTTCCTAAACTTCAGGATTTGAACTTAGACCAAAGAAGATGACAAGACACTCTACCAACGTGATGTGGACCGGTCCATGAGGTAAATATGTGAACCAAATCAATCATAATTTTGCCAACTGGATAAAAGAAACTTTTTTGCTCCCTTGATGACAAACAATCCCTCCAAAAGGCAAATTATAATTGATTTGGTGGATGAACCAAGTTCACCCAAATTTTTTTTGGATACTATACACTACCAGATGTAATGGAGGGGACAATTCTTTTAGAAAGAAAAATGATTTCAATTATGATGAATTTTGGAAGATAGACCCATAAACAAGTAACCAGCAGTATAAGCATTCTATTGCTCCCATAAACATGTAACCAACAGTAATTGCATGCCTTGAATGCATTACCTAATTCTACACCAAAGTCTTTTCCTCCATCATGTAAGGAAACACAATAATTCCCTTGCCAAAATTATATGTACCACTATATATGCACACCATAAATAACCAGTAGATAAGACCCAGCTTTATAAGTTTGTCCTTTTCCATCCTCATCACATGGCAGGTTCTCATCAAAAGCAAACCTACTGAAGAATAATATGTCTATTTTATACCTAACTTTATTTTGTTTTTTTTTTTAAAAAAACTTTATTCAGTTTTTTTTTAATAAAAAAACTGGGTGTAGATTCCAGTTCATTGCATCCCTAGTGTTTAAATCAATCTTCCAATTGTGTTCCCTATAATATAAATTTCAGAGATTAATTTCTCAAGTTGAATCTGGATTTCCGAATGAAGATACATATACTTTAGCATTATGAATTTATTTTTCAGCATCAAAATATGTTTTCACGTACTAAACAGTAAAAATCATGTGTTTTTTCGTTGAAGACATGCTTTTCAACATAATTCATGCCAAAATCTCTTTTCATGCAACAAAAACATCCATGGCTTTATGCACTGAAATTTTCTAAACAAATTAACAGATTCAAAAGATCTCTCTGTTATCTAAAAGTCAGCACTCCACAACAGTTTGAATGAGCAGTTGGCTTCGTTTGCCCTTCTTCATATTAGAAAGTGGGCTGCATGGTTGAAATAGCTCCACTTTTTGAAACTTCTTTAGACAAACACATCCATTTCCCCCCAAACTTGACCCACATAAAATATAAATTAAGTTTGTATTTTAACGTAGTGAAAATTATACCACACTATGCACACTTGGCGTGAATTGATTGGAGTGTCATATCACATCAACCAGATGATATGATGATGCTCCCACTGCATTATTTATCTCAAAGAAGATAGACTAAAAACCTCTTTGTTCTCGAGAAATTATTCTTCGGACACAGCTTGACTTCACACTAGCTCTTAGGTTCTATTCACGTATATCTTATAATTTTAAAAAAAACTCTTGTTCTCGAGAAATTATTCTTCGGACACAGCTTGACTTCACACTAGCTCTTAGGGTCCTATTCACGTATATCTTATAATTTTAACGTGTTATTAATGTAATTATATGTTATAATTTTAACATGTATGTAATTATTTAGTTTTAATTAAAAAATAATAATTAAATAAAATTAAAAAATATGTGTATATTGTATATATGACAAATTATGATTAAGACACGTATGTGGATACTCGGTAAGAAGAGGTTCCTCTTATTTGGTGTAGAGTCAAACAATGTCTTTATTCGTTATCTTCTCTTAGGCCTTGTTTAAACAACTGGATAAGAAGACGTGATTAGTTATGATATAATTGAGTCGAATAAGATATAAAAGTTTGTGGAATATTAAATATTATAATCTAATATTTAAAACTGAGTCAGATAAAAAACTTAGATATATTGTTAAAATCTGTGAGATATTAAATATAATAATCTCTCACTTTCGAAGCGACTCAAAAAAATATCATGTTATTAGAAATCATCCAAATCAATGATTTATATATATATATATAATATATTACTCCTGTTATATATATAAAACAATATATATATATATAAAATCTATTTATTGATATGAAAAATATGTTAAAAAATCTGTAACATATAAAAGAAATTTGAACTTTGAAAAAAATAAAATATATGATTTTTTTACTTAATTCTTCAATGTCTTCGTCTTTTTATATTGTAGCGTTGTAAATTATTTTTAATGACGTGACATTATGTTTTTATTCTAATGAGACGTGATAATTCTAATACCACTACTCTCTTGAAATGAGTTATATTCCACCAAAATAAGATATAGATGGTTCACGAAATATAAATATCTAATTCAATAAAAAATATCAAATATAAAATAAGATAATACTTTTCTTATCAAACTGTCTTATCCCATCGTCGAAACATAACCTTAGTTCTTATTTTGTAATTCTAATTAACACAGTCAATGTATTCGTCATAAAAGTAATTTTTATGTACATTTATTACACTTCTTAAATAATTATCTCAAATAATATAAATAATATGCCAGTAATGTAAGCAGTATATCACTGTGTCACAGCGCTATCATTTGTGCATTTATGGACAAGCCATTTTTAGTGTAAATATGGCAAATATAGGGATTGAGTTTGTATTGGAAATAGCCCAGAAAGGAATGGCGTATAATAGTATAGTTTTACATGTGACTGTGATCTCTCATGTCTCATCATTCTTTACCAACACGTACGGCAGGTTGGTTGACTATTAATCTTTATAGTCATGACAGAATAAGAATGGTAGGTGCTTTATGCCTAAAAAACTGTAATTCTGGTCTTCTTCCCGACCAAGGATTAATTTATTCAAAGAATTTTCCAAGGAAAAAAATATTTGGAACAATTTAATCATTTTAATTAATATTTTATATAACTATTTGTAAAATGATTTTAAATTTTGTATACAGTCTGGCCAAAGCTTGGGGAAATAATATAAAATATCTTTGGGGTTTTGAAGTAATCAGTTGACAGTGTCCAAAGAAAAAATCAACAGATAATTCAAGGTAGTTTTGATGCGATATAATTAATTTTCAATCTGATTTTATTTTGTTTAAATATTTTTTATTTAATAAAGTATGCAATGCAAATAAATAGAATTCTTATTGGCTTGTATATATGATGGTAAGAAAATAGTTATGGAAGAAAATTCCTGTTTATCATATGGTTACTTGATCGAAAGCAGTGACCGGTGAGCTCGGTTCTAAATTATCAAAAAAAAAGAAAACTTCTCTTACATGCCAACTTTCAAAAATTTATTTCTCGTATTAAACATAAATACTAACTTTAATGACGTTAAGAGCAAAATATTCTGGAAGAAACATCATATTGAGAAAACAACATACCAATTTTAATAAATTTAAAGATAAACTATACTTACTTTTTTTTAGATTCCTGATAATTACACTGAATTCTCCTTGAAATTTTTAAAATCATACAAATCTTCTTTACTTTTTCTGACAAACTACATTGAATTCTCCCCCAGTTCAATTTTTTAAAAAAATGAAAAAATTATCCCTTTAATTTTTTTTTGTATTTTTTTTAAATTTTGACCATTTTTTTAAAACTTTTTTTAAAGAATTTTTTTTAATTTTATATAAAATTAAATCTTAAATAAATAATTTATATTTTTTAGCCAAAGAAGATTCTAATTAATATTAATTTGAAAATGATAAAAAATAGTTAAAAAAATTTGGTCAAAATTTAAAAAAATACCAAAAAAAAAACATAAAAAATGCAATATTGTCATTTTAAAAAAAAAGTTAGACTGGAGGAAAGGTCAGTGTAATTTTAAAAATTTTAAGAAAAGTTAATGTAATTTATCATAAATTTAATATTTTAGGAAAATCCTAATTTGTTATAATTTTAGTTAGAAAAGTGTGATTTAAATTCAGAGCAACTTCAAGATTTTATTTTATTTTCTATTTTTGATAATTTTCCTATGCCTTTTATTATAAAAAGGTTGAAATATGAGTTCACTTTGTTAGACTATTAACTGAGTTAGGAATCGGTCGTAAAAAAATAAAAATAAAAAACTAAGTTAGGTACCAAATTTAGGTTTTCGATCTTGATTTTTTATTGGAAGATATTGCCTTTACTTTTCATCCAAAATAAAATAAAATTTCTCGTTTCCAAAGAATTGAAACTTAAAGTTTCAAAAGTAAGAAATTTTTAACCTAAAGTTTAAAACTGGGTAATTAATTTTGTTAAGAGGAAAAATAATACATATGTTTTGCCTCACTAAAAACCTCATATTTTATTTTTATTTTCTTGAAAAAATCCAAGAAACATACAAGTGCATGTCGATTTAAGAACGAAATAAATATAGTAATTAGTTATATAATTTTATAAATTTATTCCGAAATAGGGTTCACTGTTTATTTATTTGTTTTAGTAATTAATTTTAAAGTAATAAATTTATTCCGCAATAGGGTTCACTGTTTATTTATATTTTCAATTATATTTTTAATGAATGTGTCCTTCTATTATACCCTTGAATATCACATTATGTGGGTCTAAAATTATCACATGGTGACCCATTATATTGGAATAGATCATGGATAAATTGAGAATCTCTGAAATTTTTTTTCTTAATCTGATAAACAAACCAAAACTATACAAGATCACAAGGGGCATCCCTAGGAATAGACACCATTAGAGAACAGCTGAAACCAACCAGCAGCCATATGGTTAACAATAATATTGATTAACAGCCCATTTTAATAGATGTGTGTGTATATATAACTGATGGATTCCACAGTACACTTCTTTGCCATTTGTGTGTGTGTGTGTGTGTGTGTGAGAGAGAGAGAGAGAGAGAGAGCCTCCAGCATACATTTGACCAGGTTTCTATATGGGAATTTTGGCTCCGGATCTCCAAGCATGCATCTGGCAAGATAAAGAACCATGAATGCCCCCCACATGCAAACATTCCGGCTGCTCCCTTCTTGGAGGTGTTGATGTCCATGCAAAGCCTTGTCAAATAAGCAGTCCTTGCTTTCTATACCTCACATTCATTGTCACTTCGACCTTAAGCTAGATTTTTCTCTTTTGGGTAATTGATCAAAGTATTATTGACAAACTATAAAAAACTTCACAGGGCCATACCACTGAGGCCAGCACAAAAGGTCCGGACCCAGTACAACCAAAATCTCAACAACCTAACCAAAGAAAACATTGACTGAAGCAGCAAAAACAGCAAGATGATATTCATACATTTAACATTGACCTTGTGGTGTATGTATATATTTATTTATACCAGCAAATTAAGAAACGGATGAAAAGTAATGACTTATATGAAAAATTAGTATGTTTTTTATCTTGTCATTCCATATATATATATAGATATATATATATATATATATGTTAGTGAATTATGAAACTTGGAAACTCTTATTGAAGTGTATTAGGTGACTTTTTCCTTTCTTTTTCTGCCTAGCTCTCTCTATGACTCTCCTTTATATAAATCACTCTCTACTCAGATTCTATTTTTGGCATTCTTCTCAGTTGCTTTCAGTTGTGTAACTCTGGAAAGTAGATTATTAGAACAGTCACGAATCATTGCGCACCGCCTTGGAACACATTTTATCACTTACGGCTCTGATCAGAAGGCACTGTTTCACACTTTTTATCACATCAATGTAAAGTATAGGAGGAGTACTTTCCAAGGCCGCAGGAATCGCCCCAAAACAAGGTTGCATGCGCCCTCACGAATCGCCCAAAGGTTCTGCCACGAACATTACTTTGCCAAGCCACATTAGCCCAAGCAGAACACGTGGCAACCAGGTAGTTGACATGGCTTCACTGTCTGCCATGTCATCAAGCCACTTGTTAGACACGCCAACTACCACATCATCAGGGATCCACACAAAACTGCTATGTTAATAACTGCTCGATCACATGTCTCCACATCAATTTTTCTTACCACCGTTAGCTAGGGCAACACTGTTTGGACCGGTTCAACTAATTATTTCCTTGATCGGTTTAGGCTTCTTTTGACCGGTTTAAGCATCTTTTGTCCGGTTCTTTACCAATTGCTAGTGTTTTTGAGTATGTTCTTTCTACTTTTGAGGTCTGTCTTGTTTAATTTCATTTCAAGATTTAAGTTTTCCTTATTATTGAAGTTCATTGGCATTATTATGGATAAGTATGAGATTGCCCGACCCATTCAGACCATTCTAGATGTAACTAATTATATTATTTGGTATTAATCTATGTGTAGCTCAAAGGGCATAAGCTTTGGACTCTATGTCATTGGAGATATTACTCAATCGACCAAATGAGCTTTTGAAACTGATAAGGCTTTTCATACTCGCTTAATTGATTGGAATAGCAATCATCATCAGATCATTACATAGTTTCACAATACTTCTATCCCTTCCATTACAACATTGTTTGGTAATTATGATGATGCTCAAACTACTTGGAAAATGTTTACTACATGTTACTCCTTAGTGGATGGCTCTCGTGAGTACCAGCTTATGGTGAATTTCTACAACCTGAAGCATAAATATGGGTAAACTATCAATGATTTATTCACCCACATACTGTTCTTATGGGATCAGCGCTCTCTTTCAAATCTATCTTGGAAGTTCTCTAACGATGCTCACATATGCACTACACGTAGAGATTAGCACTACCATTATTAGTTTCTTATGACACTACATAGTGACTTTAAGTCAGTACGTGGACAACTTCTAACATTGAATTAAGCTCCCGATGAACTTCTTCGAAAGCAAACTCGTCTTCAAACACTACAAACTTAGCATTTTCAAACCGTGTTAATTGTTTCCTCTTCTAGTCCTTCTCAACACATTCAACATTCTCAATAGTCCGAACCTCCCTTACGCCCTCAATGTTCACATTCAGATAATCCCTTAGTTTGATATGAAGGGTCGGGGTCCTTTCGATTACTCTCTTGGTTTAGAGATTTCCTTATCCTCTAACGGACACTATCAAACACAAGCTAAGTATGCATCTGATTTGCTCTCACATGTTAATCTAATTGACCACAAGATCACAGAAACTCCTATAGAACCTAATGATCGGCTTACTCCTCACAAGGGTGAACTTCTTCGTGATTCTACATTGTATTGATACTTGGTTGGTAGTTCAGTATATTTTATTGTCATTTGTCCTAACATTTCATATGTTGTTCATCAAGTGAGTCAGTTTATGGCAGCAACTCGCTTGACTCATTTTGTTGTTGTGCTTTGTATTATTCGCTGTCTTAAAGGGACACTATTCTATAATCTGTACTTTTTCTCACAGTCTCCTCTTAAACTTCGTGTATACAATGATAGAAATTAGGCAAAGGATCCTACAGATCGTCGCTCCATTACTAGTTACTATTTTCTAACTTGACAGTTCTCTTATTTTATAGCGTAAACAACAAACTATCGTTGCCCAATCCAGCATCGAGAGTAAGTACTGTGCTCTTGCTAATATTATTTTAGAGCTTCTTTGGTTAAGATGGTTGTTACAGGGCATGGATGTCTCTCTTAGTACAATCAATCTTATCTATTGTGATAGTAAGAGTGTTATTTTGATTATGCATGATGATGTGTTTCATGGATGGACAAAACATATAGAGATTGAATTTTTTTTTTTTTTTAATGTTCTTGCATGTCAAAATCTATACTACAGAAGTAATATTCCTATTTTGGTTATCATTTTGGGAACTTTTTTGGCCTCGTAGTCCTAAGCAAGCTGTACATTAATTGTACTGGGGTATCATATTTCCTGTCGAAAACCACAAAGGTAGGCCCACTAATTTCATCTCCTGCCTGACATTCCACTTCTCAGTCATATTCTATGCTCTATATTAAGGGAAAGACGCAGTGTCTATATATACATATACACACACAGTCCATCCTAACCATTACCAACAAACTTTCCGCCTATATATATATATATATATATATATATATAGAGATATAGAGAGAGAGAGAGAGAGAGAGAGAGAGAGAATATACATAACATCTTCTATGCTAGCCTATCAGTACTCAGCGTCGAGCATAAATTTGTGAATTTTTTCATAGATCAACCCAACCTATAATTCTTATATTCACCCAATAAAAAACCCCATAATTCTTGCTCTTTTTTATTGCACCTTGATTCACTCCATTCTATCTATGTATAGTTAAACAGCCATGTAGCACTCAATACCTCCCTCCAAACCCTTTTTCCCTGTCATATATCATCTTGTTCTAGGATCATAAAATATTAAAAATAATTTGAAATAAATTTTTCAAACTAAAAAATTTAAGATATATTTTTTCTATCTAAAAAATCTAAAAAAAAAAAATTTAACTACAAAAAAGTCACATTATTAACTTACATCTTAACACCGTTAGAAAATATTATTAATTAGACCAAAATAACCTTCAAGATACATTTTAAAGAAATACAAAATAATAGATACAACAAATTTTTGATTCAAAAAATTAAATAATATTTTTTATTTATCTAAAATGCCTAAGAAATAAAATTTTACTTTATAAAATGTTATACTTTTTTAGGATTAAAAAATTTACTTTATATATTTTTATAATCAATAATATTTAATTAATAATTTGACTTTTTGTATTAAAAGCTTTTTTTTTTGCACTTTTTAGATAGAGAAAATATATTATGAATTTTTTGAATTGAAAAATTTATTTTAGAAATTGTTTTAGATTTTTACCTAAAATATAAAGCATATTATATATATATATATATATATGTATATATGTATATGTATTAGATACCACTAAGACGAATTCTCAAAATTTTCGATTAATACAAGATCACCTTACTATCTTATAACCCTAGCTGGTAACTCATCTGAATGAATAATCGTGCCTAGTTTCCCTATTATTTCAAAACTTCAATTCTCCATTGTTTGCACTGCGTTGATAATACCATACCATTAGATCGGAAACAAGAAATTCCATATCAATATATACATATATATATATATATATATAGATGTATCATCATACTCTTATCGTAGCCATATTCATGATTCTAGAAAAAATCGTTTTATTTCAGTAAAAACACAAGTTTATGCATGAAATAAAAACAACAGCTTATCACCAGATCTAGCTAGATTGAAAAAGCTACAACATTGATTGGGACGATTTGGAACTCCAAAAGAAAACTCATAAAACTACATCTATTTACTGAACCAGATGACCTTATCTTTCATTGCACTAGGTTGACTGTTTATATATACCATATATATAAGTAGATATATACCCCGTTAATACATATATATACATATGTATATATATATATATATACACACATACACACAGACACACCCACATATATATAAGCATGAAATGTATAAATGCACCGAACGGATGAGGCACAACTTCCAAAACAATTAGAAAAGAAGCATAACCCAGTGGGGAGAGAGATGGAGGGCCAAAAACAAATTAAAGTTGATATGGGTTTGATACTAATCCAAGTTTTCATCTGTTAGTTCATACTATTCAAACTGGGGCTTTCATATATCAGCCATAGCCATAAGCTCAAGGTCGAACAGACAATGAAACAAAGGGTTAACTGCAAAAGACTGCTCACTTGACAAGAATAGCAAGGAAACCACTCACCCGTTGCCGATCAAATTAAGAACATATCATATATCATACCATCCAATAATTCTATATTTGATGAACTGTCTTCTTCTAAGCTATAACCCATCTGAAAAATAGAACCAAAACAACAATCAGACTAGGTTCCATATCAAGCTTAACAGATTTGAAAAGAATTGAACTCTGAATAAACTGAACTGAAGACGAAGAAAACACACCTTGTCTTTAGTGCAAGAGGGTTTAACTGGAGGAGGTGCTCTTTGTAAGGTCTAACCTGATTTTTATAGATAAACAAGATGAAAAGATCTTCAAGCGATGAAACGTGTGAACTCTGTAGTTTTGTATCCGCTACCTCTGGCACGTGAGACCAGCTTTGACTCACGGGTGACATTCATCAAACCAATGGTGCATGTGCTTCTCCTGCACCGTAACAACCATCTTAAGTAAACGAGAGAGAGAGATGTGATTGCGTAATGAACTGTCTAGAGAGCGTAGATGAAATGGGGCGAGGTCTGGGAGAAAGTATTAGGTGAATGGGGGCATTACCTTGCTATGCCACCATTGTACAGTATTAACATGCGCGCTATTCCCACTAAAATAGGTGAGATATTGTTACATGATATCTCATTATTTAGTAGCGGATTTAAAAATTTTAATTAGGATCAAATTAAATGTATTAAAATATAATATGATTCATATGAATATAAAAAAAAATTATGAGTAAATCCTATTTTGTTAAAATATTGTAACAAAATTAATGATAAAAAACACAATATCAAATTTTTGGAGAGAGCCAAATTGACTGTATTAGAATTTAAGAGAAATATTTGGAGGGGAGCATGGCCCTCATTTGTCTCCCCTCCATCCGCCAACGCGATCATCGGAGTTGGCATAGTTATGGTGGTGCCTCTAGAGGTGTGGTTAAGATGAAACACAACATAGAAGACAATATTGCGAGAACACTGCTACTATAGTGGTGTACCAGTTTCATTCAAAAAAATTTAGTATCTCTAACTCAAGTCATGCATGTTTAGTACAGTTGAAATGAAATAAGAAATAAAATGAAAATGACATGAAATAAAATAAGTATTACTTATCTAGACTAAAAGAAAGTTTATAATGATTTTTAATAGAATACTCATTTCATGAAATATGAATTTTTAATCATATTGAACAAAAATAAAGAATAAAAAATTAAAATGAGTATTCTTAGAATACTCATTTCATTGTACCAAATATGACATTAGAATTTATATATAAGCATGACAAATACGCCAATGAGTACAAAAACTATTATATGGTCTCATAATATTGAGAAAGCGAATGGTTCCAACTGATTATTAACTAATATTTATACAAAAATAATATTTTATGATTGGTTAGAATTAATGGTTGAGGATCCTATAACAATGAGTGAGGGTAGTTGTGCTGTGTGGTTGTGAAGAGCTAGTGTTGATGGACAAAAAAAAATTGATGGTTGGTTTACATGGGTACAACGTCACATGATCATCATTTTCCTATCTAACTTCCTTCACTTCTGTAACAGTTTCCCTTCACCATTCCCACCCCAAAACTCACCAACAAGCATCCTTTTCAAATACACTATTTACAATACAATTGAATGGCACTGTTATGACTCCGTGGCTGAGCAGATTTTTAGGACAACCAATAGTACCATTGGTGGTTGGGACTCATAGTTCATTCACAAATTGATAAAAGAGTGTAATGGAGAATGTTAGAAAATATGATAATAAAGTTATAATTTTTTTTAAAAGTTTAAGATTTTAGATAAGTTAATAATTTAACATAAACAGGTCAAAGATCTTGAAATCAAATGTCACTGTCACTTTGAAAATATGAATTAACACGTGACTACACATGAGAGAACGTGTTAGAAATATAATAATAAAATTACACAATCTTTAAAAATTTAAACTCTGAGATAAGTTGGTGGTTTAAGAGAGAAATCCTAATCCAACAATCCATTATTGCATAATTAGAATTTTAAAGCAAATAATTGTACTAATTCATAGATATAGCAGGTGTTCCCCAATGAAGTTTTTGAGTTTAATTAGTGATAGTATTTAAATAAATATACTTATCTTACAGAGTTCCTAATACATAAAAGATCACTTAGTTAAAACTCACTGAGATTTGCCGACCATCCTAAGTTCAAGTCTATTTTTGGGGGAAAAAAATTGTTGGCGAGGTTTAGGGTTAATTTTTTATATTCTTATATATTTAGATTATCTAACACATTTATTTATATTTATATTTTTTATTTTTTAAAAAAAACATTGAGATGATTTCAAAATTTCATACTCCCTTATTTTTACATGGCATCACAAGCTTCTTCATTTCCCTTAGTTTTTAAGTAACTAACTACAGTTTTATTCAAATAGTACAAATGTTTACGAGTAAGTTCGATTTTGTTCACATGATTGATTGGGCGGCAGCCCAATCAAATTTCATTAGGTCAATGATTACATTAAATTTTGTTGTAAATAGGCTTAACTTTTGTTCACATGATTGATTGGACTACATCCTAATCAAATTTCATTACGTCAATGATTACATTAAATTTCGTCACCCTTTACGTTTGTCTGGGAGAAAGTATTTTGATGCGAGACATATTCAATATTTTAAAAATAAAAATATTAATTTTAAAACTATATTAGAATTATTTAACTTTTTTTTTTAATTTATTTAGTTTTTTAATTTTAGTAAGATTAGTATAGGAAATATAAGAATTAGTAATTTCTTATTTAACTTAATAGTTTTAATTGTAGTAGGATTAATTTAAAAATAGGAGTTTTTGTTTCCTAGTTAAATTAGTAGTATTTTAGTATTATAAATATGATCTAATCTGTCTTTATGATGAAAATTTTTATCAATATTAATTTAATTACAAATTTTGGAGAATTATTTTCTCTTGTTGAGTAAGGAGTCCCTATGTTACTTATTTTATAAAGAAACTAACGTATTTGATTTTCCTTCACGTTCTGTGTTGCATCATTTGGTATCAGCAAGGATTTGCCTAACTCAATGGCAAACGACTGAGTCGAGAACCCAAATCCTATTGACGTTCGTCATGGGATGGAGGCTGAATGAGCGGCAATTGACTACCAAAAGCAACAGTTAGCACATATCAACGTCCAGCTTGATGCTATACAATAGACGTTCATGCGACTCAATTTTAATGCCCCTAGAGGCCTTCCAATCGCTAGGAACTGCACCAGAGGATTTGCCCAAGGTCAGCCTGACGACATTAACAATTATGAAAAACTTCTAGATTTGAGATTTTCAGACGAAAAAAAAATATTTTTGAGCAAAATATAAACTCATTGAATTTGCAAAAAGATGATGGCTTGACTTACAGAAGTATAAACAATTGCAAAAGAAAAGATGCATTCATTTATGGCCAAGAATGATGAAATTGTTGATAGGTAGATTTTGACCAATAAATTATTTGCAAATCTTAGAAGATAAATACAGACCAACTTAGGAAAGTACCAAGAAAGAAGTACAAGTAAAATCTAAAGTTGTTGAGCCTACTTTGAGTGATAATGTTGTAGATATTACACCATTGGAAGATGTGCCCTTCTTTACAAAAAACGTGTCCTATCTTTACAGAAGAATCTCTTGTCATAAAAAGCTAAGATCCAATTATTCCATGCCTTGAAAACCATCACAAAGAGTTGAAAGAAAATAAAGAAGAATGAAATAATTCAAAATTAATTTATCAAAGTATGAATCTAGTGGAACAAATAGATTTTATTCTTTATTGACAGAGAATGAAGAAATCCATATAGAAGTCGTCGATGCTAAAGATGAATATGAACTTGAACTTATGAAAAATGATTATAAAGCTTCCAAGCATATTGAAATTGTTAGTAGAACAAGAAGAAGATTTTTCTTGTTTCATTATGGGATCATTATTGTCATCAAAACAATGGCCTAAAATTATAGATTTCAAGGAAAATGCAGTAGAAGAAGTCTTTGAATATTTAATTGTTCTTCAAAAGATTCAATTATTATTGTTGGGTTATGAAAGAGTTCGTGGTCGTATACATCCAATCAACTCGATGACAAGTTATTTTTGAATGGGAGAGACTGATGTAGGACAGATGACAAATTCTATTTGAGTCAGATTTGTACATCAATTTGACTCAGTATTCTGTATGTTTGATTTCACATTATGATTGTTAATCTATTAGACTCAGATTCTTATGTCTATTTGAGTCAGACTCTTATATCTATTTTGACTCAGATTTGTATATCTATTTGAATTAGTGTTCCAAATGTCTGATCTCACACTATGGTTGTTGATCTATTTGACTCAGACTCTCATATATATTTGACCTAGATTTGTATATCCATTTGATTCAGCGTTCCATATGTTTGATGTCGCACCATGATTGTTGACCTATTAGACTCAAATTCTTATGACTCAGATTTTTATATCTACTTGATCCAGACTTTTATATTATTTGACTTAGATTTGTATAATCACTCGACCCAGATCTGTATATCCATTTGACCCAAGATTCTATATGTTTAATCCCATTCCATTTGTTGACTTAGTGATGTTACTTTTTGATGATAAATACACCCATGAGGCTTATCTTTGTATTCAATGGAATCCCTTGATTTAGGTAGCTAAATGATATGTGCTGATAAATTTGTGCTATTGATTTGTTTAGTCACTGTTATCACATTTGTGAACTCTTTATAAAACTGTGTTTCTCTAGGCCGATGGTCGATTCCTTTAAGCTTGAAATCCTACAATTACTCTCTTGTTATACACTTTGTTTAACTTTTGGCAAGGTTAAGGATTTACTTATTGAGTTAAGTTAGTTCAACCGAAAATTATAACAATTTTGTAGGTAACACAATATGGAAGGAAATGTAATGATGGTGATTAATGGAGGTAGTGATATTCTTGTAGGCAACTTTGACAATGTATAGCTCTAAACCTTAATTTGTATATATATATCTTGTAAGGTTAATGTTAATATTAGATATTGTGACATAGTGACACTAGAAATGATAGACCTGAATGATGATTTATGATGATAAAAATTGTACTTTGAGATAATTTGATTGATGACTGTTAAAGTTTGATTTGTTATCAGATGAGTTACATATGTGTAGCTTTCGCACTTGATACATAAAAAAAGATTATCACTCTTTGATGCAATTCATTTGATTTTGTACGGCATGTCTGAGTGACAGTGTTGATCACCGACCCCTAATCAGCATAGGATGAGTTTTGGGTCATGACACCTAGTCCACTATTTTTATTTTTCATGGAAATCTTCTTCCAATTTATCAAATGGAATGACTTAATTCGGTTTCCTCATCCCCTCAAAAAAAAAAAAAAAAAAGTCTACTTTGAATAACATGTGTTTCCTTTACTACCTTAACGGGCATCTTGAATAAAGACATGTAATATAAGGATAAAAAACTTAAAACTGATTTGACCAAGACAAGCCTTCCACCAAAAGATAAAAACTTCTTTTTCAAATAAGCCAACCTCTATTTAACTTTATCAATTATGGGCAACCAAGTATTTCTTAGCCTTGGGTTTGCACCCAAAGGCAAGCCTAAATATTTGATAGGTAAATTTTGCTTTTTACATCTCAACAACTGTGCAAATGAGTACATTAGCTCATCGCCTACCCCAATACCACAAACCAAACTCTTATGAAAGTTTATCTTCAACCGTTACATAATTTCAAAACACCTCAAAATTCATCTGATATTTATTACTTTCTCTATATCTGCATAGCCAAATATAGCAGTGTCATTCGCAAATTGGAGATGGGTTAAGCTTAAGATATCAATTCCAAAAATTACACCCCTTTAATTAACCCCAAAGCTCTAGATTTCTTAAACATTAAATTTAGACCTTTTGTTGCAAAATTGAATAGTAGATGAGATAATGGGTCTCCTGTCTCAATAGTTTTCCCACTTTATATAAGTGTTTTGAAAATGAATCGGATCAACTGGTTGGATTGGTTGAACCGGCGACCAGTCTAGGTTCTGGTCTATTTCAATCTAAAAAACTGTTTAATTTTATAAAAACCGCCGTATCTTTTAAAAACCGCCAAACCTACTGGTCTGACCAGAATAAAACCTCGCAGCTCATTTAAACTATAAACCCATCTTTTTACGTGCATTAGGTCACACCCAATTCAATTTTTGATTTCGATTTTCATTCCTAAAGCCTCACTGCCTCAGACCGCCAACAAGACGACAGTGAGATGACGACGATTGTCAAGTTAATTTTCGAGCAAAAGGTGACAGCAACTGACGGACGGTAAGTTTCGGAGCCTTTTCGAGTTCCCTTCTTCAATGATTCTCTCATTCTTTTCGACGAACTAAAAGATTGAGGTCCTAACAGCTTTATCTCCATCTAAGTTGCATCATTTGCAATTCAAGGCATGTCAAGCTTTGCAGTTCGTGGCCAAGCACGGTAATACCTATTAGGCTATTACAGGTAGTTGTTGGACCAGAACAAGTAGTATATTTAGAACACACTAACTATGGAGACTTGCAATCTGTTTTCCAAGTAGTTGCTCTACACTCGCCTTGCTAGGTTACGATCTCTTCACTTGGCATTTGGATTTTATTATAACTGGGTTGTTCTAGTTGGATTGCTTATACCTGCTCAGCATTTTAGTCATCTCATCTTTTAATGAAGAACGACATCATGGAGCTTTTAAAAAAATGTATTTGCTATTTTGAGATATGAACACCTATTGGCATACATGTTATTTGGATCCCGATTTCCAATAGGTTAGCAATATATAATTCTAACAACCCTTTCAGACATTCCCTTTCTTAACTTGTACAAGCTTGACATCCCCTTTTGTGTCAACGACTTTCTGGAAGGTTCTTTGCACTATATTGTATATATCATGTTTATAGAATCAAGTTATATAGAATAATAAAAATACTCATGCACATTCTTGATTTTAAAATTTTATTTGGTATAAAGTTTATTTTGGAATTAAAGCATGTTATTTGCTTAGATTGTCATTGTTGTGTTATCTTGAACATTTTTTTCTTAATTCTAGGATTCTTTAGGCTTAATATGGTCATAATATTTTTTTAAAAAAATTAGGATTTTTTATAATCTTTTTTCATATTTAGTTTTATAACTTTATATATTATTAATAAATATATTTATGTCATAATTATGATATCACGATCTAATTCGAGTGACTCAACGATTGACTCATGAGTCATGACGCATGACCCGAATTTTTTTCTGATTCATTGAATGGTCCAATTTTCAAGACATTGCTTTAAATTCATTTGTAAAAAAACCCATTAACAAGAGTCGACAACTATATAGAAGAGAAATTTTGAAATCCATTTAATCCACTTCTCATGAAATCCAAAATTCTTTAACATTCCCAACAAATAATTCCAACTTAGTTAGTCATTAGCTTTTTCATGGCCTAACTTTATAATCAAACTTGCCGCACTTCATTTCTTCCAAAAATCTTCCATAGTTATTAATGCACCATCTCGAATTATTCTATCACTAATAAAGGCAAATTAAGTATCCGTTAGGAATATAGTCACCTAATCATAATTGGTGAGATACCAAAGCAAACAAAAAAATGAATCTAAAATTACATACACACACAAAAATACAAAGATTTATGTGATTCACTACAGAATATGTTTACGTCCACAGCTGCTGCGATTTCACTATGATCTGAAAGTGTTTAAAATTTCAGTATAAAGAGATATGCGACTCGTCAACTATAAATATATAGTATTACACCAACAGGAAAATAATATAAAATACTAAAAATACCCTCAAATCCTTCGGACAAGTGGGCTCCCACTCCCTGCAACCCTCCAGCCAACTTATCCTGAAGTTGGATCCGCGGTCGAGAGGCTACTGTCTAATACTTACTAGGATCCACATTACTCAACAATATCACCAATTAGACTAGAAAGAACTGACCTGAATCTATAAGATAAAACCTTGGCAAGGATCTTGTAAACACATTCAATCAAATAAATGGGTCTATAATCACCTAATCCCACTAGATTGACATTCTTGAGAACCAAAGTGATAAAAGATGAATTTAATCCCTTCACCAACTTCCTATTCTTGTGGAACTCTCTCATAAACTCCAATAAATCATTTTTCATAAACTTCCATCCCTTTTAATACTTGTCAAATTAAACTCATCCGGCCCTGGTGCCTTGTTACTATCACAACTACAAATAGCTTTCCATACCTTCTGCTCAATGAAATCTTCTATCAGTTCGTTGTTATCCTCTGCATTTATTTTCACTTCGAAACTATTTTTAAACATTGGTCTACAATCCAAATCTTCCCTAAACAAGTTCTGATAATGAAAAAACACAACTTGTTTCACTTTCTTTGGTCCTCCTCCATCCTTTCATTGACTTCTTTTTTTAAAATGTTTAAAAACACGTTCGGATATAATTGTCTAACAGAGTAAAAAATGTGAGAATGTGTTTGGTTATATTTTTGAAAACAGTGAAAAGGATGAAAATAAATTTGAATAGTAATCTCAAAACAACTTTATTTAAACTTTATTATAAATTACTCAAAAACAAACTTTACTTTACTGTAAAAATAATTTTAATTTAATTTATAGAAAATAATTATGTCCACAATTATTACATACGTAATAAAATAGAAACTTTAATTCGATAAAAATGATATCTTTCAAAATAATTTTAATATTCGGTGGTGGACCTAGACTAGACAGCTAGGGGGGCAAAAATATAAGAACTAAAATTTAAGGGAAATTTTTATAAAAATATGAAAAAAAATTGAGAGGACCAATCTTAATTTTTTAAGAACTTCCTATAAAATCTAGGGATACCACCCTCCCCCACTAAAGTACTCCAAGAACCGCCATTGTTTATATCATAATTCTAAAAATAATTTTCTCCACCATTTTTAACTTGTAAAATTTATATCAATTAATTAAAGATACTGATTTAACTCCTTCCAATGCATAAAAAGGGAATTTTTGAAACCAACATCTTAAAGGTTATTTTTGTAGAAGGAATCTCCACTACCATTGGCTAAGCCCTAGATAGCCACATAACTACACACACAATATCAAGAATTCACTGCTTAGTAATCTACCTCTACACTCTTTTCTACTCTCTTTCTAAGTTTCTCTCACAGTCTCACTCTCGTAACGTGGTTATTCATTCCAATCATCAAACTTTCATGCTCTCGAACCCCTCAAAGATTTCCTCTCGCAGTCTCCATCCACACTACAACAACAACAATCCCGTTTTGGTATCACCTTTGTGGGTGCATGGAATTTCTCCATGTTTTCCTAAATTTTTTGAAGTACCGAGATGGATTTGATGCAAATTTGAGTCAGGCTGAAAAAAATTGAAAAGAAATATGGGATTTGACAATGCCAAATGCATATTTTCTTTTTGGCATTTTACAAAACTAAAAAAATGTTTTTTGGATATGTAGACAATAATCTTTCTGAACCAGTTCTCATAAAAATATTTTCCTCCTTCATTGTTTCTTTTGGTATCCACGATTCTACCCATCTCATTCAATAATCGACATGTCCTTTCTGCCTCTTGCATAGTCTTGAATCTGATGAATCCTAATTTATACTTTATCCTAATACCTCTCTTCTTAGGGATAAACGCATCTTGTACTACACCTACCCCGGTAAAGATCTAAGAAAATCATTCTTTCAGGTAAGTTGTCCACGAAAATCATTACCATTAATTAAGTGTTACTCTTGATTATTCATCTTCCTTCACCTTCGTTCACTCATCCCATCCCTCCATTTTGTTTATATTACTCAACAAAGATATTTGACACTAAAACTTCAAGGGACGAAGCACCAAAAGTCACCAGCCAATTTCTGACATCCATATACTTTTACCAGAATCTAGCGATGGTGGTCACAGAAAGAGAACCGGCAACTCTTAGCTTCCTAACAGCTCAATCTTGTCGAAGCATGCTCAAAACCAATGGATGTTTTATCCTACCTATATGGTACCGAGGTCAAATCAAACTAAACCAAATTCAGATGACGATTACAAATGGAATAGAAGAGACAAGAACCTTGTTGTCCAAGTAGTTATGAGTCATATTCTTATGATCAAGATGAGGATTCAGTCCCACATTTATGCATATCTTTTAAATCCAATTGAGATTAAGGTTTATTATAAATATCAACTAAGGTACCTTCAGCGATGCACATTTTTTCATCGCTAGTAGTTGTTGATGCACATTTTTTCATAGCTAATAAGACAATTATTAGCGACCCTCACATGTGTGTCGCTAATAGACATTTTTAGCACCCAACAAACAATTAGTATAGTGATTTTTACCAACATTTTTTTAACGACGCACACGAATGTTGCTAAAGGTATATTATTAGCGACGTACACGAGTTGCTCGAAGTATATTATAATCGACGTTCACTATGTGTTGCTAACGGTATATTATTAGCGACATTCACTGAGTGTACGTCGCTAAAAATATCGACTGATGTCATAATTATCGGTGTACTTAGTGACGCACATTTGTGCATCAATTAAGATTATTAGCGACGTTAATTGGAGTATTAGCAATACTCATGAGCGTCGCTAATAGTCCCCTTTTTTGTAGTGATATGGGAAATCTAATTTTATTAACACGATAATTGGAAAAAAGTTTTGATTTAACTTGTTTTATTTGATAAAAATTTTGTCAATCCTTAACCTAAGTTTTATGGTATTTACATAATAATTTTTATTATTATCATCCTAAATAATTGAAATAATACTTTGTTAAGTTTGACTAAATTGAGTTGTTAATCATCATTATTTTATTATGATTATTTGGTAATGCAGTCTAATCCAATGGATACCGCTCCTCTTTAGAACAAAAATTCTCAATATTTTATTTAATCAATAGTAAATATACAATGTGGCATGCACTCAAGGCCTTTTTAATGAAAATTTAAAGTTAGTATACTAAAGGAATCCGAATCCTAATCCCACAAAGTTAGAAAAGTACTTGAATGCAACAGTCACTCATATTTGAAATTTATGTGAAACTCGTGTATCTTACAAGTATACTCAAATTTGAACAGTCATTTTGCTTGTGACTATATTTATGTGATTCATTTACATAATATTTTTCAGTAAATTTTTGAAGTATACTCAACATTTTACATAATACTTTAATATAAGAATTGTTGACTTGAATAAAAAGTATAATAGCCACTCTAATTCAACTTAGCAGCTAAACTGTACTCCCTTCATCAAAATACCTTTATGGAAATTGTGTCTTTCTTTACTTTTCATGTTACCCATTCTTTTTAACCTTTATTTTGAAGAGTAGCTATTACTTGTGTCAGATGAGAAGCAAGAAACAAGAAGATGATGAAATATGCTTCTAAATTACCTTGAAAAATTGAAAGTCAATACTACATAATATATATGAAATCAATTAAAATATCATAATTAAGAAACTTTATTAATATGAATATTTCTCCAAATGCATGTCCAAGAAGTAACCCCAAACACCTATTTAATAAGAAGTTGAATTGAAACCTTCACCATGGTTTAGGCAAATTAGACCTGAAGCACATCCTTAATTGCTAGTTGAAAGCAATTAAAATTCAACAGGTCTTTGGTCAAGTCTATGCTTCATTTTTTCTCACCTCATATGTTAGATAGGCTTCACCCAATTGGTGTAACTAAAGTTCTTGGGGCCTTTGAACCTCTGATGGCAAAACCCAATAAGTCATTGGTCAATTTATCAACTGGGAATTCTTTTTTTCCAAATAGAAAGCAAAAACACTTCCAAAAACAACACAAGAGCTAGCATTCACATCACTGAGAAATTATTGTGCTGTTCCAATGGTCTCTGTCAATGTCAGTTATGCAGAAGTTGTTTTTTATTTTTTAAAATTTAATATATTATATATATGGCAACTTATAACTTATGATTGAACCTGATCAAAAATTTCGGACCATACAACAATTTCTCTAATACCGCAGGCTGTTAACTCCTTTCTTTCAAAGAATTGAAATAGTTTTGCATGAAATTAACGACAAGATGTTACATACATTACAAGATGTTATTTTAAAAAATATAAAGGTAACATCTTACTTATGTCATTGGTTTCCTTCATAAATCAGTCTGCAAACCTCGTTCATAACAAAATTTGTCAAGAGATAGTCGTTAGCTAGCTTTTTTATTCTTCTCTTGCATCAAAAAAATTAAAAAACAGACTTTCACGTATGTGTTTGTTAACTCTGAAAAGAAAATACGCAATTTCCTGCATCTCTGTCGATGCTCCTGAGAATCTCAATCATCAATTGTTAAATATATACTACAATTAATAAAAGACAAAAAAAAATGATGGAGAATTTATTTTTTTATATTTTTATGTTGAGTGGGATGGAAAAATGTGCAATGAATGATATTATTTCAATTTAAAAATCTACCCACTTTCTTATTGGGACACGCTTTAAATGAAAAGGACCTATAAAAAGAAAATCAAGCTATCACCCATAATGGAATAAAATCATAAAATAAGAAAGAAAGAAAAAAATTGAGCCATCATGTTATCAGTTCCATACTTTTTTTAGACTATCTAATTTACAGTTTTCCACCAAAAGCATTGATGATGATGCATGCATGACTTTGATAATTAAACATTTGGAACCTGGTCATGACATTAATTATTATATATGGGCCTTGACCTGTTCTGATTCTGGGTTGAGCAGATTCACAAGCTGGGTGGTTTGGCTATTGAGTTATAATAATGAACTATGTATGACATAGAAAGTCCTGATAATTTTGGTTTTATTTTTAGCATAAAAAAGAAGGAAAATAGTGAAGGAAAAAAGGGATAAAAAATTTGGGACTGAAGGTAGGGAGAAGAAGTGCTTGATTATTTGGCAACAAATGGCGGGAAAAAAATGACAAAATGAGAAATATTACAGAAAGGAAAATGCTGTCATTGTGCTCGGAATTACGGAATTTAGGCCTTAAAATTGAAATTGGTTGGATAAAAATAATTCCTAAAAAAAATGAAGCCAACTTCTTTTTTTATTTTATTTTATGGATGATCAAGAATATTTTGGACCAAATTATATATGCGCATCAGATTAAGTCTCTCTCCTTGTGACATTTCTTTAAGTTCTAACTGTCAATGATCAACATAAAAAGAATTGGAACTCGAAACACTTTAAAACCCACTTCTCATCTTTATAACTTTTGAAAAACTGCATAGATGTTGTTATGATTTTGGATTGTTCATTTAATTTTATCAATTTCAATTGTCTTATTTCATGTGGGCATGTCATATAAAAGTATAAAACACATGAATGGTCAGATACACGAAATTTCACCATCACGAAAGTTTCCTCACTTATTTCTATTGAGTACATAAAAAATTAATTTTATCTAATGAGTCAAAGTATCCAATCATGTTGAGTATTAATTATCTTTAACAATGTTGCAAGACCTAACTTTAGATAAAAACATGCACCAACGAAAGAGGGAAGTGGAAGAAGAGGAGATTTCCCCAAGAAAAGAGGCCTTTTGTACCTCACCATTTTCAGAATGGCATTCATGAGGATGCACTGCCTTGCTTGGAATGGCCATTAGAGTTGACATTGCAGTGTGCACCAAACTCCTTGAACCTAATTAGCCCACCAAACACCACAAATGCTTGAACTGCCAATGATCAATACAGAAAAAATTTGAACTCGAGACACTTTAAATCTCACTTTTCATCTTTGTAACTTTTCAAAAATTGCATAGATGTTATTCTGATTTTGGATTGTTCATTTAATTTTATCAATTTATTGTCTTATTTCATGTGGGCATGTCATATAAAAATATAAAACACGTGGACGGTCAGATGCACGAAATTTCACCATCGCGAAAGTTTCCTCTCACTTATTTCTATTGAGTACATAAAAAAAAAAATTTATCTCATGAGTCAAATTATTCAATCATTGTGAGTACTAATTATCTTTAACAATGTTGCAAGACCCATCTTTAGATGAAAACATGCACCAACAAAAGAGGGAAGTGGAACAAGAGGAGATTTTCCCAAGAAAAGAGGCCTTTTGTAACCTCACCATTTGTAGAATGGCATTCATGAGGACGCATTGCCTTGCTTGGAATGACCATTAGAGTTGACATTGCAGTGTGCTCCAAACTCCTTGAACCTAATTAGCCCACCAAATACCACAAATACTGTGTTTGTTTGGCTCAATAAATTCAAATGCAATTCTATTTTGTCATTTACGGGCACTCTAAAGCCTCTACTACCAACTAAACTAATTATGTTATGTACAATCATTGGTGGATGTACAGGGATTAGGGGTGGCCATAGTTCTCCCAAAATTTTATAATTTTGATATTTTATTCATATTTTCTATAAAAAAGAATTTGAAAATTAGAAATTATTCTTCCTCCCTCCCAAACAATTTCAATTTTTTTTTTTATAAGAAACTCTTTTAAATTTTATTTTATTTTTATTTTTTTAGCCCACTAATAAATCTAGGGTCATGCGATAAAGAGTATATAAAAAGTACTAAAATTATCATTTAGTCTAAGTCCAAACATATATATTAACCCAGAAAGTCTTTTAGTTATTCAATTCCCAAATACCCCTTCCACCAACTTTTCGTGAAATAAGGAGCAATCTCAAAAAAAAATTTCAAAACTTTAAAATTCAATTACTTGAAATTTATAAATTTATTTTTAATAAAAATTATATATTTAAATTTTAAGCATCGAGATCTATCAAATAATATACATATTGAATATGAAAATCTGAAGAAAAATTCATTTCAAAAGTATAAAATTTATACTTTTGTAATGAAAAGCTTAGTCCCAATTAAAAGTATATAATTTTATACTTTTTTGAAACTGTAAAATTTTATAAGTTTTTTAAAATTTGAAAAAAAAATTAATTATTATTAATTTTATAGAACTTCTTGACAGCATGTTGGACATTCAAAATTTACTTTTAAGTTTGTGAAAATTTATCAAATGCTTGTCTAATTTTTGGACAGTATTGAATACGAAATGAATGTCACTTGAAAGTATAGAAAACAAAACCGAAAATATTGAGAATTTTACTGGAAAGTATAGAAAACAAAAAAGAAAAATGAATGTCATATGCTGCCTTAACAGCATTTTGCATGGTCAGTAACATTTAAATAGAAATAAACAAAAACAAATCAATTCAAGGACCATTTGGTTAGCAAAAGTGAAGCACCTCGTGAATTGTCAGACAAAGTTGTGATAATAGAAAAATTAATGTCAAGGAGGCGCTGTCTCATCATAATTTCTAATGTTGATTGAACTTTTAACCTTTTCTCTAGTGACGTGATTTTTTTTATTTTTTATTTTATTTAATAAATTATACTTATCTTTTTACTGAAATTTTTAATAATTATATTAACTTTATTTATATATAATATCATATCATAAGTATTATAATTCATCTTTTTAGTAGGTATAGTATATATAAATGATAAAATATTATTAGAAAAACACATCATCATGTGATATTCCACATTTATTGAAGGCTTTCTCCCAACAAGAAGAAATTTGTGTTAGGAAAATTATACTTTATCATAATATTATATTAAAAAATTTATAGTATTTCAATAAATACTAGATTATAAAAATAGTTTTGAAATAATATTGTAATATTCTCTGTATAATCGAATTTATAAATAAATGAATTAATCTCGTAATCATATAGAACATAAACAAAATTCTCAAAATACTATTATGAATTCAGAAACTGAAATTAAATATAAATAAACAAAAATTAGAACTTACATATTTCATGAAAATATCCAAAGTAAGCAGTGGTGATTGATCAAGACTAGTGTCGTACATTATGTTCTTAAGACAATATCGCCCTCGCACTAGTACTTTCAAGTTTTTAATAACGGTTGTTTCCCAAGATACAATGGTCACGCACAATAAAAAAAAAAAAAAACACTTCAATCTTATATGCACAGCGAACTAAAACTTATGTTTGGTCTCTCTTAATATGCAGACTTACAGTATGTATGAACTAAATTCTGAAACTCGTTAATTCAATAAATAATAACGGGGGCGAACTAGGTTTATATAGGTGACTTAGTGACTATTTAAAAAGACACGAACTGAAAGGGTGTATCTTTTCATGTGAATAGATATAATGCTTCAATTTGAATAGAAGCATCTATTAGTGAACAAGCGCACCAATCCGAAGGAACGCGATTATTCTTTAAATTCAAAGGGATGCACTTGTTCATGGTGATTATTCAATTAAAAGTCAAAAACGTAATCTTTTGAAAATAAAATTTATTTAAATTAGTTTTCTTCAAAAAGATATATATACAACGGGCAAGGCCCAAGCCCAATTCAAGGTAATTGTATATATATACTCTTTAAAAGTTTGTTCCCAATTTATGTGAGATACAAACTTTTCACAAGTTTTAAACTTTGTTACCATTTTTAAGTAGTAATATTTGGAGTCAATTTTTCATTCACTCCTTAATAATTTTAAGCAACTTAATAAAGTTCTTAATTTTCTCATGAATGAGAACATATTTTTTATATGAATCTACTTGAAATAATGTGGGGGGTCCACTTTAATTTTGACTCAATGACGGTCAAAAATTTTGTTCAAATAACTCATTTTTTTCAACAATTTGATGACACAAGAGGTATTCTTTAATAA